>QXTE01000069.1:2479866-2938264 GCA_003942145.1 Platysternon megacephalum
GGGGCACAGGGGGGGGTGTGGCTGTTGCTTCAGGCAAGGCCCCCAGCAGCTCCCATTGGCCACAGTTCCCCATTCCCGGCCAATGGGAACTGCTGGGGGCGGTGCCTGAAGCAACAGCCACACACACCTCTGCGCCCCTCCTCCCCCAGGTTCCAGCCGCTTCCCGGCGCGGGGGCAGGGCAGGCAGGCAGCCGCTCTAGGTAAACGTTGGCGGAGGGCGGGGGGGCCGTGAGGAGCTCGCGGGCCGCATGCAATAACCCTGCGGGCCGCATGTTTGAGACCCCTGGTCTAGAGCAGGGATTCTCAATCTTTTTCTTTCTGAGCCCCCCGCAACATGCTATAAAAACTCCACAGCCCCCCTGTGCCACAAGAACTGGTTTTCTGCATATAAAAGCCAGGGCCGGTGTTAGGGGGCAGTAAGCAGGGCAATTGCTTGGGGCCCCATGCCACGGGGCCCCGAGCTTCAGACCCATATGGTGGGGCTTCGGCTTTCTGCCTTGGGCTCCAGTGAGTCTAATGCTGGCCCTCCTTGGCGGCCCCCCCTGAAACCTGCTCAAGGCCCCCCAGGGGGGCCCTGGACCCCTGGTTGAGAACCACTGATCTAGAGTTCTAGCTCCATGCCTCAGAGCAGGCTCAGTGCCTTTGTCGTGTCCACGGAGTGAGACAGGAGCCTGAGTTAGGGCTAAAACCCACAAAAGTTTATGCCCATATAAATTTGTTAGTCTCTAAGGTGCCACAAGGACTCCTCGTTGTTTTTGCTGATAGAGACTAACACGGCTACCACCCTGAAACCTGCTTAGTTAGGGTGACCATATGTCCCGTTTTGGCCAGGACAGTCCCTTTTTTAGGCCCTGTCCTGGCCATTCTGACTTGTTTGGCAAAACTGTGCATTTGTGTCGTTTGCTCTTGACAGCTGATCATCAGTTGGCAAGAGCAAACTGGACAAATGCACAGTTTTGCCAAAAGAGTTGGATGTGATCCCTAGTGGGGAAGGGAGGGGGTGAGCCGCTGCGCTGGAGGGAAGGCTAGGGAGAGAACCTCGGGCCGGCCAGCCCCAGGTATGAGAGGGTGGCAGGGGGGCTAGAACCAGCGCTTCATGTGGTGGGGGAGGCCACTGAGGGGAGGGGGACTCTGGGAGGATGGCAGGGGGTCTCGGACTGGCCCTGCGTGCTGGAGGGAGAGGGGGGACCTCGGGCCAGCCCTGGGCAGGAGGGCTAGGGCTGACCCTGTGTGCAGGTGAGAGAGTGGGGCCTCGGGTGGCCCCACGTACAGGTGGGAAGAGGGGGGCTCTGGCTGGCCCCGCACTGGCAGGGGTGGAGAGACCTCAGGCTGGCACAAGCGGGAGGCAGTGAGGACTCGGGCTGGCCCCGCACAGGAGCGCAGGGGGTCTTGGGCTGACCCATTTGGTGTCCCATTTTCCCTTTGGGAAAATATGGTCATCCTAGTTCGGGGGTAGGCAACCTATGGCACGTGTGCCAAAGGCGGCATGCGAGCTGATTTTCAGTGGCACCCACGCTGCCCAGGTCCTGGCCACCGGTCCGGGGGGCTCTGCATTTTAATTTAATTTTAAATGAAGCTTCTTAAACATTTTAAAAACCTTATTTACTTTACATACAACAATAGTTTAGTTATATATTATAGACTTAAAGAAAGAGACCTTCTAAAAACATTAAAATGTATTATCGGAACGCGAAACCTTAACTTTGAGTGAATCAATGAAGACTCGGCACAGCACTTCTGAAAGGTTGCCGACCCCGTCCTAGTTAATGGAATGTTCACAGGCGTTGGCAGAGAATCTCTAACAATATCTACTGAGCATCTGCAAATAGCAGCTTTCAGAGGCTTATATCTTGGTCAAAATTGGGTTGATTTTCATGGGGAGAACAAAAGACATTTCTCTGACTCAAGGACTATCCTCCCAACAAATTTGAAGTTCCTCTTTCAAACCCTGGGGGAGATAGAGCTCTTCAAAGAAACTGTTGGAAAAACTGTAGCTCTGGCAAAACAACCTATTTTTCACTAGAATTGTACTCAGAAACAGCTGAGCCATTTTGGTTGAAATAAAAAGAAAATCAGCTTAAGGCAGAGGTCAAGCATGGAAAATTTCAGCCCGAACAGTTAATTTGGTTAAATGAATAAGCAACTGAGAACTGGCTTATAATAGAGTTTTAGGCAATCTTAACTGTAGGCATCACTACTATCTCTGCTAATAGTTTATGGCCATTGGTCTAACCTTTTCAGTGTGGCAGACTCCTATTTGTCCACAAATGCCCAAGCCACCAGCCCCCTCTCAGCTATCTCACCAGTTGGAGTTGAGGGCCCCAATCCCTCCTGAAATACTCCCAATTTCCAGGTATTCTCCAGGTGGAAATTACTCTGAATACCATGTGCTGGATCTCAATCCCACTGTACACATAACTATTAGTTATTCTATTAGTAACACTTCAAAAGGTGTCAAGGGGTGATTTGATTACAGTCTGTAAGTGTCTACAGGGAACAAATATATTATAATGGGCTCTTCAATCTAGCAGAGAAAGGTATAACACAATCCAGTGTCTGGAATCTGAAGCTAGACAAATTCAGACAGGAAATAAGTCATAAATATTTAACAGTGAAAGTAATAATAATATATGGAGATATACCTATCTCATAGAGCTGGAAGGGACCCCGAAGGGTCATCGAGTCCAGCCCCCTGCCTTCACGAGCAGGACCAATTTTGCCCCAGATCCCTAGGTGGCCTCCTCAAGGATTGAACTCACAACCCTGGGTTTAGCAGGCCAATGCTCAAACCACTGAGCTATCCCTCCCCCCATTATTAACCATTGTAATAATTTACCCAGGGCAATGGTGGATTCTCCATCACTGACAATTTTAAAATCAAGATTGAATGTTTTTCTAAAAGATATACCATGGGAATTATTTGGGGGATGGTCTCTGGCCTGTGTTATACAGGAGGTCAGACTAGATGATCACAGTGGTCCCTTCTGGTCTTGGAATCGGTGGTAGAATAGAAGCCAAATCAAACAAGCAGCTTTTAACTTGATCCTTCAAATATGACCCTGATATTGTAGCGCTGTATATTCTGAATAAAAAGAATCAAATTCCACAGCTGAGGAGCATGGGATATAGTCAGTACATGTGGAACACACAAAGGCCATTTGAAGATGGAAAGAGAGTGAGCTAATGCCAATGAAATGAGAGAGGATGGAATCTTGCAAAGATCAAACTCATAAACTAACCTGAGCCAGTTGCACTCACAAGTGTGTGCCGAAAAGCCCAGCTGCTGAATTCTGTGCCTACTGGAGATGCTGAATTACAACAGCTGGAAGCTGGATTAATGAGGGATTTACAGGAGCCAAATTGGGATAGATCGCAAATGATTCCCCCCCTCGGCTGTGACAAATACGGCTTCAGCAGTTATGGGGTTAGACTGTGGGAGCAGTGGTTAGAGTTCAGCGATGTTTAATACTCATTTACCACACTTTTCTCCCATGATTTCAGCAAAGGGGCCATCAAACAGTCTCAGTTGGACACCTTATGAGGATCAAAAATATAATGGGCAATTGCTTTGGATGCTGATAGAATCTGTGTATAAGTGAGCTTAGATGCCTGGTCTCCTGTGCACAGTGTTAAGCTGATTATCAAGAAGAAATTGAAGGAACTAAACCCAGGCTGAGTTACAGTATGTTCCTGGTGGGGAAACATTTTAAAATGCACCTACTCATGATAGGACATTCCTGATTCAGAAAGTGTGTGTGTGTGTGTGTGTGTTCTGTTACCTTTCATTCTTGGAGCTGCTCTTCCTGAACTGGAAGTGTGGTCACGAAACATGCTTGTTTGCTGTTATGTACAATGAAATGGCAAATCATATTTCTTTATTCACTGTAAACACTATTTAGAAAACCAATTTCACTTGCACCTGTTTCCAATTCCAATTGAGCCACCCCCATTTGAGTCTTTAATTTCAGGATCTTAGCAACACAATCGAAGAGATGGGGACTTTTTATGTGAAAAGGCTCCTACTTACAGGAGACTATATTTCTCTAATTCAGTTAAAAAAAATTGTTTCTCTGAATATTTTACACTTGCTCAAACTGAAGGTTGATGTGATTAAATTATAATTTGAAAACGGTAACAGTTTAAACATACTCCAGTTCAACTCTGTACTTCCTCTCTGAACATACTTGAATAACATCTATTTTTTAAATTCAGTTTGTGTATAACAAGAAAAAATTGTAATGGTTAAAAATATGTTGTGTACCTGATTTGCATGGGATGACAAGAGTTAAAGCATATTTGGCCCTGGTAGGGACCTTCTACAGAAAAAGGCTTTACATACAAGTTGATAGAATTATTTTAAGTACAACCGACTTCTAATGTGAAGCAAGATTTAGGTCTAACTGTGTAGATACGAGATAATGAGAATACATCTAGGTTAACAAAGTCAGTTGCTTTAGCCATCATTTACTTTATTTTCCTTTCAGTTTGACATCTCTGTCTATGAAAATTACTACATGCCCACTGCGATCCTTCCTGAGCCATGCATCAGCCCTATTCTGTCTCAGTGGGAATATTACTGTCTTAAGATACCAAATTTAATATGACAGCTCCTATTGCTGGGAGTAGTACAATTTACATTTTTTTCATCCAAAAGCCTCTCATTAAGATTTGTAAAGGGAATTGACTGGATTTTTTTCTTTGTGTCTTAACCTTATCATTTGTATAATAATGTTCATTTGGATTCTTGTGTGTCAGTTGCACAGCAAAGCTTTTGCTGATACTCCTGGGGTAAAACAGAGAGACAACCCCATCTTTCTGGTGTCTCATACCTGCCTGAACAAAACACGAGCTATAACCATTCGTGTTTATATAGCAGAGATCAATGTGTATCTGTTGGCCAAATTTTCTCTGCTTTCGCTCTCTGATCATGTCAGTTGACTTAGAGCAAAGCTTTCCATGTGAAAGTCCAATTTGGCTTCTGCCAGCCACCTCCAACTCATTCACACTGATTTATTTCTGCCATATGGAAACCTGAGCACCGAAGCAAGCCTGTCATGCTTGCCAAG
Organism: Platysternon megacephalum; assembly: GCA_003942145.1. Classification (NCBI taxonomy): domain Eukaryota; kingdom Metazoa; phylum Chordata; order Testudines; family Platysternidae; genus Platysternon; species Platysternon megacephalum. The sequence goes on from QXTE01000069.1 coordinate 2,484,933, forward strand.
CTACCCACTCCACCCCAGGCACGGTTCTGCTTACCTGGTTGCCCTGTGCACAGTAGTGCTGCTGTTTGCACTCGGTCTGTGCTGCATGGCTTTTCCTCTCTATTGCCCCGAGTTGAGTGCTAGCCTCTCCTCTTACCTCCTTAGTTCAACATTAGTGTATGCTGCTGCCCTGTCAGTGCTACTAGCACAGTACTGCAGAGAGGAGGAGCTATCTGTAGGAGAAGTAAGACACAGCGTAGTATTTAAATTGATGTGCTAATGCTCCCCAGTGCCGTGCCTTGAGTCTGCATGAGAATCTGAAATCCTCTGAAATCCATCATTGTCAGAATTAATCTCATATAAACTTGTGTTTTCCTCCAAGCTTTGGACAGGTATTGGCATTTTCCTAATATGTGGCACATATTTACTGTTAATATCCGATATTGAGCAGAATGTTTAAATGAAAACTAAGATAAAATTGGAAATAAAATATGGATCTTGGAGGTAATACAATATCCATGGACCACATTAGTAAGGAAATGTGTCACTCAAGCCTTTGATCTCAACTCTGTTCTTTATTAACTACAGTTAAAAGAAACACATGAAATGGGATCACGGGAAGCCATGAAGTCTCTCATTTTGACACTGAAGTATGGTGGTTTAAATTCTGCTGTAATGTTGCGTGTGGAATAAAGAAAAATTACATTTTTGTGACATGATTAGGGTATTATAATGAAGGACAGTTATTGCAATGTAAAATAATCACTTTCCAGAATCCAAACTGCAATTTATTTGACAAGCCCTCGTGTAAGTGGGGGAATTGTCCTGCTATTGTGGGGAACTTTCCTGGCTTATACATTACCCTGGTGGAATTGGCTAGTGAAAGGATCTGAGTCCTCGCTCCCACTCCCTTTACCCAGAGGCCTGCCTGACCTTGAGGACTCCCCTTCCACTTTCCTGTGTGGCAGTGTCCTTGTAATCCTGACAAGGCTGGGCCCAGGATTCTTGGGGGGCTCGACACCTAATCTTGTTGTGGTCACTTAGGACAGGGGGTAGGATGTCCCCACTCCAGGGTACTCTCTCCGCTCTAGACGCTTCCCTGACCCACTGATCATTGCATATAGTTCAAAGGCAATACAATTTATTAAACAGCAATCAATTAAAAGAATAAGGAACAAAGGGTAAGGTTAAAGGAAACCAGTAATCCCACTCTGTGGGCATGGGGAAACCAAAGCCAGACCTGTCTGGAGCATAGGGGAAGTTCAGTCTGTTCCTCACATGTGCTGCAGGCAGGACCGTCCCTAGGGTGGTGTGGGGCCTGAGAGATTAAACTCAGGACCTATCTGCCGGGGGGTGCTCCCCTTGGCTCCGCCCAGGCCCTGCCCTCACTCCACCCCTTCCCCCAAAGCCCCACCCCACCTCTTCCCTGCCCAGTTCCACCCCCTCCCCCAAGCGAGCTGCGCCCTGGCTCCTCGCCCCCAGCACCTCCTGACGCCTCGTAACAGCTGATGCACAGCAGCCGGTAGGTGCTGGGAGGGAGGGGGAGGCGCTGATCAGTGGGACCCGCTGGGGGGTGGGAGGTTCTGGTAGGGGGGCTCCTCGCCCCCCCCCGCCCACCTGCATGCCGTTTGTCTCCCTACCCCGCTCGCCCTCCCGCTTCACCTCCCCGCCTGCAGGGCCCCCCAAAGCGTGGGGCCCGGGGTGGTCGCCCCAATTCACCGTACCCAAGGGACGGCTCTGGCTGCAGGGATGCCACAGGTCAAACACTTGCTCTGGCAGTGGCCACACACCCTCAGGCTCTAGGTGGCAGGGCCCTTCCCCCCCCAGCGTCCGCTCCTCCGTTGGGGTTATGATTAAGGCCCTACCAAATTCACGGCCATGAAAACCACATCACAGACTGAAATCTGGTCTCCCCCCGTGAAATCTGGTCTTTTGTGTGCTTTACCCTATACAATACAGATTTCATGGAGGGAGACCAGCATTTCTCAATTTGGGGGTCCTGACCCAAAAGGGAGTTACAGGGGGGTCAAAAGGTTATTTTAGGAGGGTCGCGGTATTGCCACCCTTACTTCTGCACTGACTTCAGAGTTGGGTGGCTGAAGAGCAGCGGCTGTTGGCCGGATGCCCAGCTCTGAAGGTAGCACCCGCCAGCAGCAGCGCAGAGGTAAAGGTGGCAATATCATACCATGCCACTCTTACTTCTGTGCTTCTGCCTTCAATGCTGGGCAGCTGGAGAGTGACGGGCCCAGCTCTGCAGGCAGCAGTGCAGAAGTAAGGGTGGCAGTGGCAATACCATACCATGCCAACCTTACTTCTGTGCTGCTGCTGGCGGCGGCTCTGCTCAGAGCTAGACTCCCGACCAGCAGCCGCCGCTCTCTAGCTGCCCAGTTCTGAAGGCAGCGCCACTGCCAGCAGCAGCACAGAAGTAAGGGTAGCAGTACCACAACCCCCCCCTACAATAACCTTGCGACCCCCCCCCCCAAACTCCTTTTTGGGTCAGGACCTCTACAATTACAACACTGACCTTTCAGATTTAAATAGCTGAAATCATGAAATTTAGAATTTTAAAAATCCTATGACCATGAAATTGACCAAAATGGACCATGAATTTGGTAGGGCCCTAGATATGATCCCTCTCCAGGTCTGGCCTGCAAGACCTCTTGGCTGGCAGCTTCTCCCGGCACTGGGCCCTCTGCCAGGGTCCCCCTTGTGCTTCCCAGCTGCTCACTGCATCTGGCTCTGGACTGCTCCAGCTCCACTGTGCTTCAGTGCTGCGCTGCTGTTACTCATCCTCCAGCTCAGCTCCCTGGACTGCTCCTCTGGTTCTCGCTGGCTCTGCTCTCTCCTTAGCTCAGCCCTTCTGGCCAGGCAGCTCCAGCTCACCTGGAGGACGGGACCCCATGCTCCAGACTCCCTCATTGGCCTGCCTGCCTTGTCAGTCAGGCTGCTGGCCTGAGTGTTGGCCTTTCCCCATTAGCCCTGGGGACTGTCAGACTCAGGGTCTTGATATCTCATTGGCCCTTCCCCTTTCTTTTGGTACTGGGAGAGGGCCAACCAAAAAAACACACTAAGTTTCAGTAAGGTGCCAACAGTCCCCTTACATTTGTATAATTTTTTTGTTAAATTAACTTACTGGGTGAATGGGGCACTTCTGTGGGGTTTCTTTTTAAGGCATCTTAGACTTTGCTCTGTATTACTTCCTCCTTCTCACCACCAGATCATATTAGAATTCTTAGTCTTGATCTCCTCTGAAATAATCTAAAATTTAAATTGAAATGAAATGCTTTATTTGTTTATTATGGTTGCAAATGGGATTCCTGGAAAGTCTAGATTTAACATGTTACTGAAGATTTCAGGCCTGGGAGTGGAAGGAGAAGCCCCAGTATTAGCTGGTAATGAATCACTTCTCGTAATCTGTTGTTCTGTTGCCCCTTGGAAACTGAAACTGATGAGAAGCCTAGGTCTTGGATTATTGTGGTCTGGGTGGGGATAATATTAGTGCCGTTAAGAAACTTTCACTACTCATTTCAACTGCTTTCTTTGCGTTACTTGGGAAGGAGGCCAGCATCTCTCTGCTGTGGTATTATCATGGTGCTGGATTCTGATGATGTAAATGTGATGCAATCTCTCTTGGCCACTTTTTAGGTCATTTATTTATTAGTGGGTAGCAGATGGCAGGGTTAGGGGAAATATCCAAGTGTCTGTAAGTGGTACATGGAAGGGGGAGTGCAAAAGAGCAGGTAGTGTGTCTCTTTGCCCTATTTCTCTCTTGTAGTGTGGTTTTGTTTGATTTGATTTTTTTCAAGAAGCAGGTTTGGCACTCCCCTCTCAGATCCTTGTGTGATGCTTAAGTCTGTAGTGGAAGACTGTCAGTTCCTTACAGGAGACACCATGTTTTATATATCTAATCTAGCCACACCTTCCTTAGGGACGATAATGTTACAGAATAATGCTGTGGCTACCCAAGGACAATCTGCTGCTTGGATTTCACACCATTAGGTGCTCATCCTTTCTTGTTAAAGGTCTTCACTGTCAACTCACTTCTGCTAAAATCTGCTTGAATATTTAATTTGAAATTAGGCCATTTCTGAGATTGAGCTGGGATGTCTTTCCCATGCAAACTTCAGCCATATTCTGTAGCATCTCACTGGTGCTAAGGGTTGCCTTCGTGCTGTCAGGAGTATGCTGTGTGTCTGTATGCCAGGAGCTTCACAAGGCTCTGCTTTGTGGGTGTACGATGATCTAATTTTCATTGTTGTAGGCATGGGGGGCGAGGGTGGAGGCACGCATATCTCACTGAATAAGGAAGGTTTCAGATCATTTATTTTTTCAGGCATGCCATTTTCTGACTACAAAGTGTTGGTTTTTCTTCCAGATGACCGGGTTGATCAGCGAACCTGCCTTATCTGTGGAGACAGAGCTACAGGTCTGCACTATGGTATCATCTCCTGTGAAGGCTGCAAAGGGTTTTTCAAAAGGAGCATTTGCAACAAGCGGGTTTACAGATGCAGTCGAGACAAGAACTGTGTCATGTCACGCAAACAGCGAAACAGATGCCAGTATTGCAGGCTGCTCAAGTGCCTCCAGATGGGGATGAATAGGAAAGGTAAAGAGAATTAAGCTTCTTTAATTGTTTAGTGTGCGCACACAGGGCAGAACATTGCAGCCAGTTCCTCTGTGTGACAGAAGCCACCTCTTTCTGTGAGAGGGTAGAAAGATTTCTTCTTTTGTTTGAGTTTTTGATACCTTCAAAACATAACATTTTGGTTTTCTTTAAACAGTCAGTTAAAAACTAACAAGAATATCTCTCTGTGCTCCCATAGGGGACTGGATGTCCCCTTCACTCATTATTTTGGTTTGGTGCAAAAGACCGTATTGGTTCAGTTTACTAACAGTGTTTGCTGTGCTCTGGGAATCTGTGCTGGATGTGGACAGTACCTGTCAAACTACTCAACTGACCTGCTTTGACACTGATGTATCATTTTGTCATTGCTAGTGACACTACACACTGGTGTCTGATTGAGGAGGCACTTTCATTTTAACTCCCAGTTTTCAGGGGTTTATAATGTTCCCCAAATTACTTTTCTGGGGTGAAAGTTTTCAAACCTTCTTCTCATTTTAGAGGTAATTTTTTTGAGAGAATATTATCTTATTTGATCATTCAAAGGGTGAGAAACTTGTGATTGCCTATGAACAGAAAAGGCAAATATAGGCATGCTTTTGTGTTATACAGATAGAGAGGGTTAATCCAGCTCGCAATGAATTTCCTCCCTACTTAAATGTAGAGCCCTGCGCAGGATCCACACCCAATCTGCATCCTCCAGGGTCAACCTGTGATCCCACACGCAATCTGCTAGCTGTCTTTTACCTGTATCCGCATCCGCAGCAGCAAGCCATCTCGCAAGGGCTGGGGGTGGGGAGAAGGAGCGAGCGAGTGGGGGGGGAGCGGGGAAGAGGCAGCGCAAGAAGGGTGGGGACTGGGGGTAAGGGGCAGAATCTCGAGGAGAAGGCGTGGTGGGGGCGTCGCATCGCATGCTGCTCCCGGGGGCTCACGAGCGATAGCACACGGCAGCAGCACGGTGTGTTGCATCACAGTGGGGCGGAGGGGTGGGGAGCCGGAGCTCTGCCCACTCCAATCCCCATGGCCAGGGGCGGGCCCTGCTGCCCAGGAGCCGGCAGGCTGGACCCAGGACTGGGAGCGCGGCCAGTGCTGCTGGGCCATGTTATGGTGGGGATGCTGGCGCTGCCCGAGGGGCCCGAGCTGCTGGACAGGAAGCGGCGCAGCGAGTGGGTGCCACTGGCTGCTGGCCCTGAGCGCACTATGCCCCCCCCGGCTGCCCGAGCCGGACACCGCAGGCCAGGCGCCGCTGTTGAGTAGAGTCCTTTGCATCCGATCTACTATCCGCAAAAATGGTCTGCGGATATCTGCAGATTTGCAGGGCTCTGCTTAAATGTCTTTTGTGCTTTCTGTGGGAATACAGTACTCATCTCCTGCCTTCAACTTTAGGGAAGAGAGGCTAGTGTAGACCAGGCCTGTGTGTGCTTGCTCCAAAACAGTTCTGTCAAAACACTGTGGAGTTGCAATGGGGGGAGGGGGGAATTGAGAGCTGACACCATTTTAAAAATGGGAATTAAAATTGTTCACCATGATCAGCTACTCAATGAGGGTAACAGTGCAGCACCCTCCTTGCATGTTGTCTTTCACTTTTGAAATACGTGCCAGCGTGTTCATGCCGCGCTAAGGAAACCAGTGTTTGTGCCTCCATTACTAGAATTAGAAAAGTGACTTTTGCTAAGATTGATTTTTAAAACGTAACCAAACGTGGCGTTCTAGCAAGGACACATGTTTTTGGAAAGGGCAGGGGAAGGGACTTTTACTATAGTTACCATTTGCTGGATTACTCCTCCTTGAAACAGCTTTAAATAGCCAGTTAAAGAATCCACAGAGACTACAGAAAGGCCTTGAAAGTTAGGGACAGTAAAAGATTTCACGGACATCAGGAGTGCCTGACTTTTTAATCACAGGCTACAGTTAGACCTTTCCTTAATCATCCCCCTAAGAATTTGCCCTTTTACACTTAAAACTTTCTTCATGAGGTGGCTCTTGTATCGTAATAGTTCATGAATAGTCTGAATCTTTTCTGCCAGGTGCAGTTTCACCAAGAAGGGTGATGCAGAGTAGGAGCTCTGCACTTTCAATTTGGGGAGCTCTGTCATATAAAGTGTAGAACACACTGATCAGTTTGAAAACCTGTCACATTAGCTTCTTATTTAGTCTGATGTGATTGCCCCTCTATTACTGAGGAGAAAATCCATTTGTTTTAGCTCGTGTGGTAGCTTACTGCATTTGTATCATATAGCTATTAAAATAATTGTGGAATGGTCACAGAAATTATGGTCCAAAAACTGGCAGAGTCAGTGGAGGGAGAGGAGTTATGGGCAACAGTTTTTTATAATGGAATATTCACTTTAGACATTGTCTATGAAAAGACCTAAAGTAAATCTTTGTTATATTTCCTTTCAGCTGAACACTGACAGAAGTAACTGTTCTAAAATGCCATGCAGCATCAGATAATATGGTTGTCATTTTGATCAGGGGATGACTGGTGTGTGGTTAACTGGGCCATGCAGGGTTTTTGTAATCTGGGGCACATACGATGCTTGCTTTTAATTTAAATAGAAAAGTGCTCTTGTAAAGAAGTTTTGATGTGGTTAATTAGCCCATCAAATCCCTCTTTTAACTTGAAAAGGATTGTTTTTACTCTTCCCTGGAATAAAGAACTGATTTTTAAAAACTAACCTTCCTACTTTGATTTCGGTATGCATTTGTGTTCACTGACACATCAACATTTTGACCATTTAAATCTTGGGAATGTGGCCTCCTAAATTTTAAAAGCAGATTTTTTTTTAACTTAGCAACAACAAACAGGAAATTGAGTAGAACTGGGTGAAGCTGTAATATAGTGATTGTTCAGGCTTGCTCCTTTGATATGCATAGAGGGTATTAGGCCTCAGAAGGCAAGTGAGTAGTCATTGTGGGAAAGGCTGCTTCCTGGATTCAGAAGCAGAAATGTCATTTCTTTTAAACCCAGCTATTAATTCTCCTAAGACTTTTATCACTAATGTTCTTAGATGTTCTTACAGAATATGTTATACAGTCACTAAACCCAGAGCTCCACAAATACTGTTTTATAATGAAACCCCTATTACAGTAAATGGTGTTTGAGATGAGATGAAAAAAATGATGCCCTGACCATTTGTGCTCATAAAAGATCCCAGGGCATTTTGCTCAGTAGGAACAAGGGTTAGTCCTGGCTAAATTTAAACTTGGAGAATTTTATGTTCTGAATGATCAAAACTCCACAGGGTTGGAGAAATGGTCAGTTTACTCTCCTGGTTGTTGTGCTTTGCCTCCTACCTTCTCGTAGATGTTATAATGCTGAGTCTATCAGTGAGAGGCCCTTGCCACACCAGAAATGCACCACCTTCCCCTAGCAGTTGTCAAAGACATCATCAAAACTATACAGTAATCTGTTCTTTAAATATCGCCCCTCAAAAGTTTAAACCTCCATTGCTCCTTGAGCGGCCGATGGGGGATTACTGTGAAGTGATGCAGGCCTCATTCCTCTTAGCTCCCCTTTCCCTGGACTCACTTCATTCCAAGTCTCTGCCCTGCAATGGGCGATGGAGTCCCAGTTTTCAGTGGGCTCCGGTAAATTCCAGGAATCCTTTCATCTGCCTTTGTATATAGGGAGACACCCACGGTGTGACAGGGCTGTTGAGTGTCCCATGTTACGCACTGGGAGCGTTTGCCTATGTTATAAATTATCTAATGTAAACTTATCATTTATGTTCCAAGGATTCTATATTTGAAAATATTTTTATTACAAGAATCCATGTGTGTTTTTTCTGGTTCAGAAAGCATCTAAAAACAATCTTTACAAAGTATGACCTGTAGTAAAGGTCTTCAGAGAGAGTTAGAATTCGAAGCACTTTGATCATGGCCCATGTGGCTTTCTGTGTTATTGCATGTACTTTATTCCATTCCCTTGATGATTTTTTTTCCTTTCTCCGGTTTAATTATTGGATTTTCTCATTCCTTCCCTCCCCTCCCCACCCCCAGCCTTATAACTGTCATCCTTGTAATAGGTCCTTCTATTTAGATACTTTTTCCACTCATTAGCTTATGGGCAGAGTTGTTATTTACACACAGAAGGTTTTCCTGTTGTGGCATTATGTGGGCGTAGTTGCCTTCATTTGTGATCTGCACAAAGGTACTGATCGATGTCCTTCAGGGTTTTATTCTAAATGGTAAGTCTCAATATTTGAAGGCTTTAGCTGCTGTTCATTCAGAAGGAAACAGCGACATCTCCTGGCCACTGCTCAGGCATACCACATTGAAATACAGACTAGTTTTCCTTTCTTTCCTTCCTTCTCCTGGGAAACTCCATTAATGAATCTCATTGAAGAGCAAAGTCAAATAGTCAGGGCTTTTTCTGCAGATGAAAACCAGATGTTCTCTTAGAATGGTAAAAAGAGGGTGACTGGTAACAACATTATTTATAGCTGTTTACGACCCTCCAGGCTGGATGGCTTTTCAGTTGTGTGTTTAAAAAAATTAATTAATTAAACTTGGGGGGTGGAGGGAGGGTATTTCAAACAAGACCTGTGTAACTTATCAAATCACCATATTCAAAGATAATTGTGGCTCAGCTGTGTTATAATATGGCTGTTGGGTGGACAGGAAAGTTGCTCGTCTTTTGACCCCGGTAGATACCAAGGTTAAAGCATAATTCCATAGTGGGGGTTTTTTCTGTCCTCACTGGCCAGAAAAGAAGTTATAGCGTGATTGGACCACAAATATATTTCACAACCATGTTTAAATGTATATATTTGTAGGGTCGGCAGGCCCCTTGGCATCCACTTGATCATTACCTGTTAGATTCACTCCCTCTGGGGCAGCTGGCATTGGCCACTGTCGGTAGACAGGATACTGGGCTGGATGGACCTTTGGTCTGACCCAGTATGGTCGCTCTTATGTTCTTATGTGTTCAGCTTACAACTTGCCATTTCTCTCCTGAAGAGCCTTTGACAGAGCCTCGTAACCAAGACAGGTAGTGCAAGAATGCTTGGAGAGCAGCCTGTTTTAGCACCATGCATTCTCTAGCATGTAAGTCATGAAAGAAATGTTACACAGGTTAACAGAACTGTCCCCAACATGTGAACCATCACCAAACATGACTTCTACAGGCATAGGCTAGTTACAGAACTGGGAGCACTTCACACGGAGTAACAACAATCTCTATTAAAAATCCCACTTAAAAACATACTAAATAAATGAGGTTTCCAACCATGATAAAAAAAAAACCTTGAGGCAGGCAAAGCACCTTGTAATTACTATTGCGTAAGGAAAGGGGGAGTCCAAAATAGGGGTGCCAAACAGCAGAAAGGACTGCTGCTGCCAGATGTACAGCATCCCTGCAGATCTCTGAATAAAGTAGTATTGGGAAGTACAAAGTATCACAAGGGCTTGATTTAGCAGCTCTTCTAAGTTAAAATCTCTCTTGTTTAAACCAAGAACAAATGCAAAGGTTTGAAAATGAACGAAATCTGTTCAGATCATGTACATCTGGCAGTCAGGTTCTGCACCAGCTGACATGTATGCAGCACTCTGTCAGCCAGAGCAGCCACCAAAGCTCCATAATTCTCTAGCTGTGGGCTGACACAAGCATGGATAACCATTTCAATATCTGAGACTGAAACGGCTGCAGCCTGGGAATAGTCCTGTAATCGTAGAGATGACTTAACGTTTGAATTTTAGTGCTTCTCAAAAACTGTAAAAGAAGGCTGAACAAGACCACAGAGTGCGTTCCAGATGAAGCAGACAATATTTGAATGAAGAACTCAGTTTAAGATTTTCTCTGCTTAAAGTACAACAGACTCCTATGCATCCTCTCTGAACATGGTGACCGCACAGTGTTGGCCTGGCCGGAAAAAATATATATAATGGTATTTTACCCAACCTCAGTGCTGAAAAAAAAATCACCAGTGTCCTAAAGGAATACCAAGTAGTGTGGTGCTTGCATTAGCTAGAGCCCTGGTCTGGATTACACCTTTGCTATGAAAACCAGATAAGCAAACAAAATGAGGAGAAAATCCAGCTTAGTGACCGAGTGTTCAGGGTAAGCATTACAATTCAGTGCTGCAGGTAGACGGAGTAGGCTCAAGAGTACAGGAGGTTGTAGGAGGTGTTTGCTCATTTGGAGACTGTAGTTGCTCTCCTGGTTCCACGTGCCTATTTTGAAGGATGGCTGGCAGCTTGTCAAACCAGTTCAGTAGGGAGGTGGGCAGTGCTGGAGTGACACAGCATGCTGCAAAACACAGACCCCATGTGTGTGATGCTAGCTCCCAGGCATCCTTCAGGCATTCTGTATTTCATTAACTCAGCCTGGCTTTATGGGGCTGTGGATGGAATCTTCTCTCTCCTGAGGCTATTGAAGAATGCTGCTGCTGCCTCCTTACCTGAGTGCCAGTCCTCAGACTGCCAGACCAGAGGTGATGCCGTTTTCTCTGTACAGCTTTGGCTGTGGTGGCTTCTCCCTTGCCTTGTGGTTCAGGCTGCAGGTTGGCCTCTCAAGCCTTGGGAGTCAGGTAGGCTTGACAGCTCAAGCTGGATCCCGAGCCTCAACTTCCACACTATTGTTCTTAGCTCGCTAGCTCAAGCCCCGCAAGTGAGAGTGTCTCGGCCCTGGCTGTGAGGCCTGCTCTGAGCTGCAGGGTAAACATACCTTGAAGGCATTGCACCTACGAAGTGCTCTGAAGAATGAAAATGTTGGAGAACCTCTGTTGAAACAGTGACGAGTCACTGGGCTTCACTGGGATTATTCGTACTGGGGCTGAAGTTTGGCCTTTTTTTTTACTCCTGCCCCCTTAGTGTGCACTGCTGCATGAATCATTCATCAGCCCCTGCAGAGGGAGAGTGAGGGTACCCCACAGCAGCAAGAGGCTGCTTTGTAGCTGGGATGAGTCTTCTTCCACATCCAGCTGTGTCTACGGTGGGTGGCCAGGAAAGGGATTGTGACCTATGTGATTCTCAGGATACTCAGGACTAAGAGTCATCTTGTTTACCCCCCTCCCTCCAGCCTGAGGGAGTCTTGCTTATGCTTAACTGGCTGTCAGCTCCTTGACAGAGCCACCTGTTAGTCACTCAAGCACACTCCTCTGGGCTATGCCAGCTCTTACTTTGCCTTACAATATGTGCATCCCAGTCCTTGAGTCCCTTTGAAGCATTTCCCTGTAATGGTCAGCAACTTATCCACTGAACACTCACAGAAATTCCAGATCTGCTGCCCCAAAGAACAGTGTATACCATAGGTGTAGTTTGACTTCTGTATTTGGGGGGGCAGCACCAGTCAGGCCAACAGGGCTGCTCATGTGTGGGTAAATTTCACACCTGCCTGAAGCTTGCAGTTTGGGGGACAATGCCCCTCCCACCTCCCCAAACTACGCCCATGGTGTACGCACCAGCTTGTATGAGTTGACTCAGGATAAGCACCTTGATCTCAGCACTGAGATATGTTTATAGTGAAAACAAGAATGTTTATTATCAAAAAGTCAAGATTCAAGTGATAGTAAGTATGAATAGTGGAAACAAATGGTGGTTACATATAAAACAAAATCATAGCATGCTTTCTAGAGGCTAATGTTAACTAACAGTCTAACCTCCTAGCTAAAAAGGTTTATCTCACCCCCAAAGTGCCTCGCAGTGTTTCAAGCAAGACTGGCTGAGATTTCATTTTCAAGAATGTAAACACACTGTCCATTTGCTTCCTACATGCAGGATATGGGGATTCCCCTTTTTGTCTTCTACTTGTATTCCCCAATGTTCACTTCTGTCCTCAGAGACAGGATAACCACCTGTGGCTTTTTCCCTGTGCGCTGCTTCCCTGTTGATTTCACATCTCTCCATTGACTTTGTATGTAAATGAGTGTTAGCTTGCAGTGCTTAATTTGCATGCTAACAGAGAGACAGGTGAATAAACACCTCTTGTCTGTTTTTCGCCTCTGCTGGATACTCAGACCTTTGTATGGGCTCTAGGAGCCTCTTTTCTGTCTATATATGTAACTCCATACTATGTCAGTAAGTACATTTCAGTGTGATACAGCGGGGTGCTTTATCATCTCTGGAGTTTTCAGGCAGTTAGTGATGATATGGTACTTTGCATTTCTACGTCACCTTTCACTCGAGGATCTGCAGTGGCTATATAAATATTACTTAAATCTCTGATTGCCCCTGTCAGCCAAGTAAGTATTTTTGTGGTTCCCATTGCAAGTGGGAATCTCAGTGCATACTACACAGCCTCTCCCTTCCCCCTGGGGGAAATATACATAAGTTGCCTTATTTAACAAAATAAAACTCCGAATCACTGTCTCTGTAGACAACAGGCAATTTCCTGCAGGCCAGGTGTTCTCTGTGTAATAGCACTCCAGAATATGAAAGAATAGTGGTGTTCCTAACCAGTGTTTTGCTCTTTCCTTTCAGCAATCAGAGAAGATGGCATGCCAGGAGGCAGGAACAAAAGTATTGGACCTGTTCAGGTAAGCGTATTTTCACTTTCCCTAATGCAGTGCTCTTCAGCTTCTGTACTGTTTATTAGCCTTTAATCACGTGACACCAGAGCACATTTGTACACAGACACCATCATGCTACTTCTGTAAATGGGGAAGATGAACCAGTCATTAAGTCTTCGAAGGTGGGAAAATGTTGCTATCCTGCAGGGAGGCTGCATGTGCTCAGAGCTTCCCTTGACATAATTTCTGCTGCCCCTAACTGCCGCATGAGGCAGAGTCATGAACAACGCACCCCAGGAAAGGGTGGAGTTGGGTGGCTATGTAGGTGTTTAGGACTGCCTTGAATGTGCTGGATATTTCTCTTTCGGATCTGTGTTGGCTTCTGCACTGCAGAACGCAGGGAGGTTACTTAGCATCTTGAGGCTCTATGCCATGGAAGCAACAAGGCCCAAGATTTAGGCCTGAATTAATTTGGTGACAATCTTCCAGCCAGCCCCGTGTCATTAAGGATGCATTCCATTTAGGCAGCAGATTTGTAAATAAAGCCCTGATCTTTTCTGGCCTTAGAGAGACAAGACACGGCCCCAGTGGGTTACAGGTTATCAGCTGGCTGTCATTTTATTCATGTAATCTCTAAACTACTTCATCAGACTATAGGAAACCTTCTGTCCTTCGTAAGTCAGGACAGACACTTCAATCCCTGCAAAGCTCCCAGTAAATCTTGCAGTGTCCATACCACAATTTCTTAAGTTGTTGCAAGTGGGGCACCCAATAAATGTCTTCCTGATTGATGGGGCAGCATGTCTGGAGATGTCTTATGAAATGCTAGGTAATTTGGCACAATAGCTTCTGCTGAACAAGTGAGAAATGATTAGCTTTTCTTGCTGCAGGCTGGAAAATGGCATCTTAAAAATACTATTTATTTTAATAAAACAGATATAATATAGAAAGAGCCTTACATGACATTGTCCATGGCTGTGCATCTATGAAAATCTCTATTCACTCCAGCACAAAACTGGAGTGGACGGGAAGGAAAGGAAATATGGGCTGTATATGGGGAAAAAAGGGAGAGAGAAATATCTGAATAATACTGATCCCAGCCCAGCTGCTGCTTCTGCTGCATCTGGAACATTAATTCCAAATTTCACTGCCTGAGACAATCACCTCTCTGATTTAACTGCATGTGTCTGTAGGGAAATGCTGTGGGCTATAAGGGAGCAAAATGGTCCAGATCTAGTAATTGCTCTTCAAGTGCTAGTCCGATGTGCATTTCACTGTGTGTATGCAGTGGGTATGCCTGAAGCTGGAGAATTTTGAAAGCAATGTCCATTGTTCTGCACACGCACCCTGGCTCACCTTGCGCCTCCGACTGAGGAGATAAAGGGTAGGGCAGATTGACTGCCTCTCCGGTTCCTTCTCACCACTACCAGGTTGGAATCTCCTGTTTCTGATGCTTCAGCTTTTTTCTTTAGCTGTGAAAGTATATTTAGATATCTCTAAATAGTTTTAGTATTCGAGAGTTTTGAAGTTTTTATCTGTCAGTTTTAGTGTTTTATAGTTAGCCAGTCTCTCTGACCTGGGGAGCACCACCCCTTCCCCAGACTTTGAGTACTGGACTGTGCCCAGGACTATGGGCTTCAAAATTTGTGCTTCCTGCCTGTGATCCTCCTCCATCAGTGACAACCACCAGTGCTGCTTGTACTGCCTCGTGGAAGCCCACATTGCAGCAAGGGGCAGTATGTGCTGTTTGTTCTCCAGCCATACCTTAGGAAGCACCTAATAGAATGGCCCATGAGGCCACTATCAGACTGTGTGGCTGGGGGACCCCTTCCTCTCCCGTATATTGGCCTGACTCAGCAAGCAGCATGCCTACTTCCATGGGGTCTAAATCAGGAGCAAAGGAGTCTACCCCCACAGATCCCTCAGTGGGGTCTTGTTGGGAGAGCAGGGCACATTCTCATAAGCAGGAGGCTACGTCTTCCTCCAAATCCACTTCAAAGAAGTCGTATGTGGCCCTCCCTAAACTGAGCACTCAGCCCAAGAGAACTTAGTACATACTAAGTCTGAGGCATGATAAGGGAGCCCACAAGTCTAGGGCTTCATTGACACCACATCATGATCAGGTGTACCAGTGTCTCCTGAGCACAAGCCCTGAGTTTCCCCCGGCACCAATGAAGACTGATAGCCGAGAGGATTGGTCATACAAGGTTCCATCTGACTTCAATGGCTTTGGCACGCTGTCTCTACTGTGGCTCTGGTGGTTCAGGCAAACAGGACTCTTCTCGCTCTGGTAAGAGACGAGACCTATGCTGCTTCTGACGACATCTTCGCTCTCCCAGACCCTGAATCTCCCACTCCTTTGGTTCCCTCTCTTAAGAGAGAGGTTATGACTCCACCAGGGAGCCGGCCTTTTGAAGGAGTTTGTCTCCCTGTTCCTCTTTGGGCTGTGATTTCCCTCCAGTGGCAACCGTGTTGGAACTAAAATCATTTTTTCCTCATGGGGAGATGAATCATTGTCCTCCTCCTCCAAAACACCTTCCTGGAACAGCTTGGGACCAACCTCTGCCTCATCATGCCATTGGTGCCTTAGGGACAACTGCAACCCCCATTTGACCCATCCTTTTGGCCACGCTGGAGGTCATGGGACCAGTACCATCTCACAGAGTCAGTCTGGTTTGCTGGAGAGTCACCCCTTCCCTCCTCTTTGAGGGGACATCTGGAGCTGCCCCCAGATTCTACTGAGGAATAGAAGTACACACTGGATCCAGCAGTTCTACAAGATCAGATGAGATTGCCGTCTTCATCGCCAAATGAGGTAGTGACTTCAATGTCTCCAGCCTCCTCCAATGGCTATAAGCATTTCCAGGAACTCCTTTGTAAAATTGCGGGGGAGCTGCAGATTCCTCTTGAGGAGGTTCAGGAGCCTCAACACAAGCTCCTGAACATCCTTCAGTCCTTTGGCTCCAGTAGACTAGTGCTCCTCGTTAATAAAACTATCCTGGAGCCGGCTAGGGGGGGTCTGGCAAACCCCAGCTACCTGCACCTCCATGCCCAAGAGGGCAGAGAAATGGTACTCTGTCCCAGCCAAGGTGATGGAATTTCTGTTCCTTCATTCTACTCCTAATTTTTGGTGGTCCAAATGGCTGTAGAGTTTTCTAGGCAGTAACACCCTCAATCTACCCTGATTGATAAACAGGGCAAGCATCTCAGCTTTTTGGGAAGGGGAAAGTATTTTCTTCTTCTAGCCTCCAGTTCAGAATAGCCAGCTACCAAGCACTATTGGCTAAGTATGACTTCCTGAACTATTCAAAATTCACAGACTTCATTGACAGTCTCCCCCAGCAGGACAGAGCTCATTTCCAGGCTCTCATAGAGGAAAGCAAAATGGTTGCCAGGACCGTTCTTCAATCGGCAGTAGCTTCTGCACCAGACAGGACAATCATTATCAGTGCATCCCTGCTGGGTTGGAGAGTCCACGTGGACAACCATACAGAGCAAGGCATCTGGACATCTTGAGAGTCCGGATGCACATCAATGTTCTAGAGCTACAAGCAGTTCGAAGGGCTTGCAAAACCTTTCTCCCATTTGTTCAAGGTCACCATGCAGTCACAGTGTCAGACAACATCACAACCGGCTTTTACATCAACAAACAAGGAGCAAGCTCCACCTGCTCCCTCCCCCCTGCCATGTGCAGAAGTGGTCAGTCTGTGGAACTGGTGCATTAGCAATCAGATTACCTTGTCAGTGTCTACCTCCCAGGAAACCAGAATGTGCTAGTGGACTCTCTCAGCGACACTTTGCAGTTGATCACAAGTGGGAGCTTCATGACTCTGTGGTAAACAATATTTTTGCTCTACAGGGGATCCCACCAGGGACCTGTTCCTCCCCAACAAACTAGAAAGTACAACATATACTGTTCTAGAGGAGCCCTGGGTTGCCACTCACAGGGCAGCACTCTACTCCTTCCCTAGTCAGATGATCTGAACTATGCCTTCCCTCCACCACCACTCCTCTGCCTCGAGTTTTGCACAAGATTTGGCAGGAAAGGGCATGAGTTAATCTTATTGCCCTCAACTGGCTCAGATGGTTTTGGTTCCTACCCATGTCATTTTGGGCACTGATCACATTCCTACACGTCCTAGTCTCCTGACTCAGGGGCATGGCAATATCAGGCATTCCAGCCAATGGCTGCTTCATCTCAGAGCCTCGTTTTCGTTTGGGCGTCGTCCGTAGAGCAATCATGTTCTGAAGCTGTGCAGAATGTCTTTCCTCATAGGAAGGATTCCACTAGAAAATTTTACCTAGTCAAGGGGAAGCGTTTATCTGGGCCTATTTCTCCAGAAGCCACAGATATTCCATTCATTCTGGACTATATTTTTTCCTTGAAGACAGCAGGTTTGCCTGTCAATTCGTTATGGGTCTGCTTGTCAGCAATCAGTGCATACCATCTGCCTTCACAGGGCTACTTGATCTTTGCACACCCTCTAGGCCTTTCCAGAATCTGCTGGTCAATCAGAACCTTTCTGCCTATTTAAGAAAAAAAGGCCTACTGCTCAGTGGGCTTGAACCTTGTTCTCTAAACTAAGACTCCTTTTGAACCATTAGCTTCTTGCTCCGTGTCTGTCCTATTCATGAAGGTTGCATTCCTCGTACCTATCACCTCAGCCAGGAGGGTTGATGAGCTTGGGGTATTGATGGCAGGTCCTCCTTATTTTGTATTTCATAAGGACAGAGTTTCATTACGTCTACACCCTAAATTCATTCCCAGAGTAGTCTGTGTGTTTCACCTGAACCAGTGTATCCACTTACGTGTGTTCTTCTCAAAATCTCACGCATCCTCAGAAGAAAGGCAGCATTCCCTTCACATTCAGCGAGCCTTAGCCTTTTACCTGCAGAGCAAGGAAACAATCAAGAAATCCCATAGCAGAAAGGGTCAGGGGTCAGGCTGTATCCTCTCAAAGAATCTCAAAATGGATCTCTGTCTGTATTTTGCTCTATCAGCTGTTTAATCTTCTCCTGGATGGGGTAAGAGCACAAGCAAGATCTATGGTGTCACTTCAAGAGGTGCCTATATTTAACATTTGGAAAGCAGTTACATGGAGCTCAGTCCACACATTTGCTTGACACTGTCTCTTGGTGCAGAACTCCTCTGCTGATTGCATCTTTTGGAACAGCAGTCCTTCATCTGGCTCTGCCATCTATGACCTAGCACTCTCCTCCTATTTGGGTACTGCTGGTCAGTCGCCCACAATGGAATGCACATGGGGACCAGCCCTTGAAGGAAAAGAGTTACTTACCTTATAGTAACTGGAGCTTCTTCGAGATGTGTGGTCTCTATTCCACTACCTGCCCTCCTTCCCCTCTGCTTCGGATCTTCTCTGATTTGCAGTGGAGGAGAAAAAGGTGGTTGGTCTGGAGAGGTGGTCGGTCTGCCCTGCGCTTTATCTCCTCTGTCAGAGGCATGAGGTGAGCCGGGGCACATGTGTGGACCAATGGACGCTGCTTTCTAAATTCTCCACTTCCTGGCACGTGGAGCACATGCGTACTCCGTGGAATACAGATATGGACCACACATCTCAAAGAACTCCAGTTACTATAAGGTCAGTAACTTTCTCTTTCTGCCTTAAGCTCTCATTCTGGCCTCATTTAAACCATCTTCCTCCCCTAAGTAGAACCACATTGACTTCACTTGGCTTGTACTGTTATGACTCTGGGCAGTCAGATAATTCTGTAATCCTTATTTAAAAACAAATCTCTCATTAGTAAAAAATAGAAAAACAATAAGAAAAGCATGGAAGATTTTAAGTATATTTGAATGTTCCTCCCATATAAAAGACGCCTCTCAAAAAATTCCAGGTTTTAGTAATTTTTCCATGCTAAAGTAGCAGTACATGTAGCTCCAGTGGTATGTGCAACTCAGTCTTGCTTAGTTTTGTACTTGGCTGGAATAAGTTTATCACTAAATGTAATAATTTATACCCAAAAGATATCAGAGGAGGAGATTGAAAGAATTATGTCTGGACAAGAATTTGAGGGGGAGGCAAACATCTCTTGGAGTAACAATGGAGACAGTGACCATAGTTCTCCCGGGAATGGAGTTTCTGAGAGCAACCAGCCATCACCTGTTTCTACTCCGTCTTCAAGGTGGGAGTTTCCATTGAAAGAAGTTCAGATGAATGTAACTCTGCCTGTATTTCCCTGAGGGCTAAATTTTGGGCCAAAAGTGAAAATAAGCATTTTGCATGTGTAACTCAAACACATCTTGCAAATGCTGACCTCTTCGTGAACATATTTTAGCTAGAGACATATACACTGTGTTAGATCAATCCAGTGTGATCTGAGAGTAAAATTCTCATGAAAGAATGGCAAAGGAATGTTGGGTTAAAGGTCTTACATTTAAAGCAGATATCTTAATCTATTTTAATACCACTTTAGATTATGAAAATCTGAACATTTTATACACATAATTTACCTTTCACTATTGATGCTGTCTGTTCACTTTCTTCCATTTTATTTTGTTTGTATGTTGAAAATGAGCTAGTCAGCATATTTGATTTTCTAATTATTTTATAGTTTGTGTTACTCTCAGGTTCATGTCCCCTACCACAGTGTTTCAGTACTTGGGTTGCAAACACTGGAAAGAATGTTTAAATGTCAAACCAATGCGCCCCCACCCTCCCCCAACGCGCGCACACACTTCCATTATCAGTTGTTTTAAAAATGTAAATGAAAATATTTTTATTCATAGGTTTTGTAACCTTTTTATTCACAAACCTAAATTCTGGGCATTTCAGTAAGTAGAGATGGAAATGCTTAGCACAAACCTTGGCTATGTGATTTAGTCTAAGAATGCTTTCCAAGCAGCAGAGTTTCTAGAAAGTCACAGTAAATGGAACTAGCATGGAGGTCAGGCTGGACATGATGCAAGTATGGAGCAGCTGGTCTGCATGCTCTTGATTGCTTTCACCACAGAATTTAACCAGAAGGGATTTTTCATCCCTTTTCTTTTCTATGAAGCATTCTTATTTCCATCTGTCCCTGAGCTGGATGAAAGATTGTAATGAATTAGATGGAGTTTGTCCAGTCTATTAAATAGATCTTCCCTTTTCAGTAGGTCTGTGGAGCTGAATGGATTCACTGCACTCAGGGATCAATATATTGGGACTCCAGTGTCCACGCACTATCAGTACCTACCGCACCTTTTTAACTACTCTGCTCACTCAGCTCTGATGCCCCCACAGACCCGAAGCCTAGATCCCCAGTCACATAGTCTTATCAATCAGCTAGTGTCAGCTGAGGACCTGGAACCACTTGGCACTCCAATGCTTATTGAAGATGGGTAAGTGCACGTGATTTGGTGGAGTGAGGCTACCCTGAGCCACTCCACTGTAATGCCGATACTGTATGTACGGTCTCTGCACATGCACAGCATATGGAACATGTGTAAATTAGTGTTATTGGGGGAATACCTTTTGAGTATTTAAATTCATAACATTGTATTTACAGATCTCTTAATTTTGCATGTGTATAGGTAATTAAATGAACTATGCCTGATTCTGAAGCCAGTAGCCAAAGAATGTCACCCAAGGGCTAGAGCTGAGACTGTGATGCTAATGTCTGAAGGCTGAGAGGATCTATTTCACAAGTGAAATCACTTTTCTGTTTTTTGCATAATATTTTGCACATCTGTGGAGTACAACGTCAGCTTTCCTTGTAACTGGGAAGCAGCAGCAGCTTGTTAATCTGTCTGGTATCCAGGACTTCAGGAGGCTTCCTGAGAGCAGAGCTGCTGGTAGAATGAGAAGATTGCTAGTTAGGTTCAGTCAGCATCTTCAGGGATGGCATTTGTCTCTGGGGAGAAACACAGGTGCAGGGATGGTACCTTTCATCACCTGCTGTCTGCGGGCTTAGGAGCAGAAAAGCCAGCAGTCAGTCTCTGTTCTTACCACTGGGTGACACTGTGGTCACCAGGAATCAAGACACACACAAATTTTATCTGGTTATCCTGGTGCCTTGTGTTCCAATGTTTTTAATCCGTTTTTGTGTTTTCCTATTAACTGTGCCTGCAGGTATAAAGTGACTCAGGCAGAGCTGTTTGCGTTGCTGTGTCGTCTGGCAGATGAGTTGCTTTTCAGGCAGATTGCTTGGATTAAGAAGCTGCCATTCTTCTGTGAACTCTCAATCAAGGACTATACTTGCCTGCTAAGTTCCACATGGCAGGAGCTGATTCTGCTGTCCTCACTAACCGTTTACAGTAAACAGATCTTTGGTGACCTTGCTGATGTAACCTCCAAGTACTCTCCCTCTGACGATGAGCTGCACAGGTGAGGTGGTAGGTTAAATCTTCTGGGGCTGTAGCAGTATCTAGTAATGGGGGGGGGCGGGGTCTGTTCCTGGCTCTGCCACTGACTCACTGTTTATCCATGGACAAGTCTCTCAGCTGGCATCTCACTTTCCCTCTTGGTATGAAGGGATTATAGTCCCCACCCTTGTAAATCACTCTGAAATCTTTTATATGTACATGTAGGGATCATTGCTCAAGAGAAGATAAAACAATTTTGGTGGGGAGCATGTGGGCAAAGGGGGGGTATCCTCCCTTTCTACCCATCTCAAAATCCCTGTGTGGGGTTGGTTGTGTGGGACACCCTCTGGATCTTGTCAATCAGCTGCCACAGGGTTGCCTAGGGAGTGATGCCTGCCACTCCGCAGGATTCGGGTGCATTCCCTTTGTTCTGCCTGCAGCCCTAGCCCCTATGCTGTCCTTAGCCCCCTCCATCCCGGGAAAGCCATTTAGATATTTGAAACCTTCTAAAGTCTGTTTGGGGAGGTGGGAGATTACTCAAAACTGTAATAGAAATAGACTCCCTCCGGAAAACCTTGTGCATAGGTTGGCCTCCTCTCAGTGTGCTCCATTCAGACTGGCTTGCTGAGGGATGTCATTTCAGCTCTGATCTCAAGGGTGACAGGCATAAATGGGAGCTTGAAGTCGAAAGTCTTTTACATTGCAACAGTTAAATCCCACAAAGCCTTAGTTGGTGTGAAGAATTATGAATGGGGATATAGATCTTGTGTTAAAGGGCCCTTTTGAGATTCATAGCATAGGCTTGGTTTTCAGAGGTGCTGAGCCCCCACAGTTCTCATTGATTTCAACTGGAGATATGGAGACTCAGCACTTCTGAAAAGCAGACCCTAGATATGTGAAATATGCCTTATCTGCATTCCTAGCACACATGCTCTTTGGATCTTACAATCTACCAGCACCACTTATACTGTTTGTTTACACTTCATTTCACTTTGGGACTGTGAAATTAAACTAGTCCATTTCACTTTCAGTTTTGAGTGCCCAAAGTACCTCACATTAGGCACCCGAAATCACAAGTCACTAGACTAGACGTTTTTCATAGTTTTTCCTCAAAACTCAACATTTCAATCAGCTTTGCCATCACTTTTGAAAATCATGGCCCATGCTCTTGCCACATGGTTGTTATGTTTGGATTTCCCTGTACGCAGGGATATGTTCAAAAATCTCTTAATTTAAAAAAATACAGTTCTATTTAAATGAGGATTTATACCTCTCGCAAGCCTCCTATTTTTATTTGTATAAAACATAAATGTAGGGTTTAAACTTGTCTCCCTTTAAGATGACTCATCTAGAGCTAGCCTACACAGAGTTTCTGTGCTAATTTACTTACATCAGTGCTCAAACTGTGTAGACGAGGCCTTAAATAATTCTCAATTTGAAATATCCTTTTGAAACCTGAGATAGGAAAAAGGGCAGGTCCGGTGAGATTTATCAGAGTGAGAGATCCCATGACTTCAGTTTACTTTTGT
Source organism: Platysternon megacephalum (assembly GCA_003942145.1). NCBI lineage: Eukaryota > Metazoa > Chordata > Testudines > Platysternidae > Platysternon > Platysternon megacephalum. The sequence continues at coordinate 2,507,814 of QXTE01000069.1, forward strand.
CATTGAAATGGCTGGTTTCATTTTCTTCACATCCGTCTGAGCGTGTATAGTTCACAGAAGTTTGCCCCCGACTTTTCTGATGGAATATGGCAGATTTCTTAAGCATTCTTCTGAAACTCTCTAAGATGCTTCAGTGCGTTATTTCAAATAGATTGCTTTTTATTAATTGTTTCCTCGGGGTTGATATTAAGACCCGATGAAATTAAAGAGCAGTGAACTTTAAACAAAAATTTGGGGTAAAATGATCCATTTTTAGATGTTTTAACCCAATCAACCAACAAAAGCTTGCTCCTGTGGCCTTGCCGGACGCACTGTAGCACGTGCAGAACCTGTGATGTGAGGGTGAGGAAGAGGGGCACAAATTAGGAGTAATCCCTGCATGTAGCACAAAAAAGAATATATGGCCCAAGACTGAGTAGCTGTACCCTCTAGTTCTAGCTTCGCCAGTGTCGTTCCTTTTAACTACTGAAGGTCTCCCTCGGACAATACAGAGTTTTCCCAGCACTCTGAAGAAAAGCAGAGAGTGATAACCTAGTGTCAAGGCCAGTTTTCCCATAGAAATTCTTCCTTTCTTCACCCTAGGATTGAGAGGAGAGCCCCTTTATGTGAGGAATTACTCAGGCTCAAAGAAATACTATATAAATATTGTAAATAACCACAAGATACAAAATGACAAAAACTTGTTTGCAAAGCTTCCCAGTTAGAAGCAGAATGAAGAACTTGATCACACAGCTAGTGACCTTGTTTCCACAATATTACGTTATTAATTGCTATTTCATTGTTTTTGATTACATAAATTTAATGATGTTGCAACTTAGCTGACACTGCGGAGGAAACAGCACTATCTGATGCTCCAAGTGATGACCTGCCTTAATTCATCATCTTGGTCAGTTTTCTTTCTTCTGTAGTCCAAGTCCCAGACGGATTCTTGTTTGGATAGCAGAGAGACTGACAGCATTGTGACAGAACATTTGCAGGATTTACTTAACTGGCTGCCCAGCCTCCCTGTTCATATTTGACCTCCTCTGGCTCTGCCCTTGCTGGAGCTGGTCGTTGTGCCATGGTAATTATAGGATGGTAAATCTTGAGTGTCATTTTATAAATAATCAGTGATCCAATAGAGACATTCACAGTGCAATGAGTGCAGCTTCAATGCAGAGTCTCTCTGCGAGAGCCAAGCACTTACTCCTGTGCGCAGGTTTGCTTATGCTCAAGCTCTCCCTCTCAAGGCCCCAAAAGTTGACATGTGTATAAAATATGAGGCAGACCCGAAATGAAAGAGAGATAATAAAGGAGTCTTCTTAACCCTTCCGACACTGGCAATTTCTAGCCTGCCAGCCTCAGGGATGCTTTAGAGAAGATCTGTGTATTTATCCAAGGGGTTAAAATAATAAATGGAATGGTTCCTTTAACCTCAGTTACTGATTCAGCATTTAAAGTATCACTAATTGATGTTAGCAAAAAAGTGGAAATGTAGCTTTACCAGGCCATTTGGGAGGAAGGAAGAATGTTGTGTGGTGCACAGCTGGGTGCCCATTCAGTCCTGCAGTCCTCGTATTTCAGAGCGTTTTATTTATAGCTTAAATATCCGTGTATAACAGGGCAGTAGTAATAATACTAAGCTGTTGTATGAGAGTGAAAGTCTTAGCAGCACTCTCCCATGTGCTCCTGCGAGTGCACTCCTGTCGTCCTATCTTCTGTGGGAGCCAAGTGTCCCTGGCTGCCTCCTCCCTGACTCTTTAACAACTGGAGAGCAAAAAAGAAGCTCTAGGCTTATTTCTCTCCCCCAAAACCAAGCCTTGCCTTTTCATTTTTTGTTTAATATTAAATCAAATGTATGGTGTTTCTTCCTCCTAATCAACCTCTTCCTGGACTCTGGGATTTCACAAGTTCGATAGAAAGCTGGATTGCTGCGCCAGCCACTGGCCAGCTCAGCGCTGCCCTAATGAGCATGTACTGCTCAAAGTGCCTTTTACACTCCAAATTAATGTTGGCTTTGTAATGGTCATTTCTATCAACCAGCTTTCTTTCTGTGGTACACACACAGTGTTTATTGCATCTCCAGCAAGTAACACCAGAGGCCATTTCTTCTGAAGCAGTCACTGATGTCTTTGCTTTTAAGACCACTCTTCATTGAAACCTAGATCTGCATGATCCCCTCATATAAATGCATGTAACCCCAGTGAGTTCACTGGGATTACCTGGTGTAACAGAGGGTTTTGTTTGGCGCTCTTCATGGTAGAGCAGCTCACCGTAATGATTCTCCAATATTCAGGAATGGCTGTTGCAGTCTGAGATTCAGGTTGTCTGTTAGTCAACTTAAAACAATATGCTGACCTAAGATACCCTGGCACTTAGAAGGTTGTAGTTTATTTCTGTTCCTGGTCATAACCCTGACTGCCAGTATATAAGTAGATGAAAAATGAATAAATATGATCAACTTTTTCATGTTTTAATTCTGATTTAAACTGCTGGCAAAATGGTCTGTTTGTTTTCTAGATCTAATGTTTAAATCTCTGGAGTCTAGTAAAAATGCAAATAAAATGCATGGCACTTGAACTTTTTACTGTTACTCCTGATAATACATAGCCAGGAATTAGACTGGTGTAAAAGCTGTGAGGCAGACTGTGTGTGGAGGAGTCAGTGCTCCAGAAGGAATAGGGCTGTGCAAAACAGAACAGCTTTGTTTGAAAAAGGGAGGAATGTATGCACAGAAAACCAAGACAGTTCTACTGCAAGCATGAGAGAAGAGCTCTCCTGGATTTATGGAAGTGACGAGTGGTTGGTAAAAATGTGCATTCTCAAAAAACAATTAGACCCAGCAGAGGATTGTGAGCGGTCTCTGTGCTCATTAACTTCTTGAGCTTTGCAATCTTGCACCTGCAGGATTTTTAATGTCAAGTTGAGAGCAAGAAAATTGTACAACTTTAGATTAGCCGACAAGGCTTTCATCACTTACAATATTACTTCCCTGAAGAACTGACCTAAAGTTCAGACAGCTTGTTTTCTCTTCTCTGAGGCCAAACTCCACCATGCATTTTACAAATAACTTTGAAGTAAACAAATACACGTGCCAAAATAAGATGATATTCAGTGAAAGGGATTTTATTTTTGTTCTGTTTTTGTTCAGAGATGGCTTTCTGGCTATGCTCTGATTGTGTACTGTATAATGCCAGAATACACAGCTGAAGCTTTCCTGAACACTTCTGTCTCACTGCTGAAGATTTATGCAATGTCCTATTTCTTCCAAGCTAGCCTTGATTGCTTTAAACCACATGTAGCAGGAATGGCTACTGGCCATCTGCACAAATAGAACGCTCTGAAATATGCACTCTGTACCTTCAGAGTCTCATGAATGTCACTTATACCATCTTTTTGTCTACTGTCCTGTGATCCAGTGACCTGCAAGCAGGGGTCCTCTCAGACTCCTCCTGCAGAAATCTAGGATTCCCTACAGGACTAGGACTCTTCACTACAGAGTTTCCATTGAGCTCATTCCCATAGCTCTTAAGAGACTGCAGTCACTGGACTGTTGTGAGCCCTTCCCTCCCCATTAGCGAGTTCCTTGGGGAAGTGTCCTAGCTCAGAGAGAGATCTGCAACTTGTTGTAAGCAAGCTACCCGTACTGTGTGTGTTTTGTTTTCTTGGAAAGAGTTCAGCTCCTCCTCCTGACTCTAAAGTTGCTTGGACGTTCTGTGTCTCGTGCATCAGACTCCCACGTTTGCATGTAATCTCCTGCTCACCTGCTAGTTTAGAGCTCACGTCTGAAGCTTTGCTCATCAGCACATATCCATGTGCCCTCCATGTGCAGTTTCATTCTGACATGGTGGGTACAGCCATGCTGATGGAAGTGGGGGAGGAAACCTGTGTCCAAATGGGACAAACAGATCACTTTTATATCACCTGTAGTCGTGACATGACCACATTGTGTGACTGGTGAAAATCTCAAGTGAGATGTTCTAACACCCTATTCCTATAGCACTGCCTGGCTAGGAGAAAAGTTCAAGCTGGGGAGGGCTCATGGCAGCTAAAAGAGGGCTGGAGCTGAGAGAGAGAACTGGGGAAGTGCTGGGAAGGTGAGTGGAGAAGGATGGCGTGATTTTTTTTTCCTTCAGTATAAAGCCTTAAGAATGAGTGGCTGTGTTGAAGCAGGCAGAGTGCTGTGTAATGTGATAAATGAGTGCCCTGGATCCAGAGTGAAGGCCTAGGGTGTCCAGGACCAACCGTCAGGTACTTGCACATACTGAGCCTGGCAGGGCAAGCCTGATTGTGCTGAGTCTGTTCCAAGATGAGCAGCAGGACAGGAGGGAGGGACAGTCTATTCATTCCAAATTTCTAGACTGATTTCTAAATAAGAGCTTCTGAGGAAGATCAGCTGAAAGGAACCACTAAAACTTTTGAGGTTTTCCTGTCCCTGTTTTCAACCCTTCCTTTGCCCTGCAGCCTGCATTTTATGATGGACACCCTGTAATAGTGAATAACTATAATGTAGCTGGAAGTTGTATAGATTTCGCCAAACTTCCTAGATGGACCTGCACAGCTGATGGGTCATAAAATACAGTGTAACTATTACTGAGTGTATACTAATAATAATACTTTGCACAACCCTAGAGCTTTCTGTGTAAGGATCATCCCATTTCACAAACCAGTGAATTAAGCCTCACAACAAGCCTGTGAGGTGGGGAAATAACATCTTCATATAAATATGGGGAAATTGAAAGAGAGAGGATTAGTAACTTCTCCAGGGCCATGCAAGAAATCATTGGCAGAGCCAGGAACTTCTAATACTTGTTTCTCCCAGTCATAGCAGCCTAATACCATGACCATGCATCACTTGTCCACAAGCAGCTATGCCAATATACACCCATGCGCACCCGCGAAATCCCCATTTTCCTTAAAGGTCTGATGTAACTGGCAAATATGATGTTCTGAATCACTTTGTTACCAGTTTTGCTTCTCGTGAATAGTGCCAAGAGACCTGAAGCATCTGGGTCTCTGAATTATAATGCAAGGCATTAAGGTCTTCTAAACGCCATGGAGTTTTAGTAAGTCACTAAGCTCCCTACTGTTTAATTGCAAAGGGCCTCTCCTCTTTGAGTACCCGGTTGTGTGCATCTGTCTCCCTTTCCTTCAGATTCAGTGAAGAGGGAATGGAGGTGATGGAACGGCTAATCTACCTCTACCGCAAGTTTAACCAATTGAAGGTCAGCAATGAGGAGTATGCATGTATGAAAGCCATTAACTTCCTAAATCAAGGTGAGTGGCGGAAGAAGGGGATTAATCCCACTGGAGTAAATGGCTAGTCAATAAGCTAGTCAATCTTTGCTTCCTTTGGATGATGGGGAGAGAGAAGGGGTCCTGAATCCAAACTGAAATAGACGCCTGAGCATTAAAAGGTTTTTGTTTTTGCCATTGTGCAGTTAATGCCATATGCAGTGTGTGCTATTTCAGACACCTAGAGGAAGTGAAAGGATTCACTTTGCTTAATCAATTTTTAATGCCTTTAATCGTAGACACCAAGGACAGTATGTGCGTCACTTTAAATACGTACCTACTTTACCAGCAGCAGAATAAGAACAGAGCAGAGTGACTGATGAAATCTTTCTAGATAAGGCCTGAATGACTGATCACCTACCAGCTGTTGTGGCAAACTTCTCACCATGCACAAGTGCATGTCATCTGAAAATACTGCTGCTCATGGTGGAAGGGTCTAGGCCAGTGACACTCAGACCTCAGTGGTTCAGGAGCCAAATTAACGATCTACATTACCCGAAAGAGCCACAGTTGTGTGAGTTCACTGTGTGTGTGTAATTTTATTTTATTCTCCCAGCAAAATGACTGACCAAGTATCATTTTATCAATTACAATTGGCTAATAACATAGTAAAAGCATCCTGACTGGTTAATAACTTAGATGGGGTAATAATTAAATCACACAGTGTTTTAATATCATGTGCTGCAAAGAGCCGCAGGAGATGCATTAAAGAGCCGCTTGTGAGCCTCAGTCTGGGTATCGCTGCTCTAGGCATTTTCTGACAGGCAGCAATCAAGACAACCAATTTGCATCACTTTTTTCCAATTTAAGCTGTTAGCTTTGTAAACCTTTGTGCGCTAAATGTTGGATAACCTCACTGGCATTGTTTCCTGGATTCTTCATCAGTGTGTTTCCCTTCACCTACTACCTTTATCTGACATTGTTTAAGAAAGTGAGAACATGCATTTTGTCCTTTAATATGGTGCCTAATGCAGTAATATTTTCAGGTAATGAGTGCTGCCTAATACGGGACTGATTCCATTTGTGGTCAAACACAGCATTTTAGAGCTGTCAGTCAATTCTGTTACGAGACTCCTAACACTTCAAAATTCATGAAGTCAGCATAGAAATAACATGCAAATGGATTCTGCAATGGTAGTCCAGGGTGGGAAGCAGCGCCGGCTCCAGGGTTTTTGCTGCCCCAGGCAGCAAAAAAAAAAAAAAAAAAGCCGCGATCGTGATCTGCGGCGGCAATTCGGCGGGAGGTCCTTCGCTCCGAGCGGGAGTGAGGGACCCTCCGCCGAATTGCCGCCGAATCGCTGGACGTGCCGCCCCTCTCCCGAGTGGCCGCCCCAAGCACCTGCTTGGTCAGCTGGTGCCTGGAGCCGGCCCTGGTGGGAAGTTACTGGTCTTTTCTCTGAGACTCTGCCATGCTGAAAGAATTTGGAAGGTTCAATTTCTTCAGAAACACTTGTGTATGGGTCACTCCAGTCTGACACCGTGGTGTGATTCCCATGCCAGTACCAATGTGTGTATGATGTTGTTGCACATCTATGAAGCATGTTACCACAGTTTTGTGTATTGCTTGTGCATAAATGAAAAAAGCTATTGAATGGCACTAGCCTAATAGGTGAGTTTCAAAAGCAGCTCAATAAACAAGTACCACTGGGAGTTTTCTGTACCACAAGGAAATGTTCTACTTTGCAAGGATATGCTGAAATCTCCCTCCTCCCTCTGGTTATACCATGTGTTTTGTGCTGACACTTCAGTGTGCGCCCCAGCACAGATTCCGGTTTGCTTCCCTGGACAGTTTCCTGACACTGGATGATAGACTTCTTTAGCTGTCTCCATTGTTTTCCAAAATGTATTTTCATTAACTTCCTGTCTTCTTTTATTTTTAGTTGGAGTTTGCAATTTTTTTATGTGGAATACCTGAAAATTATTTTTAAAGGTCAGCTTTTGGACAGCAAATAAATGCTCCTTCCCTTGTATAGTATTTCTGAAGAACAATACTGAGCCTCAGAAGAGTTGCATATTTTGCCTATTCTTAATTTATTGGATCCCCTCCCATGACATCAAGTAGTATATAAATGTCATTGATCATGCTGAAATACATTCAAAGGGACTTTCTCAAATCATTTTGCTAGCATTGAAATATCTACTTTTTCTTTGTGTATATTTCTTGACATTTGGAAAAGCTACATTTTAAAATAAATGCTTGGCAAGTTTATAAAGCTCAAGTAGCGTAATTCCTAAACAGACGACACCCTGAATTACTGATCTGAACACTTCCCATAGAGCTGAGATGATGTAACTAGAATCAACATGCTTCTTTCTATGGAAAATATTATGTTGCACCCCGTGTTAGGCCTGAAAGCCTTGACATATATAGCTACTTTATAAAAAGAAAGTAGAGATTTAAGGTTGCTAGAGCTGTTATCTTCTGAAAGGTTCATGATCTCTGAGCATGAGCAACTTAGGACATTATATGTTCTCATCCGTGTCCCTTATGAAAGGAAGATCTTGTACCCTCACATCTAATCTGAAGTGTGTATATGTAGGAGATATTCATTACAGTATGTCCTGGAGGAGGAGGGTGAAATTTTAATCCTGTGGTGACTATAAACTTGAAGACTCTGCTCAATAGCATTGTATAATTTAGGTAGATGTTGTTAGACTGAGTTTTATAAATGGATTTGTCCTTCCATTTTACAGTTGCTGACTCGAATAGTGATGAGGAAAAATATGAATCTGGTTTTGTTCTAGTGTTACAGCTGTTCCCAGTCACTTAGTTTTTATGTTTTCACTCAGACATTAGGGGCCTGACTAATACATCCCAACTGGAGCAGTTGAATAAACGGTATTGGTACGTGTGCCAGGATTTTACGGAATACAAGTACCCACATCAGCCAAACCGTTTTCCGGATCTAATGATGTGTTTGCCAGAGATACGATACATTGCAGGTAACTTTGATCTCTTCTCCCAGCTGGCCCCTGTGTGAATCATTAAATCTCCTTTAAAGGAGACTTTCTTCTTTTTATAATTAAACTCCTATCTACTTGGCTGGACAGCAGTGCCAGTGTGGGACCTTTTCTATTTGAGCCTTGGAAGCCTGGCATCTGGTAAGAAGGCATATTCTTTTTTCACAAATAACGAGCTCTCCTTCGTATCTTGATCGAAACCTCCTTAGGGTCTTAATTTCAGACCCAACTCTGAAGTGTCTTCTCTGCTGCAGAAATAACCCTGACCTGTAGATGGTATAGGCCTCCCAGGGAGGAGCTTGCACTGAGTCTAGAGATGGCACTTGCATACCATGGTGAAGATCCCAATATAAAAGCCTAGATACACTTGAACGAAGTCCCCAGATCTGAACTTCCCTGGAATTTGGGTTCCTGAAATCTGCATGTGAATTTTCCATCTCAATGCATTATTATTTGGCTCTAGAGGAATTATTCCAGGATCTTCATGAGAACATCAGACATTTGTACCTAAATGTTAAGATAATGGACACAGGTTATTTGGGATTGGGAAGAAATGTTCTTCCCTAGGACATGTTGATTTGGATTTGTGTGTTTCACCTTCCTCTGTCATACCAAGCAGAATTGTCCACTGGGACCAGGTGGACACATCCCACACAATCTATTCACTGTGATTGACAGGGGAGGTTGACAGAGGTGGGATGTAGTCGTTCCCATCTTCTATAAATATGCCCCCATTATGGGGAAATCATTTTCATCTGACTTCGCCAACACACTTAGCTTCTGTTCCACTCTATAACACATCCTGTTGTTTCCAAAAGAATATCAAATGTCTAATGTAGGAATTGCGTGATTTACTGTTTCTCTAAAGGTTCAAGGTGAAACCATCTCCAATATCACCAGCTTGTTGGAGATGAGCATTTCTGAAATCTGGCTCAGGAATGGCAGCTAATTCTGATTCTTTCTTAACAGGAAAAATGGTGAATGTTCCTCTGGAGCAGCTGCCCCTCCTTTTTAAAGCCGTTCTGCATTCCTGCAAGACAAGCGTGAGCAAAGAGTGAGCCTTCATTGCCCTGAACCCATGCCTTACTCTGGTGCTTCTGGTGGGGAACTGGCTCACATGTGAAGAGAGAGGGGGGGAGGAAACTATGATCAAGGCAGTAGGGAGCTGCTGAGACAGGGCAGCAGGTAGCCCTGTCATTGTAGCAAGAATCTTTTTTGTTTTTGTTTTTTGTTTTTTAAACTCTTTTCCTATATATTTATTTCACGACAGAGTTGAATGTATGATCTTCAACACAGTGCACATGGTTCTGTATGAATGCAGCAGATGCATTCTCTTGCAGTTTACAGAATGTGAAGATGTTTAATGTTACAGTGTTTGTTAGGGTTAGTTCTTTTGTATTTGGGGGGCTGGGGGCCGATATGACTAAGACTACCTCAATGAGAAGATGCTGTTCATGTACTGATCATTCCATGATTCATATCCAAAGTGTTTGCCTAGAGAGTAAACTGCCTCACTCCACTGGGAGAGCTGTTAGCATTCCAAATGCTGGAGTGCATTGGAGGAGTGTGGGCATTAGAGAAGTGCCAAGCTTCAAAAAAGATAAGTGGGGGAGAAGGTGTTACACCAAAACCAGAATTTGGGTACCCCCAGAATAGCCAACCTGTTTGTTATAACCAATCTGTTCTCATTAAGTGTGGGTCTCCAGGGTGGCTAAGGGAATACTTGGAGGACACAGATACAGCCGTGGATAAATTATTGACACAAGCAGTGTTCCAAAACAAGGCACCTTTTATTGAACAATTTCAATCTAAACACAAACCCCTTATAACAAGTTAAAGAGCACCTCAAACCACATTGCCTTATAGCTTGAAACGATACTGAGTGGATGCTCCCTGCTTCAGATGGTCAGTCTGTCACAGATAGCTGACAGCCATTTTTAGATGTCCATTAGTTTTTACACGTATAAATCCCTTTCACAGTCAACACACATGCATACATCTGTATTAACCCCCCCCCACACACACACACATATGCAAACACTATACTATGCTATGCTATAACTATACCTGTTGTTCTGTCTGACAAACTTACTCAGCTGACGGCACAGTACCTTTTCCTGTTTTCTTTCTCTCTCCCACTCCTCTGCTGCATCCTTCTCTTCTCCCACTGCTTACTGCTGCTTCTCCTTCATCTCACCCTCACCTCTTTCACACCTTCCTCTGCCTTCTCTGCTCAGCTGCCTTCTCAACCTCTCAACTGTCAGCTGCTGCTGACTTTTATACCCTACTTTGCTAACGGTCACATGTCAGTCATTCCATTTGACCGTTATTTACCTCAGTGTTATGATCTGTCATTTGTTGTTTACCACCTTCTTTTTCCTACCAATTCCTAGTGCTACGTGACCTGCAGCTGTCAGCCAGTGGTGGAGTGTGACTCTTGCTTATTCAAAATGGAAGCCAGGAATCTAGAGATTTCAAAATGGAGTTTCTCTGGTATCAGAGGGAGAAATGAAGTTGAGCTAGTTGACCAAAAAAAAAGTCTTCGTCAGTTTTCAAATGCAGCTCTCATGATGTAAATTGGGTCCCCCTGAAATTCTGTCACAAGAGAATTGCAGCATTCCAAGGCTGAGAGAGGCCCCTAGCCCATATTCCCCTTCCCTGGGCAATGCAGAATTGTTCTCTCTCTCTCCAACTGATGCATGATTATTCCCTCACGACTCTCCTACCAAACTGGAATTGTGTTGTTGTAATTAATAACAGGCTTTGAACAGGGAGACAGAAATAAACCAGGCAAACTGCAAATAATTTAATTGTTGGCTAAATGCTCTCTCTTAGAATCACAAACTGGAAAAGCATTCTAAGAAGCCAGGGCAATAAATGTTCTCCATGGCTAGATCTGGCCTAGTTTTTAAATTATTCCAGTGAAGAGGATTTCCTACTACAGTAGTTACAAGCAATTCACATCAGCGAACACTTCAAACCTAGCAGCTTCTATCCCTCCTGTAGATAAAATAAATATGACTTCTGATAAGAGATTTCAGTGTCCTCTGCTATTGGATGTCTGTTGAACCTTGGAGAACATATGGGTATTAACCAAGTCCTGCATGTACCATTTTACTGCTTGGAGGGGAGTGTAGTAGGAAAACCTGGCTCTTAGTACAATTCATGTATATTACTTTGTTCTAAATCTCCCAGAATTTAGATGTTCCACCCAGTAACTTCAGTCACTTGCATTACATCAAAAATACTTTAATTGCTGCTGTTCAACTGTTTGATTAACAACATATATTACTGTCCATTAAGCCTCAGTGTCCTCCATGGCTTCCTGTATCCACGATTGCTAGCTGGGGAAGAGTTCTTTCCCTGTTTCCATCATTCATATATTTATGAAATCTCATTCATTCTAACAGGCAGCCATGTTGCCTTTGCTGAATTTTCTGCTGGGACCCTTAGTTGTGAATCTGTTGTTTTGAGTGGTTACGTTAGGCTGATTGAGACATTTTTGAATGTTAAAGAACCTGCTATTTTTAAACTACCTTGAGTTCTTCAGGAAACAACTTCTGCTCTTCTGGGGTGGGAGAAACCATCCTTACATCCTTGCCAACCTCTGTCCAGTCATGACACATCATAGGGTATGGCACAAATTAAATATGTGGTCAGGAAAAGCAGTCTTTTCTTCTGAACAAGCACCTGCTCTCCACTGAAGTACTGTACCTGCTAGTGGGTAGAAATGAATGGAGTGAACAGCAGAAGCGTATCATTCAGTCCAACCCCAAATGCTACCTACAGACTAGTGTAATCGCAGACCAACAGCCATTGGAACTTGCTAGCTTGGCACATCTCTAGGTTAGTCAACAGTTACTCTGTACAATAAGTGCAAATGGATCCTGCCTGCAAGAGATGAAGACTACTCCATCCAAAACCATCTCAGCAGAGACCAGCTATTGACTAACCATGTAGACCAAAGGCAGTGTTGCTCTCTTTAATTCTGCTTTGTGAATCTTCCCACTTGATTTTTTCCCTTGCTTTAGGTAGTCCACTAGCTGCTGATATACACTTTCCTAAAATAAGATGTTACGGGTAACAGCTTGCTGGGATCAGCAGAAGTCCACTTTTATATCGCTTGACGAATCCAAAGTTAGTTTCATGAATCTCATTTGTTTTCTGTTTATAAAATGAGACAAGCACATATTTCTCTGAAAAGCCTTCTGCATACAGTATATACCTCAAGTATACATGGGAAGATTTTAGTGTATCTGTTTATTTTTAAGTTAGGAAGTATTGCCAGCTTTAACTTTCATTTTCAAATAATTCCACATGATACTTGTATTACGGGTTATTTTCTGGCTTGCTTACACATTTCAGGAATAGTTTAACTGCACAGAAGTAATCTTATTCCACAGTTATTAGATTATTAATTATTAATGAATAAGGGTTTGTTTTAATTAGAAGATCTCTATGCTAAAATTAGAAAACTTGTTTTTGCCAAATACCTGACAAAAACATCTATTTTGTACTCTGTCCAAAATTAATTGACTCCCCAGGAAAATGCTGCGCAAGCAAAGATTTAATAAACTTGATGGGAGTGGAGGGGGGGATGTGCTACTACTTGCAACTGTGCAAACCATTTTGATAAATATTGATTGGCAGCAGTATCTGTTAACAAACCCCCTTGTATCACAGTGAGCATAAAAGCTGTGTTAAATTCACAAGCAAGAACGAGACTAACATACCAAACCAGAACCTAACTCGCTGGACAGTCATTAATGTCTTCTGCACCAAGTCCTCTAATGACTTGTGTTTTTTAAACAGGGTAAAGTGAATGTGTTGCAAACTCAGGTATTATGATGAGAAGATAGGAATGTAGCTAGGAATGTAGCGACATTAGGTCAGTCACTAGATGTATTTGTGAATTTGGTTTGAAGGACATCTTACAAATGTTGGAATTGTTTGTCCCAATCTTCACATAACATTCGGTTTACAGGGAACCACATTTTATTTGTACTTAATGCTAGTTGGGTGGGGATGTTCATTATCTTTGGTATCTGCTGTTGCTTATCTGGCCTTCTGTCATAGAAGACTCAATCAACAATAATAATTTTTGGTGGAATTTTCTGCCAAGACAAGTCAATATTTATCTCCGGTTTGAAAGATAACTCAATTGACCCCCATCCTTTCCTTCATAGTATTTGTGCAAATGTAAATCTGAAGAGTTTTTTAATCCAAACAGAGATTTTTGGATATAAATTTGAAGTGCATATGCTCACATATTCAGAGGGGGCTCAGTTCACAAATGAACACGTTTAAAATTCTAATCTGCTCCAGGAAACTCTCTAGGTTTTGAGTATCATCTCTCGCTAATTACTGCACTGCCAAGAAACTGCTGCTACCAGCGAATGGCGTTACTCCGTCAGCTCAAGTGGCAAGGCCACTGCTTTCAGTGCGGAAGGTACTAGACTTAAATGCCAATGACCTGGCACCACAGGCCATGATTAAAAGCCCGCTGAAGTCAGTTGGAATCTTTCCATTGGCCCTCAGGGCTGTGAATAAGGCCATAGAAGCACAACTTGAGCTGAAAGAGTAAATTTTTACTCCATTAGCTTTAGCAGTAGTAGGCTTTTATCCTCTGTGGGGACCAGCAACTAGAAGGGGACACAACTCACAACCCAAGTGTGTCATGCCAGAAAGAAGCTCAAAGTCAGTTATATCTATAAATTGTTAGTTTCATAAACACCATGGACTTTGGGTTCTCACCAAGGAGGAGGGGCCTATCAGGTTTACACTCAGCAGCACTAATACAAGGAGGCAAACTTACAACCAGAGATGACCCTATGGCTGCCGATAGTGGGGGGGCAGAGTGAGGGCAGCAGCTTCAGCAGTGTTACTGAGCATGCTCAGTCCAAGCCTAGCAGCAAATTGGGGGAGAGGGGAGCACGTGACCCCACATGACCCTCCCCCCGTGACACCTCTACTTACAACCATGTATAACACGTTCAGTTCTTTGTTGTCTGTCCGTGTGACACTAAACATTCCTTTAGCACCACTGACATCTAGAACTGTCTGTGCATCAAAAAGTCTTGTTTCTCAGGTTGGGGCACAGGCAACAAAGCACAGCATTGTCCTGCTCTCATTTCCTGCTGCTTGTCATGTTTGTGTATTGAATTGTCTGTGGGGAAGACAAGAACCTTCCATGGGCCATAACAAAACACAGTACCTTACGGGAAGCTACCCGTTCAGCCCCAACAGTGCACACATTGTGTGAAGAGATGAAATGCCTCTTCCTAAGCTGTGCCCAACCGCCTGAATGTATGAAATACGAACAGCTAGTAGGTACCATGTGTTAGGAAGAAGCTGAAGTCTTTATTACAAATATTAATTTCAAATGCACAGTTACCACTCTTTGAGTGTTAATATCTTGGCTGCTTTAACCCTTCCCATCTCACTCCTAAAGCCTTTAGACAATACTGTAGAGCAGGGGTCTCAAACTCAAATGACCTCGAGGGCCACATGAGGACTAGTACATTGGGCCGAGGGCCGCATTTACTGACACCTCCCCCCCCCCCCCCTGCCCTCAGCCCCGCCCCCACTCCACCCCTTCCACGAGGCCCCGCCCCTGCCCTGCCTCTTCCCACCCCTTCCCTGCCCCCATTCCAACCCCTTCCCCGAAATCCCCACCCCAACTCTGCCCCCTCCCTGCCCCCAGGGGGCACAGGAGGGGTGCGGGGTGTGGAGGGGGTTCAGAGCAGGGGGTCGGGGTGCGGCAGGGGACTCAGCGCAGGGGGTCGGG
This sequence comes from Platysternon megacephalum, assembly GCA_003942145.1. Classification (NCBI taxonomy): domain Eukaryota; kingdom Metazoa; phylum Chordata; order Testudines; family Platysternidae; genus Platysternon; species Platysternon megacephalum. The sequence continues at coordinate 2,522,836 of QXTE01000069.1, forward strand.
GTGCAGGAGGAGTGCGGGGGGCGGGCTCCGGCCCGACCCGCACCGGGGGCAGGGCAGGCTCCCTGCTTGCTTGCCTGCCTGCGGCGTCGCACCAGGAAGCAGCTGGAACCTGGGGGAGGAGGGGCGCAGGGGTGTGTGTGGCTGTTGCTTCAGGCACCGCCCCCAGCAGTTCCCATTGGCCGGGAATGGGGAACTGTGGCCAATGGGAGCTGCTGGGGGCGGTGCCTGAAGCAACAGCCACACACACCCCTGCGCCCCTCCTCCCCCACGTTCCAGCTGCTTCCTGGTGCGACGCGGCGGCAGGGCAAGCAAGCAGGGAGCCTGCCCTGCCCCCGGTGCAGGTCGGCCAGGTAAACGTTGGGGGGGGGGGGCCGGGAGGAGCTCGCGGGCCGCATGTGATAGCCCTGCGGGCCGCGTGTTTGACACCCCTGCTGTAGAGTAACGCTTGCTTTTCAATGGTTCGTGTAGCTGTCCACTTTTCCATGTCTTCAGTTTCTGAACTTTCTTATCCACAGTTGCATAGGCATAAAGACCAAAGAGCAGACCACACATTTTGAAAACTTATCAATTAAAAGGTCTTTTCCAGATGCAGCTCTTGTGGGTTAAATGCTCAGTGTTGCTGTGTATATATGGCAGTTTACAAGCTGAGTACTGAATACCCTCATCACTGAAATGAAAATGGCCCTACTGTGTCAGGTTTGTCAGTTCAGAGATTTATTGGCCACTCTTGAGTCTGCAAAATTGGGCTGGACTCTGGCAAGATTCACTTCCTGCTTCCAGCCAGCTCAGTGCCCCAGGGAGCTTCTTCCCAATGTTGTGGTGCTTTTGCTTCTTGTTGGAGCCCAAAAGTGCAAACACGGCTGCAAAATTGAGGTATAGGAGGTTGGAGGTAACCCCTCAGAGAGGCTCAGGTCAAGAAGTGGGCAAAGGGCTGCGGGGGTGAACTCTGCCTGATCTGTTCCTGTGTCCCTACTGAATATGTGTGCCTGAGCACTGGGCGGGACTGACCCAGAGAACCTGCTAACATAAATGAGAAGGTTCACAACAAACGGGATTTTTCCTTCCTCCTGAGTAGGAGGATTGGAGACTGCTCAAGTCTTGCTTGTTGTCTGCCCTGTATGTCCCATACTCTGTTATGTTGCTGCATTACAGGATCTGTGTGCTGGTATGAACAAACTCTTCAGACTTCAGCACAAAGCAGTGATGAAGTCATTTCTGCTTATTGGTTTTAAAAGTCCAGTCCTTCAAACCAATCTTTTTTTAAAAAACTTGAATTTCTTTTATCTTTAATACTTTTTAAAAGGAAAACAACAACAAAAATCCCTCCTGTGAAAGTGCTATCACCGTTGGTTCTTCTTCCTTGGTTTTGGTTTGAAGCTATGAAGCTCGGTGTCTGTGACGATGTTATTTCTGTATTTCTCAGGATAAGAAGCGGCAATCATCCCTGCCACATAAAGGCAGGAGAAGGGGGGAACTTGGGGAAGTAGTTTAAGTATGAAGCTAATTTGTAAGTTTTAGATGATGTGTAAATCAAAGATGACAATACATAAGATGTCAGCGTCAAGCTGTGGCGTTTCTTTGGGTTCTCAGTGCGTTGCTTGCGACGCGCACAGAAGCTCAGGGATATGTATTTAAATGTGACCCACTGAAACCCTAATCTTGATGTTGCAACAGTAGCTTCTTTCATGGCCTGTTTGGAAGCCCATTATGATCTGAGTAAGCATCTCCACATCTGGATTTTAGGAAGAAAAATCTGGCTTTGTTTGTGGGGAGTTTTTACATCAGTGGCTTGTGTACAGTCAGTAACAACAAGTAACAATTTCCTTCAGATCCATGTTGCCTGTTCTGAGCTCTTGCAAATCTATATGAAGACACCCTGAGTTACATCAGGTCAGATCCTGTGACTGCCTGGATTATAATAATTAGCGTTGTCAGTCTGTCAGGGCAAACTGGTGAGAGAATACTGATGTGTTGACAGGAGAAAATGTCCAAGATGGTTGCAAACTGCAGGGGAAATCATGGTAGGGCCTAGAGGTGGCCTGTAATACACACACACCCCCAATTAAGGCTTCACTAAACTTAACAAAAATAATAAAATATAGAAATGCCCTGCCCTCCCCCACCCCAATGTCCCCAGCAGTGTCCTCTGCCGATCTTGATGGGTATCTTTAATGTGACACCTAGGGGCTGGCAAGCGATTAAAAAAATTAATTGTGAACACTGTTAATAATAGAGTAACATTTAAATATTTTTGGATGTTTTCTACATTTTCAAATATATTGATTTCATTTACAACACAGAATACAAAGTGTACAGTGCTCACTTTATAATTTTTCATTACAAATATTTGCACTGTAAAAAAATAAAATAAATAGTATTTTTCAGTTCACCTAATACAAGTACTGTAGTGCAATTTCTTTATCATGAAAGTTGAACTTACAAATGTAGAATTATGTAAAAAAAAAAACTGCATTCAAAAATAAAACAATATAAAACTTTAGAGCCTACAAGTCCACTCAGTCCTACTTGTTCAGCCAATCGCTCAGACAAACAAGTTTGGTTACATTTGCAGGAGATAATGCTGCCCGCTTCTTGTTTACAATGTCACCTGACTGTGAGAACAGGCGTTCTCATGGCACTGTTGCAGCTGGCGTCGCAAGATATTTACATGCCAGATGCACTAAAGATTCATATGTCCCTTCATGCTTCAACCACCATTCCAGGGGACATGCGTCCATGCTGATTACGGGTTCTGCTCGATAACAATCCAAAGCAGTGTGGACCGTTGCATGTTCATTTTCATTATCTGAGTCAGACGCCACCAGCAGAAGGTTGATTTTCTTCTTTGGTGGTTCGGGTTCTGTGGTTTCTGCATTGGAGTGTTGCTCTTTTAAGACTTCTGAAAGCATGCTCCACATCTCGTCCCTCTCAGATTTTGGAAGGCACTTCAGAAATCTCACATTGGTACCTTCTTTGCGTTTTGTCAAGTCTTCTGTGAAAGTGTTCTTAAAATGAACATGTGTTGGGTCATCATCCGAGACTGTTATAACATGAAATATATGGCAGAATGTGGGTAAAACAGAGCAAGAGATGTACAATTCTCCCCCAAGGAGATCAGTCACAAATTTAATTAACACATTATTTTTTTAACGAGCGTTATCAGCATGGAAGCATGTCCTCTAGAATGGTGGCCGAAGCATGAAGGGGCATATGAATGTTTAGCATATCTGGCACGTAAATAACTTGCAATGCTGGCTACAAAAGTGCCATGTGAACGCCTGTTCTCACCCTCTGGTGACATTGTAAATAAGAGGGCAGCAGTATCTCCCTTAAATGTAAACAAAACTTGTTTGTCTGAGCGATTGGCTGAACAAGAAGTAGGACTGAGTGGACTTGTTGGCTTTGAAGTTTTACATGGTTTTGTTTTTGAGTTCAGTTATGTAACAAAAAAAAATCTACATTTGTAAGTTGCACTTTCACGACAGAGATTGCACTACAGTACTTGTCTGAGATGAATTGAAAAATACTATTTCTTTTGTTTGTCATTTTTACAGTGCAAATACTTGTAATCAAAAATAATGTGCACTTTGTTTTCAGTTACAACACAGAATACAATATATATGAAAATGTAGAAAAACATCCAAAATATATAATACATTTCAATTGGGTTTCTATTGTTTAACAGTGCGATTAAAACTGCGATTAATCATGATCAATTTTTTTGAGTTAATCGCTTGAGTTAACCGATTAATCAAGAAGCCCTAGTGACAACATAATCACGTTCTGAGAAAACGCCCCCTGGTGCTCAGAGAGCTCCTGGCACGCTGTGCTGGGTGAACACAGAGGTCCCAGAGCTGTAGTAACACTGGGCACTTCTACATTTCCCTCTTCAAAGCACTTTACAAACGGCTTGTGCTTTCTCCTTCAAAAACATCATTTTAAAAACGTAATAAATACGGAAGAGAATAAAAATCCTGGTGCTAATGGCCACGCCTTAAAATGCCAGGCTCCGTGATGGCACCCTGAGGACTCTGCAGTCACGCTCTTTGTAAAGTACAGCTTTCTCACTGCAGACCTTCTAGGGACTAGGTGCATTCAAAGTGCTTGAGAATTGTACTGAGAGAATATCCAAACCAGCCCTATTCCATGGTGTAATCACCACAGGTCATCTCAGGGCTTGTCAATATGGACGCTTCATATAAATCTACAGCACACCATCCTGCTGTGCACTGACTAGCCTTCCCTGCTCACTGATCGGTCCCTGGTGCACTGTCCCTACTGATGGTTGAAACAGCAGCAGGTCAAAGTACATTAGGGAACTTTTCGGGCACAGCACCATGGTCTATACACAAACTTTTTGTGTGCAGCAGACTTGTGCACTGTGCAGTGAGGGTCCATACAGATAAGCTATCAGACAGGGGAGGAATGACAGAATCAGCCGTCCCCAGTCAGCAGCCTGGTGTGCCAGTATCTGGAAGCCTGAGCTTGGACTGTCCATGCTCAGAGATGTTAGTCTACGATAGGTATTATTTTTTCACTTTGGGAGAAAAAAAGTCTGACTGTGCACTGACCTCTAACAAGTGCATGAAAGAAGCAACATGGTTGGGTGGAAGAAACGCCACCAAAGGCAGAAATAAACAAACAAACCAAACTCATGCCGATCAGCCTCAGCAAAGCCTTTTGTGATTCATTGTTTTCTTTCATTTTATAAAATGTCTTGTAATAGTTGATAACATTATTGACTCAATTTCCATAACAAAACTACCTCTTGTGTGACATCCTGTTTATCATCTCAAAGGGATTGTGTGAAAAACAAAATACTGCTCCTCTTTCTGTTTACATGTTTCTGATGAAAAATGTGGAGTGTAAATGTCTTGGGTTTTGTTGCTGTTTCGATTTAGTTGTTGGGTTATTGGTCCTTTAACAGTTGCTGCAGCAGCATTTGAATGTTCGGGTGACGTTTTGTGATTCTGTTGATCAGAACTGGAACTCCAAGCACCACCAAGGTGGAGACGCCTACCGGGCTGCTCAGGTTTTGCTGGAACTTCAGTGAGTTTCACTTAGGCCATGGCCACCTTCAGGATTTCCCATGGTGTCAGTCAGCCATGTCACTGCACCAGTGCAAACCTCTAGCACACAGGCACAGTCCCCAGCTGGCTGCACTGCTGCAAATCACCGCATGTCCCCAGACAGCAAGAGACCAAGAAAACCAAAGCCCTGCACTTTCCTCCAGAAGGTGCCCAGGCCTCTCCGGGTTGGTTGCTGTGCTTTGCAAGGGCTGGCTGCAGTCCTTGCCCAACATCTCCCTCTGGTTTGGTTTAACACACCAAGCATGAGCCTGTTGATGCAAAATGCAGCTTTCACCAACTAAATTGAATTTCCTCTGACTGTCACAGGCATCTTGAAAGCCCTAGAACAGAGCCGCACAATGGGCACTGAACAGATGCATGACATGTATGTGTTACGTTGGGAGCCAGGGATTTCCTCAGGGTCCTTGTGCACGTGTTCTGTGTTACAGACATTTACAACTTAAGAAGAAAATCAGTCCAGAAACCCTCCCTATTGCATTGGCCCTTTGTCTCACCTGTTCCATGTGGCATATCTGTAGTCAATGTGCCTTCCCCTCACATTGAGACTGGGCCCTGTCAATAGATGTGCTATAGGGGATGTGTTTTCATTCAGTCAAGCACAGCAAAACAACTCATTTTTCCCATGATCCCTTGCATAAATCAGGGAAGCAGGATGTCACCTCAACATAACTAATAGTGAGCGTTTAGCTGTTATGTTTAACATGCTCGGAGCGGGAGTATAGACAGGTTAGCATGGCTGGTCCCTGCCTTCTTCCCCCATGGATCCCAGCTGCAACTCGGGACTGGTCACACTTCCCATCTCAGGAGCTGTTTCTTGTCACTACACTATGACCAAATGAATGTTTCTCCTGGTGTGTCCTGCTTGTGCCGAGGGGCCCGCCCTTCACCCACTGGTGGGCCGATGTGCAGGCTGCTCATGTCTCACCTGTCTCTGCTCTGCTGCTCTGCTCTGCGACTTGACTACCTGTGGAAATGTGACCAATAAGTGTTACACGCATGTTTAGCAAGTGTTAGCTGTTTGAACTAATAAATGTGAATTGTTCTGCACAGGTTGGGAGTCTGGTGTTTCCTTTCACTGACCTCCTCCATCCTGTTCTTTCTCATCGCTTGCCTTTAAAGGGACTCTGTCATGGTAACAAGGTCAAATGCTGGACTTAGGCACATTTACTTTGCAAGTATGTGATGCTGAGCCTCTGCCCTGCTTCTCTCCTTCCTACTTGTGATGAGGCCAGTAGTTGAAATGTTCATGGTTCAGGGCAACTGCCTCTGTATTTCCCCTTCGTGGGCCACCAAGGGCACCTGCTCTCAGTTCCTGGGTCCCCATCTGCCACCTCTCAGGCAGAGACCCACGTCCCTCTTTCCCAACCGAGGTTTTCCAGTCTGCACAGTTCCTTGCCTATACTTTGATATGCCTGCAAACCAGACTGCCTAAGCAGGCCAGCATCTGCCCTTTGCTTTGTCTCCAGAAGCTAGAACCGCTGGCCACACAGCTCTTTAAAAGCAAGCACATTTATTCTTCAAGTGGAAGCATTACAGAGAAAACATTAAAACCAATAAAAAAAAACCCACTCTTATGCTAACGAGCTTACCAGAGTTCACCCCAACTCCAACATTGGGCTCTAGTACATGGCAGTCCTACAAAACCCACAACTGGGTTTTCCCCATGGTGACAAGTTCATAACCGTCCCAAATTCAGAACCAGAACAACCATGAATATTTCTCCTTCCTTTATATAGCTTGGGCCTTTGATCTTAACCTTCTGTAACAGGTGATCGCAGACGATGGCCCACCTCTCAGGGTGTAGCTTTCAAAGGCTGGGTTTTTGCATAACCAGAGGTGGGGAATTTGCATTCACCTCCCCCTAGAGATTCCCCAGGAAAACCACTTACCACGTTTTGTTCCAAAAGTCCATTCTTGCCTGGCACATTGTTCAGTATAGTCCCTCATCTGTCACATTTCCCTCAAGAGGTTACATACAATCCCAGCCCACAATAAGACATGACCCTTCATTTAATACAATGGATCCCAAAGACACTTCACTCAATAAGGTCCCAAAGGATAATGCAGGAAATGACCATTTCTGTGGCTCCTGGGTCTGGGAAAAGCAGTCGCTCCTCCTTGTCTCAGCCCAAGTGACTCAATGCCAGACAGCGCACAGACAGCAGTGTCCCCTGCCCTGAGGAGCTTACAATCGAAATAGCCCCACTGCACTGCCAGCCCCTGAGGAGGGGCCAGTCTGAGACTGAATTCTGTGTCTGTTGGAACAGGAGAGTGACAGTAGCTTTACTGCTGTGGGATTTGTGGAAGCCTTGGAGTGGGTGGGTGACTGGGATGGGGAGGAGCAGGTTACGGGCCTGGGGGAGCAGGAGAGGGCAAATACTAGTGGCCTCTCTGAGATTCTGCCAAGTAATGAATGCAGAAGGCCGTATTGTCTTCACAAATGCACTTTCTCCTGCCGAGCCGGGTGTAGAAAGCAGGTTCCGAGAAAACAACTTTCCCTCTTAAATCGGATCTTCTGCATTGTAATTACTGCAGCTTGTTATGAATTCCTTTGTCCTCTCTGCACTGGCTCACCGATGACAGATTTGTGTGTTTTCATTGCGAGGGGTTCAGAACATGTAACAGTTTAAATAGGCAATCGTCCCCATTGTTGGGTACAATGAAAAGAGATTCTTAAAACCAGCAAGAGGAGATTCTTGCCTTAATAGCTGCTGCAAAGCAAGAAATGAAATCCCAACAAACAAACAAACACACCAAAAAACCTTGACCAATGTGCTTTGGCGAGAAACTGCAGAAATCCATTAAAGATCTTCCGTGTTACTGAGACAGACAAGTGCTAAAAGACAAAGAGGTGTTTTGTGTGTTTTTCTATAAATCTTGGAGTGCGGACGTTAGGGTCCATTCAGTGGTAAACAACTACAGTGTCACAATGGCATTGTGAACCACGTAAAGGTAGCAATGCTCCCCAAGTGAGCAGCTGCCCCCCACACACACTCAGGTGCTGCTTTCTTCTCTTTTGTTGCCTGTGAATCACCAGCTTGATAAAAATGGCAGTTGGTTGCCTAGTTGTACTGAAGACTTTGTTCTTAACACGTTTCATTTATAGGGAGATTGTCCCTTAAATGTGATATTTTTCATAATGGCGAGTCCACAGCACTGGAGAGTAGATGAAAAGTGCCCCCCAAAGTCCCTGTCCCAAGAGCTTAATCTGGAGGCAGCTGCTGTTTTGGCAAAGAATAAATTGACTCGTATTACACGTTGTGTGTGGCAGGAGCTGTGGTCCAGTGGCCTGAGCACGCAGCTAGGGGTTGGGAGGCCTGGGTTCCAGCCCCAGGCCTGCTGCCTCCGACTGCGTTTCAGCCTTGGCGAGTCACTTCACTTTACTTGGACTGTTTCTCCATTTCTAAAGTGGAGAGGAGGATTCACTGTGCTTTGAAAAAGTGATCCAGGATCTGCTGCTCTGGGTTGTGGGTCTATTATTAGTACATTGCTTTATCTCCATTTGAACCCTATGTAGCAATGAGAGCGATTGGACTCGGATGGGAAATCTAGCTCTCAAAGGCAGCCTCAAAATTCTCTCCAGGTCTGTCCCAAGACTTTGGTGACCCAGCTGTTCAGGATTGTAAAATTCACCTCTTTCAGCGTGGGCTGCCATGTTCCTCTCAGCCGTTCCTTCTCTTGGCTTCATAGCTGCTGCAAAGTAGGAAAGGAAAGCCCAAAAAACCCTCTAGCAACTGTGCTTTGGAGAGAAATGGAAGAGTTCGTCTCCTGGTAAGAAGAGGCACTGTTAGTTCATTCCAATCAGATCCCGGCAACGGGGGAGGGTCTTGGCGCCTGGGCTCCACCCCAAGTGGGAATGTCTACACTGCTATTTTTAGCCCTATTATGAGAGCCTGAGTCAGCCGAGCTGGGCTCAGCTCTTGAGACTCCTCGCTGCCATGGGGCTGTGTTTTGCAGTGTGGCTGTACCCTTGGTGACTCCTGTCCCTGCTTGGGATTCCCTGCACCCTTCATCCTGGGGCTGCTAGCTCCCACCGGGTTCTTTCCTGTTTGTATTCTCCGCTCGGGGAATCCTGCCTGCTGCCATGGATTAGCTTTGGAAGGGTGGAGGGAGGGGAAAGTATATCGCAAAACTCAGTCTGAGCCAAAGGATCTAAGTGCAGTGTGCCAGAGAGTAGGAGCCTGGGCCTGCTCTACCCTGGGCCGGACTTCACAGCAGGCTGCAGTGGTAATTCCTACGCAGCACTGGAGCCCTTCGTTTTCGGGAAGCCCTCTCGGCAGCAGCAATAAACATGCCAGAGTATCAGTTAGGATGGGAGAAGCTCAGCTTCACCCGCAGTCTCGTTCCGATCGTGCACCAGGCCCGATGGGTTGTTGGAATGAGATTTTGCGTCTTGGCTCCTGCTGGGTATCGTTCACAACCCCAATCGGGTATCCGCAAGTCTAGGGCTTGGCTTGACGTTGTCTTCGGAGAGGATTGTGAATGCAGGCAGGGTGGGGAAGGGAAGGATCCAGTCCAGGGGAGGCAAATATTTTCAACTTCCTGATCTGGATGTTCCCGAGAGAGCTAATGGTGAGATTCCCTGGCGGCTGCCGAACCTCCTCTGCCTCTAGATCTGCATGCGCTCTGGGTAGAAGCACACGGCCCCCAGAATCGCCAGGGGCTCTGCCTCGTCCCTGGGATGTTGCAGGTGCACTCTGGGCTTCCTTCACTTCCAGCTGAGCAGCCCAGTGTTTTGCAGCTGACGATTCAGCCTGGGGATGCTCCCGTGCAGTGCGTCAGTGTTACTAGCCCCTGTCAGACAGAACTGAGAGGTGCTGGGACTTGCTAAAATCCCGACTCCCTGCCCTGTGCTTCAGCCACTCCCCGCCTGCCCTCTGGTGGATCTCCCTGGCCTGTGGGGAGGCGCTCTCCCTTCAGCAGACAGTCGGGGATTCTGAGGATTTTCCTTTGTGCTCTGTCCCTGCCCTACTGCCCACTGCGCCAAGCCCTCCCCCTGGTTTGCCTGGTCCGGAGTTCCACCGTCCCGGCTCAGCCCATGTGTCCAACTCGCAGGCGCCACACCTGCTGCTGTGCCCTGGCTGGTTCCCTGCCTGGCTGGGGCTCCCTCTGTACAGGCACTGCCACTCTTTCCCTCCTGACGCAGGAGCCTGCTGAGAACAGGAATTCAAGGGAGCCAGATGTGGCTGGTGGTGTCACAGAAACAGTTCCCTTGGCAACAGGAGCCACATGAAATGCTTTGCTGTAGCAACAGCCCCTCCTGTCTCCCCATTTCCTGTTTCTCCTGGTCCCCAGCGTCTCCAGCTAGTTTCCCCCAGGCCGGGCGCTGGCCCCAAATCTGTGGGTCTCCCAGCAGAGCGCTCCTGCCAGCAGAGCCCCCGGCACAGCCCCCGTCTCATCGCCGAGCTCTAGGGCCAGGGGCCAGGGCTGTTGCAGTGCTCAGCAGCATGGTGCCGTCGCTGAGTGCACGTGGGATGCAGCGTTCGCTGTCGTGGTGTGTTGGGAGCTACAGCCGCAGCATTGCCCTGGGCCCGTGGTCCCTGTCCCCTGCGGGAGCTGCTGGCTGGGGAGAGCTGAGCCTGAGGGGCAGGTGCCTCTTGTCCATGTGGCCCCTTCTCTGGTGCAGGAAATTCTGCCAGAGCGGCTGCTCTGACCAAGGTGGCTCCTTCAGAGCTCAGCCCCTGCTGTGGGGGAGAGGGGGGAGCGTCCATGTCTCTAGCCCCACCCCACTAGGCAGAAGGGCTCCTGTCCAGCCTCCCTGTTGACCCCTCTGGGAACCGCAGTGGAATGGGGAAAATCCTGGCAAGTAAGAGCGTGATACTGGGGGCGGCAGCCAGGCCTGATTCGCCCGGCCCACCCCATCCGTCAGCCGGGCCCGGCCCTGGCAGAGACCCAGCCCAGGGGTGATCTCCAAACACTGCAGGTCAGCGGCCACCTGCTGTTCGAGCCCAGGGCCTGGCACTGCTGGGGCCTCGTCTCTTCGGCCTGCCCAGCACATGGGGCATGTTCCTTAGTGCGGGAAGGAGCCTCCCAGGAAGAGGGGTTGGCCTTGGGAAAGGGGACACTAGGAAAAACTCCCTGGCATGAAGAGTCGGGCTGGGAATTGCCCCCCAATTCCTTCAGACAATGGTCTGGCCTGGCTGCTGGATAGAGCTGTCCATCTGCGATGGCTACGGCCGATCACTGGGGCCCTCGTTTGCAGCAGGCTTGTGCTGAGATCCCCCAGCACTTCGGGGACCAGCTGCTCATGGCACAGCTGGGTGAACTGGGCGTGGCCTGGGCGTGGCTTCTGTGGAGAGTGCCCCAGCCCTCCGACTCAGTTCCCCCTCGACTCCTCTGAGCCTCCCGCCCGTGGCAGCCAGTGCTGTCCCCTGCTGCCCCGGCCCCTTTGGTAACTGTCGCCGGGGAGCTGAGCCAGGATCTAGCTACGGCAGGAACGTGGCCTTAGCCCGTAGTATCCGAGTGCCTCTCCGTGTTTACTGCGTCTCCCCTCACACCGCCCCCGAGTCAGGGCAGGGCTGGTCTGCGCATTGCACAGGTGGGAGCTGCGCCGCGGAGGGGCTGACTGACTTGCCAGGGTCACACAGGAGGTTTGGGGACAAGCAGGGGTTGAGCCCAGGTCTCTCACATCCTAGGTTAGTGCTCTAACCACTGGGGATCCTTGTGTGTGATGCCATTTCTCAGCGAGCACCACCCCCTGCTGGCAATGGGAGACTCTCCTGGCACCAGCCTGCCTCATGCGGAGATCTTTTCAGCTAAGCGGGGCCAGGCCGGACCTGCACGTGGCTGAGAGGCCTTTTAAGTGTCTCTTTTGATGGAGAAGGCCAGACTCCATCGGTAACCGGGGTCTGGTACAAAGTCCCTCTCCCACTGCCAGCAGTGTGAGATTTGCACAAAGGTTGAAGCCGCTCATAGCTAGGTTGAAGCCTTTCCGTAGTAGCTAACCTTTGCTCTCTTCCTTCGTTCGTTCAGCCCAGCCATGTTCAGCGTCACTCGATGGGAGAACCCACTCCCTTTTGAGGCCAGCCCTGTTTCTGTCCTTTGTGTTTCAGCCTTCCCCAGCCTCCTTTCTCTTTGCTGCCTTTGCAAGCCTCCTCTCTCCTTCCCTGCACGGCAGGAGCTCCCAGCCCTTCCCGGACCCTTTGTGTGGACACCCAGTGGTGGGCCGGAGGAGCTCACCACTGCGGGTTGTGAGCTCAGGCTCTCTGCAGACTTAGGCAGATCCACTGCAAAACAGACCTCAAAGCTGAGACTCTGCAGAACAGGAGCATCTCCAGGGGCCGGGTAAATACCCAAAGCGGGGCAGCTTCAGCCTGGGGGATTGAGCCCCCTGTCCTAGGAAAACCAAGGTGCTGCGGGTGGGATGGGGAGCCTGCAGGAGGAGTGAAGCAATGGCAGGGGGCTTAGAGACCAGGAGATGCTGCAAACCCTCAGGGCAGGGACATGGCAGACGCGTGAGCAGCTCATGCTAGCGCAGGCCGGCTCCGAGAATGGGGCAGCACGGTTCACGGCAGGCGGAGGAGGGAGTGACTGTCAGTGACGGGGCTGGGGGGGGGGGGGCTTTACCAACCTAGAACGCTGCCTGAGACGGCCCCAGGCTGTTCGGGGACTGCGGGTAATTTGAAAGGCTGGGGAGCTCTGTGCTCAGGGCTGAGGGGTGGTGGGACTGGGGGTGGGGGCCAATGTTTTTCTCTTCTTAGGATGGACTGTAAGTTACTAGCTCCAGTGTGACAAGGGCTTCAAAGAAACCATCGCCCTCCCCTCTGAGTTCAGGGTGTTCCTGGGGGGTGCCCTGCACCCGCCCGGGCTTCCGCTCCGAGCTTCTCCAGATGCATCTGTACCTAGCACGGCCGCCTGGCTGGGTCTCCAGGCCCCGGAGCTGCTGGTACACGGCAGCTCCCCAGCACCCTGCATGGAACGCAGCCCAGGGCCTTTGGGATTCCAGGCCGTTCAAATCTCTCCCTCTCTTTGCAATTGAAATGTTCATTTTCTTTCAACCCAAACAGTGAAAGAATCGGCATCTTTGCTTGTGTCCTTAGCAGCCTCCTTTTTCCTGCTGTTTCTACTGTATTAATTCTTNTGCAGGCCGGCTCCGAGAATGGGGCAGCACGGTTCATGGCAGGCGGAGGAGGGAGTGACTGTCAGTGACGGGGCTGTGGGGGGGGGGGGCTTTACCAACCTAGAACGCTGCCTGAGACGGCCCCAGGCTGTTCGGGGACTGCGGGTAATTTGAAAGGCTGGGGAGCTCTGTGCTCAGGGCTGAGGGGTGGTGGGACTGGGGGTGGGGGCCAATGTTTTTCTCTTCTTAGGATGGACTGTAAGTTACTAGCTCCAGTGTGACAAGGGCTTCAAAGAAACCATCGCCCTCCCCTCTGAGTTCAGGGTGTTCCTGGGGGGTGCCCTGCACCCGCCCGGGCTTCCGCTCCGAGCTTCTCCAGATGCATCTGTACCTAGCACGGCCGCCTGGCTGGGTCTCCAGGCCCCGGAGCTGCTGGTACACGGCAGCTCCCCAGCACCCTGCATGGAACGCAGCCCAGGGCCTTTGGGATTCCAGGCCGTTCAAATCTCTCCCTCTCTTTGCAATTGAAATGTTCATTTTCTTTCAACCCAAACAGTGAAAGAATCGGCATCTTTGCTTGTGTCCTTAGCAGCCTCCTTTTTCCTGCTGTTTCTACTGTATTAATTCTTCCAGGCTCTGCGGCATTTCTCCTCCTTCGAGACACAGCTCAATTGTTTGACAACATGCCACCGTTGTGGATTTATTCCCGCCAGTGGGGTGCTGAAGGTCAGTGTTAGAGAGGGACTGACGTTCAGGGGGTGGCTAACGACACTTCATTCATCTAGAAGGGTGGGTTTGTCCCTACCTTAAAATGAAGGTAGAGAGTGTCTGAGAGCCTGGCCGCTGGCTTGCGCTGGTGATGGCTGCGCTGTGTTAATATTGAGTCGACACAAAGGGCTATTTGAAAACCAGAATTGGAGCGGGGAAAAGTACCAGCACATTTTAATTTTCAGTTCAACCTCTGCTGACCACTGTGTTTTGATTAGAACTCCGCTGGCCTTTCATCTCTTCGCTCGGGCTGGTGACAGCGGCCGTTGCATTGTGTGTGTGGTGCAATAGTTTATCACCGAAGGCCAGCTGTTCTATGAATTCAGAGACGGCGCTGAACAAATCATGCTGTCACTAACGTCAGCCGTGTTAACCTGATCTTTGGTGGATCACCAGTGTCAACATTGCACAGAACATACATTATGAGGCCCAAGGACTCGGCGCTGTGGTTGTCAGGCTGTTCTATCATAGTCATACTCTTTGACCTTCATGGAGTAACTTCCAAGGATAGGCTGCCTTCCTTTCTTAGCAAAGCCCCGCTCGGAGGGTGTGCACCAGCCCGTCCCCACCACTAGAGAGTGCCTGGGAGCCAGCAGCCTCCTGGGCAGCCAAGTGAGGCTGGACTCACCGAGTCCTGGGCAGCGAAGTGGCCTGTCCTGGCTGCCCTGGGGACAAGCTTGTGTCCGAGGAAAGTCTGTGGCTGGTCAGCCTGTATCATTCACACATGGCTCAGCTGCGTGCAATTTACTCCCTGTGTGGAGCCTTCCAGCAGAGGGCCAATGACTGGCTGGAGAGTTCTGCCCGGCTATTCCTGTGTGAAATCCCTGGGGAGCCGATTCTGAGCCTGGGGAGATGTTCTTCCCCAGTGCTTGTGGGAGTGTTGCCCAGACATCCCTTTGGAAGTCCCTGAGTTGTCATTTTGATGTTTGACACCTAGACCCCATAATGGCTGGATGGGCCGTGTCCAGGAGCCATTTCCTACCCTCGAGCCTTGAATGTGCTCACCCAGCACACCGAGGGCTGCAGGACACCGCAGGGTGTAGCCCCGGTGCTCAGTGCAGTCGGATGTTTGTAACAGCCAGGAGCCTAGTGGCAGGCTGAGCTCGTGCGCCCCGTTCACCCTGGGTCTCTGCTGAGGCTCTCAAACAGGTCACCATGGTGAGGCCCTAAGGAACTGGGCTGATTCTGCACAGGCCACCACACAGCAGCTGGTTCACTCCCAACCCGGGCTTGGTGTGACCTGGCGACTCAGAGGCGAATGGCTCCTGATCCTCTTGCCGTCCG
This sequence comes from Platysternon megacephalum, assembly GCA_003942145.1. Lineage (NCBI taxonomy): Eukaryota > Metazoa > Chordata > Testudines > Platysternidae > Platysternon > Platysternon megacephalum. The sequence goes on from QXTE01000069.1 coordinate 2,538,037, forward strand.
GTTCCCTGAACTAATTGTCGTCTAGAACCTAGCGCAGTTGGGTTAATGGTGGGAGATGGAGCCTGCTCCTTTGTTACGTCCTTTGCATTGTGTGCTAGTCACTCATGCAAATGGGTTCCCAGCCTTCTCCTTGGAGTGAATTGGTGGGAGATGAGCCTGCCTCCCCTTCGCCATGTCAGCAGAAAATCAGGCCTGTCACTAACCAGCTCCCTAGTCTCAGTAGCCAGTGAGCTGGAGCTCTTGCATGCCCTGGGGTCTCTCCAGGAGGGCCGGTGGTGCTGGTAGGTCATTGCTGTTCAATGCGCTTTCCCGAGGAATTGTCAGCCCTCCGACAGCACAGCGACGATAAACCTCTCATGAGAACCAAAGCCCTGCCTGACAGCCGGACTGTCCGGCACCATTCGCACCAGAACCAAGCAGCCTTGGCTCTTAGCCTGCTCTGTTCAGCCAGGGATTCACAAGCACCCCCCAAACATGGACGAAGGCGTATGACTCCCAGGCGATGGGCCAGGGCTCCGTTGCGAGAGAGCCGGGCACGCAGCGCGTTGGGGACTAGCAGGAGGCCCCCAGCAAACTAGCGATAGGTTCAGGAACGGAACCCAGGAGTCCTGGCGCCCATTGCCCGTCTCCAACTAGATTGCTCTCCCTCTCCTACTTCATCCTCCTTGCTGGGCTCGGGGCTGGGCGTGGCTCGGGGACAGGTGATGTTTTACAGCAATTCAGGGCTTGGCCTCACTCGGTTTCCCAATCGTACCAAGAGCATACTGCGCCCTCCCAATCACAGATGGGATCCATTGGCGGGACCCTCCAGCCATGCCGTACGAAGTGCTGGTCGCTGCCAAAACCCTCACCTGGGGACGGTCCAGGGGAAGGCTGCTTAGAAGTGTGTTTCCGTGGCAGAGAATAACAACGTCACTCACGCTAGGTACTACAACGGGATGCTGGTTCGATGACTTGTAGATTTACACCCAAACGTGCTGGCGAATCCCCGTGGTGAGAAGGGAAATCTGGTGGTTCAGCAGCAACGTGCAGCAGGTAGCAGGAGTCTCTGGGGTGCCGGGTTAGAGGGTGGGACTCGAAGGCCATTGTGTGGATTCCCATTCGTAGCCCTGCTTCTAATGGAAACAAAGGTAAATCCAGCAGAGTGCACCTGCTGCCTGGCTGACCGGCAACGTCCAGGCAGATCCCGGGTCTGCAGAGACTCGGAAGCAGCTGCAGCATCTCCAGCCTGTGGGGAGACGCCTGGCTCCTGCCTGGGCGAAGCTGCCCTGGGAACTGAGGGGTGTGTCTGAAGGAAGTAGGACAGGGAGCTGCATCGGGGCTGAGCAGGGCCTTTTGCTCAGGGAAGTCTTTTCTGGGGCTTCTAGGAAATAGTAGCTAGCAGAAAAGTCAGACCCCCATGGGCAGTGGCTGTGACTCAAAGGGAACCTACAAATGAGAGATGGCAAAAGCTCAGCATTGATGTGCCCAGACTTTACCCAGCATAGGGACCTGTTGACAATGGCAGATGTTACTGGCTCTGCATTAAATATAGTAGGTTAAAGCCCCCTTTCTTTATAGGGATGCACCATGTGGAGGCTACAGCTCCCAGCATGCATTGCTTCTTTTTATATGAGAAAGAGCCTCTGGAGCAAGATGCATAAGTGCATGCTGGGAACTGTAGTTCTCACATGCTGCACCTCCCAAGTAAGGGTGCAGGTGGCAGCCGGCTGTGTTGTGGAACTCCATGGGGTGCATTTGGCCAGAGGGGTCACGCTTTCCCCGCTTCTGAGCCCCAGCCCCTCCCCAGCTGGCCAGTGCATTCTAACCCAAGAGAGTACAGGAGTAAACCTGAGCTAAAGACCAAACATCTCCTTCCCAGCACCCACAGGAGCAGGGGACCTGTGCCGTCCCGCTCCGTCCTGGGCCGGTTTGTCCCAGGGGAATTGGCCCAACCTGCCCGGGTCAGGCTGCTGCTAGCGTTTGTAAGGTTGGAAGGGTGCCGGGGGTGCTATCCTGCGCCTTGTGGACTTGATGGCTGGGATTCCCCAAGCAGCTGCAGGGCGACAGGAGCACACGTCTCATTGCATCTGGGCACCCACCTCCCTTCGGCTCCTTTGTGCCAGCTCAGCACATCGAGCACATCCCCAGGGCCGGGTGGTCAGCACACGAGGGGCAGGTTCTGGCCAGTCGAATCCGTTCCCGGGCTGATCTCTCTGATCAGCGCCTGGCGCCTGCGTAATGCCATGGGTCTGTAAAGGGGCACGTTCAGCTGGCGCAGAGCTCCGTGCTTCCTGGCCCCCTCATTTCTAATGCCCCTTACCCTGTCTGTCTTTATCACATTCAACCACCACATCCCCGGGGTTCGGTTTCCAGGGTGCACACATTTAATTCCGTTAATGATTCCGAACAGTCTCTTCCTTCCAAACCCTTCCCGCATCCTTGTGGCTCTTCCCTGCACTCCCGGCGTAGGGTCTGCTCCGTACAGAGCCTCTGGCTCTACCGCGGGGATCTTGGAGGAGGGAAGAGAATACACTTAAAGGGCCGGCGCTCTTCCCTCGCTCGTCACTTACTGGTGTCAGCAGTGTTCTGTGGCATCATTGCTCTGTCCCCCGTCTTGAGCTGACCCTGCCTTGGACAGTAGCTCCCTCTGTCTTTGGGGTTTGGCGGGTTGCTCTGGGGGTTGCTCTCAGAAACTGCAGTCAGGGGTGTCCTAGGGTCAAACGTGACCACCTGAAAGGTGCCTATTCCCTCCTGCTGTGGGAGCTCAGAGCTGATCCACAGCAGATTTATTTGGCAGGTGAGTTAGCTGAGCTTCTGCGGCAATGGGGCCAGATTGATACTTGGAAAGAGACAAACTAAAGCAATTTCTGTCCACTAGGGCAATGAGCAAACACTAGAGATTCCGATCTATTCCTAAGCAAGAGTCCCATCAGTGCAAACACTTGTTTGCTCCTGGTTTATACCAGGTCACGTGGGAAGCCGATCACAACCGCTGTCTCCTATCCGTCCCGCAGAACGCGCACAGGGCTGGGAGCGTGTGCTGGGTGCCGCTCTGCCTTGAGCAGTGACAGAATCCTCACGGCAAAGCTTTATTGCGCCCACTGATGCAGGAGGCAGAAAAAAGCTCCCTTGATCTTGCAGGCCCAGGGCACATGTGCAGCACAAGACATTAGAAACTGGTCTTCAGGCCGATGGTCGGCTGAGCCACTTTGCTGAGACGATACCCATGGAGCCGCTTCTCGGCTTCAGGCCGATTGCCGTCTGACAAAACCAGCCAGCTGTGTATGGCAAAGCTGGCAGCACGTGGGGGGAAGTCTGTAGCTCTGACTCAAAGCCAGCATTGTGGTGGTAAAGCATTGCACTGCACTGATGTGGTCAGCTCCCTCCTGGGCCGCTTTCCTTCCAGGCTGGGCCCCTTCCACTACCCCGTTCGTTTGTAAGCTCCCTGGGGCAGGGACCCTGGCGCCACCCCAGCAGTGAGCAGTAATGCTGAATATCGTGTCCAGTTACCCACCGGTAACCAGCTCGTGTGTGGAGGGGCCCTGCCTGTCCCTGGCGCACACTCCAGCGCTGCTCCTGTTCGCTGGGGAGATGCGGGACTCTGTGCCACTGCCTGGGGCCTGCCTGGTGTGGCAGGTGTCACACTGAGCTGGAAGAGCCACTGCTCATGACTCCCGCGACCCCCCGACCAGAGTCTGAATTGCAACGCGCCATCCGCTCGCTGCGTATTCTGACCCAGCTAATCAGCTGTGAAAGAGGAACAGAATGCTGGAGAGAAACCTTTTCCTCCGCCAACCTCATCACAATAAAGATTCCTATAAAGAGCTTTTATCCTTGAAGAAAATGAGGCACATAAGCAGGAGTAGTAAACAAAAGGCTGTCAGTTTGACCTAGGAGTGCTTCATGTTGCTGGCAACTGCCAAGAGGACACACAAAGTGAGGCTGCATCCAAGTCCCAATTATACAGAACTATGTGACTGATATGTCAGAGCTCCTCCGGGGAGAAGACCACCAGCAGTTCTGAGCACTGTCCGAGCACCATCTGCAAGCGAGGAGATGCGGAGGGCCCTATCTGCAGCCACAGAGCGGAAGGCTTGCGTGGCATTGGAAGAATGTAAGGAACAAGGTTATGTCATCTGGAGTGCTATCAGCGAAGTTATTGCAGCACATGTATTATCAGCAAAGGGCCCGGGAGTCAGGGACTTTGGGGGTCTGACAGTAGAGGCAGAGATAACTGGCAAACAGTAGTGTCGGCCACACCTGCTGCAGGCACGCTCCAGGAACGTGGCAGAGGCAAGAGGCCTGGCCCTGCTGGAGAATAACTAGTGGATGGAGATAAAGTCCGAGAAGGAGATATGCTTTGCTTAGCATCAAGGCTACGCACCAGCAGGGAGACCATGTTCCAGCAGGCCTGTCCTGCCGTTGACTGCTCAGAAACACCCAGCAGCATCCCCCAGCCTTCCATGGAGAGGTGGATGTGTGTTCTCCCACCCAGGGTCCCCAGCCCAGCAGGAAGGAAGCTGGCAGGGCTGACCCTTTCCATTGGAAGCTCCACTGAGTGTTGGGATCAACGGAAAAAGTTACACCTGGTTTTGAGGCTATTTGCAGCAGGGCCACAGGCTGGTCACAGCCCAGAGGAGGAGTGAGGACAGGCACTGCCAGAACCAAGGGCCAGGTGTTTGGGCACCTAAAGATGCATATTGGGTGCCTGAGCTATGGAGGGAAGACGAGCTGTGTTTGGAGCCTGTCTCTGCGGGTTCTCGGGCAGGAGGACAGAGGTGGTAGCTAGCTAAGGTTCTTCTCTGGCCCCTTTCAGCGTGGTGTGTGAGCACCTCAAGGTGGTTACTGTGTTTATCCGCACACCTGCTGCGTGGCAGGGCAGGGCGGTTACCCTCATGGCCCAGACGGGGAGCGCAGGCAGAGAGCGACTAAGGGACCCTAACCCTGCCCCAGCCTGTCTCTCTAGCACCCCCCTTGCCCCCTGGCAAATGGAATGGAGCTCATAGGGCTGCCGCTGAGAGGAAACCAAGCAGCCTCCACCCCATCCCATCCCTTTCCATAGAGCAGGGATGGAACTCAGGCCAGCTGCTGGTGTGTTCAGCCTGGTAATACGCTCAGCTCCCCTCTGGGTAGAGAGAGGTTGGTTACCAGAGACTCTGCCCCCAAAACCTCCCACTGCCAGTGCTTGGCCTCCTTGTTCCCCTTGCCCTGGACTCCCCCACCCTCTGTCTTCTGCTGGCCCTGCCCACGCAGGGTCAGTGTTCAAGGGACCTGGCCCATCCTTGCCTTTCCTGGGCTTCAGTCTGATAACTGCAAACTCTCTGCCAGCCCGCGTAGGGGCAGAGCGTGGGGCTGGCGCGGGAACAGCAGGCTGCATTGCCGGAGGACTCCAAATGCAGATGACTCGTCCCCAAGGGTGCAGCAGCTCCTCCGAGCTCTCGGGTGGAGTTCTTTAGGGTCTCCTAATGGGGACGGTGGGCCTGGGGCTGCTCTAGCCTGCAGGGAGCTTGTGGCTGCAAATGGCCAAGCGCTAGTAGCCAGCACTGGCTCTGGGTCTGGTGGCCAGGCCAGAGAGGCGAGTGGCCCAGAGCTGGGGGAGGGGGTTGAACTCAGGCTGTGGAGGTGATGCTGTGGCTGTGAAGAGCTCCCAGGGGTCTGTGTTTGCACTGGGGATCATGAGCTGCATGGTCACGACAGCCCAAGGGCGGGAACCTAGAGCCGTCGCCCTCCGTTCTGTGTGCCCAGCCCCTGGAGCTGTTTGTTTCTGGGGTCGGGGGCCGTGTGCTGCTCTTAGTCCATGTCCCCAGTGCACAGGGATGCCCGTACAAGCAGCACATGTGAGCCTAGGTCTGTATTAGCCCCTCATTGGTGAAGGGTCCTGGCACTCCCCTCTCTGTCAGGCCATCCCCAGGCTCGGGCACTGGTTCTCTAAGTGCTGCCCGTGCCAGAGGAGGGTGCCCCCTGCTGTCCCCAAGACCACTGTCAGCTCAGTGCTTCCAGCGCACTGGCGGTGCCATGCTGGGCCCTTTCGGCAGGTCTCCCAGTCCCATGCCAGCCCCCACCTTGCTCAGCGTGGGAGACCTGCTGAGTTGGCAGCCCAGCGTGGGGTGGCTGCAACGCCGTGAACTCAAAGTGATCCCGGGGTACTTGCTAATTCTAGAAGCCAGGTCAAGTCCTTGGCAAGAGCCTGTTCCAAGGCAAATGCCCAAGGCCAGCGAGGACGTATTTACCCCTGAAAACACCTAGCTGCAAAAATAGCAAGTGAGCAGTGTGTGGTCGGGGCATCCCGGGGGAACAATGCCCGGCGGGAGGAAGTGGACACTCTGCGAAGAAGCCTTCCCTGCCTGTGTTTTGTGTTGAGCAGCTGAGTCGTTGTATACCCAGCCCGGCCAAGACCTTGAACCTGCCAAAGATTTATTTTCCATGACATTGGCATCGCATCGGAACATCTGGCATTCGGCTGATAATTGCTTGGGATCGTGGCGGAAGCTGCCTTTCCAGAGCCTGGCTCTTCTTCCAGAGCTGTGTTTTCATTAGCTTTCTCTTCGCTTCAGCTGCACAGCAAGGAAAAAACAACCAGGCCTGCAGAGCCAGGGGCCTGTCATTGCAGCCTCTCTCGGCTTTCTGTTGCGCCCGGGGCTGGGGGAGCTGGGCTCTCTGTATCTAGGCTGGGCTCCTCTTGCTAGCGGAGCTCCAGAGCGTGCTCAGCGGTGCGGGCCCTGCCCGTAGGCACTAGGTCTACGATGACAACCCCAGAGCCCTGGGTTGCAGTTGGCTGTTTGCTGAACCGTAGCCCCTTGCGGGGGTCGTTGTCAGCCCCAGACCCAGTGGACTAGGAAAGCCAACGTCTCACAAAGCAGAAATGCCGGGGAACCCCTCCCCCCACTCCATCTGCCTGCCCCAAGCTAGACAGAGCCTCAGCAGGGTCACAGGGCTGGGCTGCACAAGGGCTCGGTAGCTGGAGTCCAGGAATGGAGCAAGGCCTCTCTCGGCTGGGGGGAGGGTAAGATCCAGGCAGTCCACAAGTATTCAGGACCTGGATTATTAAGGGTCTCATCCCACAGGGCTGGAAGGTTCTGGCCTCTTGCCTCCCAGAGCGGGGCAGCCGAGGAAGGGCTGTTTTCTCTGTTTCCTAGACACAGCGGCTGCTTTCCCAGGCCATGCCTGGTGTTTCCAGACACTGACTAAACCTCCATCCCTTTGTGAGGTGCCAGGATCCCACTGTCATTGTCTTCGTTTTGCAGCAGCCCTGACTCAGTTTCCCCACCTGTAAAATGGGGGTAATGATACTGACCCCCCTGGGTAAAGAGCTTGGAGATCTTAAGAGGAAAAACACTGGCTAAGAGCTGAGCTTTTATCAATCCCCATTAAAGTTAGCCCTGGCCCAGTCAGTGCCCAGCCGCCCTGGCTTCCAAGGCAGAGCACTCCTGGTTCCAGCCCTCTCCCCGCTGCCCCTAACCGCACAGCTATCTTCCTCCCCTCCTCTGACCAGCCGGAGCCGCTGTCCACTCTCCCCGCTGCCCCTGGGGTATCCATAGCACCAACCCCAAACATTTGCAATTCATGAGTCAATTGATCAATTCAAAAATCATGAGCTTTAAAAAAAAATTGTAGGTTTTCATTTGCCTTCTTTTTTTCAGCTGTTGGGCACCTTCTGGTCATGTTTTCAAGCTTTTCTCCGCTAACAGGAGGAATTAGAAACATTGTACAAATGAAAACTGAGAGTCTGATACAATCACTTGACTCCAGGAGCTGGGGCTTTATCGTAAACCCCACAGTACTGTGAAACATGGGATAAGGTAACTGGCGGTGCTGGGCACTGGGCTCAGCTCTGCGCTGCATACACAACGGCCACTGCCAGTCTGCTCACCAGTGTACACACCCCTCCTCTCCGTGCTCTCATTCTCACCATGTAAACAGCCGCTGCGGGCTTATTTTCCCTCCAGGCGAGCAAGCAGCTTCCTTCGCAACTGTGGGGAATATTAGTAGCAGGAGAAATCTTATTTTTAACTATGCTGAGACCAAATTGATATTTAACTGCTAACATGAGCAGTCATCCCCCCATTAATTCCTCATCGATATTCATTATGGCTAATCCTACCTCTGCTACACTGGCTCCTCTGAAGCTCAGACCCTGATCCTTGGCCTGTTTTCCTAGCAGCAGTATGAAATCCTCTCTCCTCTTGCTCATTTCTTCTGATATGGCTGATGGAGCCACCTGCAACTGTGGGGTTTTTCGAGAGGGCAGATCCGGCAGCCTTTTCTCATGTCCTGAGGCTGAGAGAGACACCCAGGCTGGGGGTTAGAACTCAGGTAATAAGCATGTGGGACTAGAGCAGACCTCCACTGGAGCTTTCTCTGGTGCCTGGTTCTGGTCAGCACAGCATGATCTGCCTCGTGCTATGCTCGCTGTGGCACATCCGCTGGGCGTTTGCTGTTGGGTCTGTGTGTTGTGAACAACTCTCTAACTTGGACACTTCCCTGCAAAGGAAATGTTAAAATGCCTGGTCAAATCCGAACCCCGGGTAACGTGGTGTCGCTGCGGAATGCGTCTGGCCTGGGCAATGCCACCGCAGGGGAACGGCGGCTGTTAGAGCGTATCCCCCGGATGAGCAGCCACTGGCCTCTGCAGCCCTATTGAATTCAGTGGGGCTTTTTGTGTGAGTGACTGCTCACAGGTGGAGCCCTGCCTGAGTCTCTCCGATGCACTCGCTGGATGCCGTCTCTCTCGCGCTAGCTATTTGTTCTTTGCCTCCTAGCCCCCAGCCCTGCACAGAGCCCACTGACTTCAGTGTCGGTGGGTAAAGATCTCCATCTCCGGGAGTCTCTGCAGGACTGGGGCCAGTCCTCACTCTTACGTCCGATGTGCCAAAGGGTTTGGTGTGTTTAGTCAGGCCCTGCCTGGGGTGCAGGTCTGTTTAGGGTGCCCTGCTGTCCTGAATTGCTAGGAACAGTCCCGCTATGCAGGGCTTTGTTTTGTATAGGTGCCTATTACCCCCACCCCTGGCCCAATATTTCACACTCGCTGCCTGGTCACTCTAGGCCTGTTACAAGGAGACTTCATGACCCCACAACAAACCTTTGTACATGTCCCTTAGGCCACTTAAGGTAAGTTTTCTTGCAGTGTGCTTGTTTTAGGGTATGTCGTGGTATGGGGCAGATTAAGGGGTCCTAAAGCAGTCTCCATGCTGAGCAAAGGATTTTAATTTCCAGTCAGTGCCTTCTGAGTATTACTTCCTGTAACATGTTATTTTCTTGATCAAATGGCTTTTTCCCACCTCAAACTTCCATGACTAGAGAGTGAAAATATCCCAGTCAGGTTCACTTCCTGGTTTTTATGCACAAGCAAAATGCTGCAATGTTTGAACTGCAAACATTGCAAGGTTATCTTTCAATCTAAATTTAAAAAACCTATTTCCATTAAAATATGCTTTAAATGAAATATTTTAACTGCTATATATGTTCTTTGCACTAGGTTTTAGCAACTGGGGGGCTCAGTAGCTGAGTCTATTTCACATGGGTTAATTAGACACCAGGTGCTTGTGTTATAATAAAATATCCCTGGGGCCCGGGGGAGGGACATAATGTGACAGCGAATGTTCTAGTTTGCACATGTCTGACTTGGAAGGAAAGCTGTTCGGCTGCGGTGAGAGAGCTGAGGAGCAGTCTAGAAGCTGGTTATGGTGCTGCTCCGAGTTCTGCCTCTCCTCGGGAACTTTGTGCATAATAATAAAAGGGGAAGCTTTTGTTTCTGTAAATCCAAGCAGCTGCCTGCCCTGGACTTCTCCAGTTCTCTACACAAACATGTCTATTAATAGCTTTCGGTGACCGCAGGGAAAAGCTGCCCATTTCAACCAGCTACAATCCATGTGCGAATCGAAATGGAGCCAGAATGATGGGTCGGGAGTCTGAGTCCTCTCTCTGGGCACAGGGCGGCAGCAGCACCGTCCCTGTCAGGACGAGCTTTCCCCCAGTGCCACCTCCCTAGCATGCCTCAGTGCTGGCGTGGCTGGAGCGCCTCGGTTGGGAGGGGAACTACAGCTAATCCACTGCTTGGCCTTTCTGCTGAGTTCAGTTACCGAAGAACCAGCCCCCTTAAACTAGCCTGAGTCCCACCAACTCAGTGCACATAGGCACCAGGTTATTTTCGGTGATGACTGCTGCAGGCTGGCTTTGTGCTGGGGAAAAATCAACATGGCTTTTGTGCAGGGAAATCATGCCTCACCGATCTATTAGAGTTCTTTGAGGGGGGTCAACAGCCATGAGGACAAGAGTGATCCAGTGGATATAGTGTACTTGGACTTTCAGAAAGCTTGTGACAAGGTCCCTCACCAAACGCTCTTAAGCAAAGTAAACAGTCATGGGATAAGAGGGAAGGATCAGGAACTAGTCAAAGGATGAGAAACAAAGGGAAGAAATAAACGGTCAGTTTTCACAATGGAAAGAGGTAAATGATGTCTCCTAGGGGTCTGTATTGGGATCTGTGCTGTTCAACAGATTTATAAATGATCTGGAAAAAAGGAGTAAACAGTGAGTGGCAAAGTTTGTAGATGATACTCAAGATAGTTAAGTCTAAAGCTCACTGCAAAGAGTTATAAAAGGGTCTCACTAAACTGTGTGACTGAGGGCAATGAAATGGCAGATGAAATTCAATGTTGATAAATGCAAAGTCATGCACATTGGATAACATCATCCCAACTAGACATATAAAACGATGGGGTCTAAATTAGCTGTTACTGCTCAAGAAAGAGATCTTGGAGTCATTGTGAATAGTTCTCTGAAAACATCTGCTCAGTGTGCAGTAACAGTCAGAGAAGCGAACAGAATGTTAGGAGCCATTAGGAAAGGGATAGATAATAATACAGAAAATATCATAATGCCACTATATAAATCCATGGTACGCCCACACCTTGAATACTGCGGGCAGTTCTGGTCGCCCCATCTCAAAAAAGATATATTAGAATTGGAAAAAGTAGAGAACGGCAACAATACTGATTAAGGGTCTGGAACAGCTTCCATACGCAGAGATTAAAAAGATTGGGACTGTTCATCTTAGAAAAGAGACAACTAAGGGGGAATATGCTAGTGGTCCCTAAAATCATGAATGGTGCAGTGAAAGTGACTAGGGAAGTGTTATTTACCCCTTCACAAGAACCAGTGGGTCACCCAATGAAATTAATAGGTAGTAGGTTTAAAACAAACAAAAGGAAGTATTTCTTCACACAACGCACAGTCAACCTGTGGAACTCGTTGCCAGGGGATGTTGTGAAGGCCAAAAGTCTAACTGCGTTCAAAAAAGAAGTAGATAAGTTCGTGCAGGACAGGTCCATCAATGGCTACTAGCCAAGATGGTCAGGGACACAACCCCAAGCTCTGGATGTCCCTAGCCTCTGTTTGCCAGAAGCTGGGACTGGATGACAGAAGATGGATCACTCAATAATTGTCCTGTTCTGTTCATTCCCTCTGGGCCACTGCCGGGAGACAGGATACTGGGCTAGATGGACCCACTATGGCCGTTCTTATGACCTTGGATGATGAGCTGTGAAGTGCTTCGTTAAGCTCTGGAGCCCTTGAGTCCCCCAATCCAGACTGGCTTGGACTTGGTGACCCTAGTGGCAAAAGTCCCTGAATCCTAGTCCCGGGTTTCTAACCCCAGTAACAGGGCACTGCCCAATGGAAAGGAGGGAGTCTTTTCCCAGAGGCCCCTGAGTTGTGCTTGGCCTGTATGGGAAGGGTGGGTGCACAATCCCCCATTCTTTTCTATCTCGGGGCAGGAGAGGGGACCAAACAGCCCAACCCCCTGCTTGAGCGGGGCTGTAAATCCGCCTGGTTCCATTCCCCTCCCTTGTGTTTTAATGAGCTCCTTCTCCCCTCCCTGGCTAGTGTGTGTCCATCCCATCCCTCCCTTTGCACGTTTCTTCTCCCTCTTGCTTTATCTATGGCAAAGGTCCCACTTATCTCCACTCCGTCACTTTCTAATGCTAGTTTATGAGCAGGAGTTTGTATCTTAATTATTTTTTAGCGCAGTCACGTGACCACAGAAGCCAATGAGGCAACTAGTTTGGCCCCGTCTTCCCGGAGCCTAGCCCCCAGCGGGGAGGAGATTGGCTGGGCATCCAGCACAAGACAGTGTGTGCGTCTGCATGTTTAAATACCCACGCAACAGAGAGAGGGCCTGTAAATCAGCCCCATCCCCGGCCGCGTGGGACAGTCCATCTGAACAATTAAAGCCAAGGCTCGTTGGTCTGGAGTTTCACTTTGGAGGTGCTAACGAGAGCGCCGACTCGCCCGCCTGCCCCAGCCGAGAGCTGCCTCCTGAGTGAGTATTTCACAGCAGGAATAATCAAGGTCATTTCAATCGTTGCACTTTTAAAATCCTCCAGCGCTGTCTTGGCTCCTGCCTGGGGGTGAAACGGGGCAGGCCAGGACTCTGCAGCGCCCGGCGCGCAATGCCGCACCAGCTCAGCCTCTGCTTGGGCGTTGGTCCCTGTCTAACTCTGGGCGTTTGCTGTCTGGGCTGAGGGAGGCTCCGGTGGTGCCTTGGGAAGGGAGGCTGAAGCTGTGTGTCTTTCAGTTTCCAGTTCTTGGGATAAAAGCTTCGGAATCGGTTGCTATTGTGAATTCCCACCAGCAATTGGCCCAGGCCCCGCAGTGTGGAGCTGGGACGGCTTGTGCCATTGTACAGCACACACCTTGCTGCTCCCCAGAAGTGCTGACCCCCCCCCAAAAAAATCCCTCCAGGTGGTTCACTTATTTAAGTCTTGGTGCTGCCTCAGTCCCAGGGAACTTGGGGTAATGGGCCCAGGAGAGCTGCTGGTCTCCACACCTGGCCCAAGCCACCTCCAGGGAATGCTGAGGCTTGACCCACTTCTTCACTTTAATACCAATCGTTTCCCAGCCTTTCCTCACAACCAAAACAGCTCGGAGGGGAGCTGACTGTGCTCGATAAACACGTTGGGGGTAAACACCAGGGAGCATGAAGAGCTATTGAAGCTAAAGGACAGGGTTGGCACAAGAACAAATGCAGATAAACTGGCCATGAATTCAGGCTGGAAATTAACAGGCGGTTTCTAACCCTCAGAGGGGTGAGGTTCTGCAACAGCCTCCCAGTGGGAGCGGGGGGGGAGTAAACCACTGAATTAGTTTTGAGGGAGCTGGACACGTACGGGTGTTATTGGATGTTGGGGTTGCTTGTGAGATAGGGGGGCAAACGTCCTTCCTGCTGCCTCCTCAGTGATGTCATCTCTAGGGTGGAGGAGAGAGGAAGGTACGAACAGAGCCTGCAAAAGCCTCCGAGGCTGGAGAACAAGGGGAAGGGATTAAAGAGTTGAAACTCCTCCGTTCTGAGAGCAACTGACCCAGGGAAGATCCCTCCGTAACAGCCCTCGGACCGAGCCATCCATGGGACTAGTACAGCCGGGCAATGGCAGGGCACGCTTGCCAGATGTGGTCTTCAAGAACTCGGTGCTTAAGGAGCACAAAAGAGATCTGCTTTATTTTCTGTCTGGGTCCAGCTGGCTGTGTATAACAAGAGCTTCCCAGCACCCTGCCCAGGATCTCTGTCTGGGAAGCTCAGTCCTTAAAGTCACAGTCCCCATTATCACACATGGCTCTGCTCTGCCAGCGTGCTTCAAGGGGTTACAGGCATGGGTGGGAGATCCTCCTTGGACTTCCCAGCTCAGACTGCCACCAACTTAGCACCAGGTGTGCATTTCCACTGTGGATTTGCACCAAGGGCACCAAAGAACCATCAGCTGGTTCCAGCTTTTATTCCCCAGGCCGACTTAAGGCCAGAGCACTAGAGCGGAGGAGCCTATGGCCCCATTACCAATCAGCTGACTACCTAGCATAATAGAAATCCTTCCCTTCAGCAGTATACCGCCTGGTTTCCCCCGGCCCTCGGGCTCTTGGTTAGGGTGCAATATATGCAGGAGACAGCAACTGTCTTTGGCTCCCAGTTGCTTTCAGGCCTTGCCATTTTGGATCATTTCCCCCACCAAACTTGAGGCTGTGATTGCCTCTTCTAGTCTAGTCTTTACGAGACAACCATTCCTTGGTACGGCCCCACCCCCTGCCCTGCTCTTCAGCCACCCAACTACTTCCCTGAGATCCTTGGGAGGAACATGATAGTGAATGACGGGGCTACTGAGCTTTTAAGGGGAGTTTTCCTTCCTCTAACAATAGCCAAAGCGCTGCTGTTCTGCACTGAGGGCTGATTTGCAGCTATTATTAGAGACGAGGCTCTTTTAATGGTGTGTTTGAACGAAGTGATCCTATCCCGCTGGAGTCTATTTCCTGTTCGCCGCACATCCCACTGGGAGTGCAGCTTCCACCCCGATGGCGAAAGCTCAGGGAGCTGGAACCCTCTGCTTGGGCAGCGCCCCGCTCCCTGCCGCGTGCGGAAGGCGGAGGCGACCGCCATCCGTCAGAGGGGCAGAGCCCCATGTGCACTGGGCCCCAGCAGAACTTGGTGAGGAGCGACAGGAGTTTTGCTTGCAGGGGGCTGGCTAATGGCTTTTGTTCCCATGAGATTCACACCCCTGCAATTTCACTGTGGGCTCCAGAAACTCAGACCCAGTCCAGACCCCCTTTCCGGAAGCTATGGGCAGGGAAGAGGCGCACCTGAAATGGAGCACAAGCCTCAGGCTGGGAGCTCTGCAAACCTTCCTGTGCCCTTGAGGCCAAAGCCAGCCTTTCTGCACATCCATGTGACTCCATTGGCTTCCACAGGCTGTGAGGATCATGTTCCCATTGACTTGGATGGAGCAGAATTGGGCCCTGGCAGGGGTGACTGGGGAGTTCTGCCTTGTTTGGGGGTATCTGACTGCTCGCCACCGCTGGAGTCGTGTGTCGTGCTGCCCGTGTATTTAGATCTGCTCCTCGACTTAGTTAGCATCAGTTTGTCAGGGCCAGGTATCAACTCCTCTTATTGAAATGCTCCAAGGGCAATCGCTTTTCTCAGTCCGGTGCTAGGCGGCAGGGCACTGCACTGCACTTGAGGGGTGAATTTTTGGAGCAACGGTAGCAGAGCAATTGTTTTTGCAATGGGCCAGCGTCTCTCCTGATTCACATGCTGTGCAACCTTGTTGATATGGAGGGTTTCCTGAGGAGTGTAAGTCAGGGCTGGATTTGGCCCAGTGGCACTAGTTAATGCTCTGCACACTGAAGACAAAGTGTGTGTCACACTGGTCTGTCATAGCCCAGACAGTGCCCGCCCCGGGGAAGTAACGCACCAAGCTACAGCTGGGAAGATAACATAAGTAGCTGCACCAGTCGTGGGACCAAAACAGAACGCTGGGCGTGCACTGGGATTTTGTGAAGGGAATTGCAGTTTGCGCAGGCCGTGCCCTGTGTGCAGACACTTGTATAACCCTGTGATGTGCTTCTCTTTGTAACATCAGTGCTGGCCACCACATAGAGTGCGGCTGTTACAGAGGGGTTTAGCTGTGACATTATTATTAGCCTCTTGTGTATATGTGAGGGGGATGGGAATGTGTGGGTGGGTGGTGTGTGTGTGTGTGTGTGTGAGAGAGAGAGTGTGTGAGTGAGGGGGTGGAATAGTCTGTGTGTGAGTGTCAGGGGGTGGGATAGTGTGTGTGTGAGAGGGGGTGAGAAAGTGTTTGTGAGGAGGATAGTGTGGGGGGGATTGTGAGGGGGTGGGATAGTGTGTGTGTGCGTGTGTGTGGGGGGGGAAGCCTTCACAGATCTGCTGTGTAAAGCCTTGATTCCTGTTTTCTCAAATGGAACGTGACAGGTGATGGGGGAGCGGGGTTCATACCTGCCTGCAAGCAGCAAACTTCCATTAACAGAACAAAACCCACTTGATCAGTAGAAAATGTACGGTGCACATTAGTGTGTTCCGGAGTAAGCTGTGCTCTGATGTCGCTGCCATGCAATGTTTCATTAAGTGTCTCTAAACTAAGTGAAGCAATGAATTAAATCCCAGCATTGAGTAACTGCCATCAGCTAAGGGGGTCAGGTCACCGTTTGTATTAGTTACTGCAGGCAGGACATGTGCAATGCTCCTATAGTTGTCTATCATTATCGACATTATTAATTTTCCCTAGCGAAGGATTCAAATGTCCTAATATACATAGCACTCCAGCAGCACCTTTCAGCTGAGGATCTCAAAGCACTGGACAACCTGGAATTCCTTACTGACGGGTTAATCCCAGTTCCCTGGTAAAGTCAGGGGGGGATATTCTCATCTCCATTTTACGGGTGGGTTCTATTGCCCGCCCGAAGTCCCAGGGTGAGGTGGGCGGCAGAGGTAGAACAGAGCTCAGGAGTCTGCACGGAGCGCTAGGCTGCACTTCTTCCGCAGGGGTGCTGGAGTTGTCAGCTGTGAGATTCAATTATCAGGTTGTGGATTTGAGTAACTAGAAATGGAGCCATTCCTGGTTTCCAAGGGCTGGGTCCGAGCAAGCAGAAAACCAGCAGCAAAAGGCCCATCTTTGGCTAAGGAGGTGAAGCTTCCCTACCATCACATCAATACAGATCATTAGAAGGATTTCTACAGCCCTTTGGGGGAATGAGAAGCCAGTAACTACACTGAGAACAGGCCCAGCTGATTTTTAAGAGGCTGATGAATTCTGGTCATCTCTAGGCCCTCTACAGCTTCAGTGATTGAACTACAATTCACCCCATAGTCGTTGACGGTCCCAGATCTCCTGGGCTGTGGATGACATCTGCTACCACTGGGGTGTGCAGGTTCGTCTCACATCCGCTTTTCCTGTGTTTATGGGGCCTCGGAAGAGACTTGGAAACATGAGCAGCTCCCGCCTTTCCATGATGTGTTAAACCCACGCCCCGCTTGAAGGTAGCTGCAGGCAAACTGGGCAAAGGCTTCTTTCCCATAGCCGTTACCAGGGCTGAGGCTGGCACTGCCTGCTGGCTTCCGGAAGGAGGAGGGTGGCTAAATACAAACCTCTGAAAACCAGCAGGGACAAAGCTGAGGAAATGACGGCCAGACCCTGCCCTCCCTCTGCCCCCTTCAGCATGGCCCTAAGCTGAGCCTTCATCTCAGCGATCACACCCCTGGGGCCTTCTCTCGCCTGGGGCCGACAGTGCAGGAGGTGCCCAAGAGGGTGGGGGAAGCTCTTCGGCTGTGTCCTGCCCAGGGTAGAGGTGGAGTTTAGCAAACCCCAGCTCAAACCCAACCTGTATCCAATCTGCTCAGCCTTCTCCGCTAGGCCCTGGCGAAGCCTGGGGGCGCATTGTGCTGTGTGCCAGCCGTCTGCTAGGCCTCCCCAGGCGCGAGTGCAGGGGAGAGGCCTCAGGGCAGCGTCTGCCTGCCAGGGCCGCTGCTGCTGAGTTCGAGTGGGCTGGGGCAATAGACAAGTGTTCGAATAGGGGGAAGCGCTCTCCCCTTCCCCTCTCTCCGGGACAGATCAGGGGCATCTTCCTGAGGTGGCAGCTTCCTGGCAGCGCTCAGAGGACAGCTCTTGTCCCTGCTCTTTTATACCTTCTTAGAGCGCAGAGCCCATGTAATAATCCCCTCTGCTCACCGGCTCGCTCCAGCTAACTTTCAAACCCAGGTTCTTAGCTCATTAGTTAAGGGGCTTCAACTGCTCGGCGGTCTTTTAATTTTTTTTTGTGGGGGGGAGGGGGAGTAGGGGTATTGTTATTTAGAGCAGTGTTTCTCAAGGATGGGTCCATGGACCAGCGCCGGTCCTTGGGATCTCCCTGGCACAGGTCAGGGGGCAGCAAGCTGGTCCCTGATCTGGAAAAAGTTTGAGAAACTGCTGATGGAGGGAGATGGTCAAATGTAGAATTAGATCTCAGTGCCTTGGGGGGGGGGGTCGCTAGCACCGTCCCCTTGGCTAAATACGGGGGGCAAGTGGCGGGGCTACCCCAGAGAGGCCCTGAGCAGGGATATATTAACACCCCCCCCCCCAGCACATAATAAAAAACGAATAGGGGCCCCTTGAGCAGCTCTGGGCCCTAAGGAATTGCTTAGTCTGCTTCTGCCTCGCCCTGGCTCCGACCTGGTGAAGGGCCATCCGGGCACGGGGCCGGGGCGGGGGCCTGGCCATGGTGCCACTGCTCGGGAGTTAGCAAAGGCAGCGGCTGGTCCGCGTTAGTGCTGCGCAGGGGGCTGAGGCGGGGGCAGCTCCTGGAGCAAAGCCGGGCGCCGCGCCCGGGGGCTGTGGGGAGCCTCACTGAGCCGGCCAGGAGCCGAGCTCCCCCGGGGAGGTGCTGAGCTCCGCACGGAGCTGGGTCGGGCCCTGGGCGGGTTTCCATGGTCGGTGTGTGGTTCTGCCCCTGGGCCTTGCCCTGGTTAGGAGCCGAGACCGGCTTCCGGGCAGCTGAGCTCCTAGGTGGGGCCCTGAGGCGCCCCGAAGCCGGTGCAAACAGAGCCCCCCACCCCCGGGGCCCCTAGGAGCCCTGCGGCCCTGCGCTCCCCCCTGTGAACGCTGCAGACCTGGGGCAGGGAAACCCCAGACCCCAGGGGCCGGCGGGGAGCAGCCGCTGCCTAGGCCGGGGGGTCCGTGGGCGCGGGTGATGCAGCCCCGGCCCCTGCGCGCCCGGGCACGGAGCTGGGCCGCCGGGACCCGCCTGTTGCAACGCTCCTGCAGCGGGAGGGAGTCAATGAACCCGCAGGCCAGAGCCCGGCCGGCTCCTCCCCAGCCAGCCGGGGAGCCCCGCGGGGCCGGGCGAGTCCCAGACTGACCCACGGGCCGGCCCGGCTCTCGGGACCGATTGTAAAACGCTCCGGCCGCGAAGCAGCGCAAACTGCCCCTGCGCGCCACGAGGGTTAGCGCGACATTTGCGCCTGTTCCCCTGGCGCTGCTCCCGGGGCCCGGGCCGGGGCCGGGGCGGGTGTTTGCTCTGAGCCCCCGGAGCTGAGCGGCGGGATCTGGGCACCTGGAGACGGGACCCACCTCCCCCTCGGTGCGCACAGGCGTGGGGCGCTGCGCTGCCCAGGTCCCGGCCCTGGGGCCGTCCCGATCCCTGCGCGGGGGCTCTAGTGACCTCCGCGGAGCTGGGACGGGCCGGCTCCCTGCAGGGCACTGCCCGGGCAGGCGTCCGAGCCCTGCGGCACCGCTGAGCCTGTCTCCCGGCGCGGGGCAAGCCCTGGTGGCGGCCCTGCCCGGCCGCTGCAGCCCAGGGTCCGAGTCACCGGGGTGCGCTCCCCGGCGCCCCTTCCCCGCCGCCCCGGGACCGCTCCAGGCTCCCCAGAGAGCCGGGGCCTCGGGCCCCCTCGCCCAGGGTGGCGGCGGGACCTTGCAGGGCCCGGGGCCCGCTGTGCCCATGGCCCGGTGCTGGCGGTGCCGTCGGCGCGGGGAGCTGAGCTCCCGCCTGCGCTTGCAGCGAAGTGGAGCCGCCGAGGTGGGGCCGGGCCCGGGCCGTGGCCGCTGCCCGGCGGCAGCTCCCGCGGTGACAAGCCCGGAGGTGCCCGCGGTTCTCCCCGCAGCCGAGGCGCGTCCGGGCCCCTGGAGCAGCGACGGACAAAGCCAGGACCTGCCCCCGCCGGCCCCAGAGTGCGCCCGGCCAGCGGGACCCCGAGCCCGGAGCTGGGCACGGGCGGTTCCCCTCTCGGCCCCGGGCCTGTCCCCGTGAGTTCCTCGGGGCAGGGCGCAGCTGGAGCCCAGACCCCTCGCTGCTCTCGGCTCCGTTCCGCTGCCGCAGCACCCCCAGGGCAGGCGGGGAGCCCGAGCCCCGGCCCCTGGCACCCCAGCCCCGCGCCCAGAGCGGGCAAGCCGAGGGTGGCACCAGAGTCTCCGGCCCTGCCCTCCAGGTCCCTTCCCCCGCCCCCGCCCTGCTCCCAGCCCCCCACGGGCGGGCTTGCCGCCCCTCGGGGGTGGTCACTTCCCCGCACCAGCCTGGATGTGCAGCCTCAGGCGCTATAAAGGGTCCGCCCGCAGCACCCGCCACCTGCCTGTCGCGCTCCGCAGCGCCCCGCGCTCCGCTCCGCGCCTCCCCGCCGGGCCGGCCCAGGGGCTGCCGGGCTTCTCCCCACGGCTCCTCCCGCGCTGACCTGCTTTCGTTCCCCGCAGGCGGGCCGCTGGAGGTGATGGACTATACCTACGATGAGGACCTGGATGAGCTGTGTCCGGTCTGCGGGGACAAGGTCTCTGGGTACCACTACGGGCTGCTCACCTGTGAAAGCTGCAAGGTAGGAACCCGCCCGCGGGGGCCGGGCAGGACGCGCTGGCTGCTCTCGATAAGGGCCCAGGAGGAATTGGCCCGATCGCCCCTTCCAGGCGGGCTTGGCTCCAGGCTCCTCGCTCCGCCGCGAGCCGGGGAGGCTCGCCCCGAAAGGGGCCCCTAGCCGCCGGCCCCAGCCAAAGGCGAGCGCGGGCAGGGCGGGCACCGCGGCCCCTCCCGGGTTTCGTTGGCAGGAGTTAGGAATTGATCCGCAAGGCCAGGAAATCGTTGTGCTCTAATTCCCCGCGCTGCAGAGCTCGCGAGGCCCGTCGGGTTGGGGGGTTTAACCCTCAAAATGTGCCTGGCGAATACATGATGCGGGGTGTTCATTTGCCTGGGGAAGCCCCGATTCCCCCCGGCCGGTGCCCACCCTCGAGTTTAGCCGGCAGCGTGGGACTGAACAAATCTAGTTTTCCATCAAACCTGGAGACTATTCCTGGGCGAAGCGCTCGGCTGGTTTGACAGTGCGGCGCTCTGCACTTCGAAAGTCCGGAGCTGCAGGTGAATGTCAGCGAAGGGGCCGCGAATACAGGACTTGGGGTAGCGGAACTTCTCAAACGTAACTTGCATTTTGCTCATAACAAATGCGAAGTCCGCGGTCCAGCACCAGTGAGGGACAGTGTGAATTGGAAACCGCTCGCCGGGGTTTACATGGCAAATCGGGGAGAGGTGACAACGCAAATAAATATAACGGATAATGACAGAACTAAAATAATTTCAGTTCTTGGAGTAGAAATTAGCGGGGGGAGCGGATTGTATCGTTAGGAACCGGGTCTACAGCCCAGCCTGCACGCGGGGAAGTCTTTCAATAATGACGCTTTGCTGTAAAGGGTCGGAGAGCTGCTGGATTCTAGTTCCCCGTTTTATTTAGTGTTTCTGTTACAAACCCTGATTAAACTGCCAGGGGAAGTCACGCAAACCGCTGGCCCAAGGGGGTTTTATTCAACAAAACCCGACCCCCGTGCTGGTGTGTGAAAGTAGATCGAAGATACCTGAAGTCCAAATTAATATGATTTTTGTGTGCACATAAGAGATGTTTCTGCACAGGTTTAGCGACCTGTCATTTAATTTGTTAAAACGAAACTGTAGCCAGTCCGTGGGGTGAATTGTTTCCTTCACAGGAGATCGTGCGGGAACTCCGACATTTTTGGCCGGAGTGTAACTCCGGAGCAGGTAGAATCATTTCGCTCCGGATTTATGTACCCGCATTTCCCCAAGTCATTTAAAAGTTCATTGAGTTTAAAGGGCGCACGCGAGCTGCCGAGGTAGATAGAGTGTGTTATTATGGCGGTGTTTTATTTTCCGTTTGACTCTTCGGCTCATCAAAACAAAATAGATTTCTAGGGTCTTTAGCTATTTTGAAATAGCTCTTTAGAAGAAATATGAGGAAATATTAATTTTATAGCAATCGAAATAAATTAAATCAAATGGTTCAGGGATTATTTTTTTTTAGTTCAAAAATGTTAAACCTACAATTAGCCCGCTGAGTGGTGCGGATTAGTTTTATTTCGCAGTCAGACGGGTGCACCGTTGCTTGCACCACGAATCCACAAGGAAATATACCGAGCCCCAGGCCTGTTGTCTGCTCTCCCATGGACTAGAATTGAATTCTGTCCTGGGTCATTTCATCGGGCATCGTTCTGGGCTGGACCGCAAGGCTGGCCGGTGGCATGGGGACAGGCTGCGTCTCAGACACGCTGTAACTTGTGGAGATCAGAGCGCGCTGGGTTTATGGGGTGTCCTGTCCAAATCCCCTCGCAATTCAGCGGCAGTGCAGGTGACCGGCGCTTTAGAAGTGCCGGAGACAGAGAGAAAATCGCGGAACCAAATACCAAAGTGATTGGAAAGCAAAGCGAAGCGAAACCGAATCGTGCAGAGTTTTGTTGTTACTGCGGGGGCTGATGTTGGGTGAGGGACGCAGTACTGGGGGGGGGGGGGGGGGGGGGGGGGGGGGNCCTGGCCTGCTGGTATCCTGCTCTGTGGTCTGCTTCACATGGGTCTTTCTGGGGCCTTTCTAAGGGGCCCACTGAAGTATCCCACTATCTTCATTGCTCTCGCTGACCAATGGGGGTGGTAATGCTGAACTGCCTCTCACAGGTTTTGGGCGAATGTTTGTCCAGATCTTTGAAAACATAAATCACTCTATAGACACAGATTTGTATTCAAAGAGCAGGCCCCTTTTTAACCTACGTTGTTAATGAAGATTGAGAGGCAGGCTGACGTTCCTCCCCGACGGGATTCATCTTCTTCACAATTCCCCAAATTTGTTTAAAAAAGAAATCTACAAAAGGAAAGCAATGGCCTCACTGGCTTCCCCCCTGGAGCCTGGCATTTCTAAGCATTCAGCACTAGCTGCTGTAAATAGGTGTAACTCCATTGCCTTGAATACTACGCTCCTTTACGCCAGCTGAGCATCAGGCCCCTCCTATTTCCGCAGAGTCCTAAGCAGATGAAAAACATCAAATATTTCCCGTGGTCTTGCAGTCAGATTCCTGGAGTTCAGATCATGTCTGACTGAGAAGAGCCACCTTCTCAGGGCAAGGGAGTTCAGACGTTGGGGGAGAGAAGCCAGGCTTGCAGCCTTTTGTCTTTTAAAAACTTGAACAAAAATACATGACTTCTGGCTCTGCAGCTCCTGTCTGTGACTGTTAGTTTTTCTGGCAATGTGCTTCCCCCCTGGCACTGCTCACTGCCGTTAAATCCAGATCAGAGAATTTGTTCTTGCAGTTTTGTAAGTAATTTCCCCCAACGAGAATATAGGGGCCAAGAAAATAAAAGCCACCAGCTATGATGCACTGTTGGGCAACAGCAGAGCTCAGTCACCTAAGATGCTATTTTAATCGATGTGAAGTGTCCAACTCTCCCAAAGCCACTTGTTCCTCTGCCCCGAGGACAGTGGGTCTGCAAAGAATTTCTCCAGGCAAGGAACAAATCATCTATGTTAAACAGCAGCCTAGTGCAGGATCCTCCCTTCCCCTGGATGCCTGCTTAGTCCTGGACATACTGTAAATGCTGGCGTATTAATGCACGGCATTTCTGCCTTCTCTCGTTATCATCAGGGCTTTTTCAAGAGGACCGTGCAGAATAACAAGCACTACACCTGCACCGAAAGCCAGAACTGCAAAATCGACAAAACCCAGAGGAAGAGATGTCCGTACTGTCGCTTTCAGAAGTGCTTGACGGTGGGAATGAGACTAGAAGGTAAGAGCCCCAGTCTGCCGCCTCGTGTCACTTAACTCTGTGTGCTCCAGGGTCGTCAGTTGTATGGATGTGGTGTAAATAGTCAGGGACCCTAAACTGGGCCTGATCCTGTGATGTGTGGAGCACCGTCTTCTCCCATTGATATCACTGGGACTTCAGGGCACCCAGTACACAGGATCAGGCCCAAAGCCAGCTATGACAGCTGCTTATAGCAAAAGAAATTCTTTCTTCAGTGTGTTGGAATTGTAGTTTGTTCATTTCTTTTTATTTAAACATGATTTGGGTTGGGTCAGTGGATCCGTATCTTAATGGGCAATATTTTAGGTTATGAGACTGTCAGGCACAGCTGTGCCTGGGAATTAAGCAATGACCTCAGAATTAAAAACAACCCTTGGTTCTCACTGTAGTATCATCATTCCAAGTAAACTCTCCATTCAGGGCTAGATTGTTTTTTTTTCTTCACCAGTCTCCAGGATACAGCATAGCCAACCCTAGCATTCAAAAAACATGAGTCAGGCCCCAGAAAATCATGAGATTTTTAAAAAATAATAAATGTGGGGTGTTTTTGATTTGCCTTCTGGTTTTTCAGAATTTAGGGTTCACTCTTCGAAGGTTTCCTTTGCAAGCTAAAGGGCTTGAAAATGTTCTGGTTTTTGTTTTTTTGTTGTTGTTTTTTGAATGAAAGCCAAGATTCCCCTATTTTTGCATAATTCCAGGAGGTGAGGCTTTAAGGAAAACACTGAGTATCATGAGACTCAGGATAAAATGGCAGGATGCAACAGTGAGAATATAATTTTTCTTTTGCCACATTCACTGTAACAGGAATTTCTCCTTATACAAGGGGACCCATATAGTAGCACAGGGGATCTCTCACCAGATTGACATTGGGGTCATTCTACCGATGACAGTCGTGATTTATGCTGGTGTGGCTGATAGCAGAGTCAGGCCATATTGTTCTTCTGTATTGTGATGTGTTTCACGTGACACTTACCCACTGATGTTGCAGAACTTCACAATGCACACAGGGCTCAGGGCCAGGAAAAACCATTACAAACACCGGGTAACAAAAATGGGGGAAAAAAAGGACTAAATTTTACACCTAATCAAAAGATCTGGGCAGACAGTGCTGGGGCTAGCGGGGCATCTCTCACCTGTTCAGGGCTGGGGGACTCCGTGCTCCGTTCACATGGGGATTAAGGTCAAAGTGGGGGTTGAACATGAAGTACTCCGAATACCCAAATAAAAACTGAAATCATTTCCCAAGCAGGAAGGAGGCAGAAGGCTTTTTAGGCTGAACAGTTAAGAGCAGGACACAACGTTTAATGGCAAAGGCAGCCAATGCAAACTCCCACTACATGGAGCTGGCATCAGCGCTGAGAGTCATTTCAAAAGCAGATCTGAGCCTTAGCCCTGGCTGTGACTGGAGTATTAGTTACAAACAGTTCCTGAGCCAACTGTCCGGCTCACCCAGAGGCAGGGCTTAATTTGTGCTAAGGCTTGCAAGGGCTGAGCCCTAGCACCTCTGGGCTTGGCAGTTCAGAGCCCTGGCGCCTCTGGGCCTGGCAGTTCAGAGCCCGGCCCCTCTGGGCCTGGCAGTTCAGAGCCCGGCCCCTCTGGGCCCGGCAGTTCAGATCCCGGCCCCTCTGGGCCTAGCAGTTCAGAGCCCGGCACCTCCGGGCCTGGCAGTTCAGAGCCCGGCACCTCTGGGCCTGGCAGTTCAGGGCCCCGGCACCTCTGGGCCTGGCAGTTCAGATCCCGACCCCTCTGGGCCTGGCAGTTCAGATCCCAGCACCTCTGGGCCTGGCCGTTCAGAGCCCCGGCCCCTCTGGGCCTGGCGGTTCAGAGCCCGGCCCCTCTGGGCCCGGCGGTTCAGATCCCGGCCCCTCTGGGCCTAGCAGTTCAGAGCCCGGCACCCCCGGGCCCGGGAGGTCAGAGCCCGGCCCCCCTGGGCCCGGCAGTTCAGATCCCGGCCCCGCTGGGCCTGGCAGTTCAGAGCCCGGCACTTCTGGGCCTGGCAGTTCAGAGCCTGGCACCTCTGGGCCTGGCGGTGCAGAGCCCGGCCCCTCTGGGCCTGGCAGTTCAGAGCTCTGGCACTTCTGGGCCTGGCAGTTCAGAGCCCCGGCACCTCCGGGCCTGGCAGTTCAGATCCCGGCCCCTCTGGGCCTGGCAGTTCAGATCCCGGCACCTCTGGGCCTGGCAGTTCAGATCCCGGCACCTCTGGGCTTGGCAGTTCAGAGCCCCGGCACCTCTGGGCCTGGCAGTTCAGAGCTCTGGCACTTCTGGGCTTGCTGCATCAATTATGAAAATTAAAAAATTGCTTGAGCCCTGGCACCTCTTTCATTACAAATTAAGCCCTGCCCAGGGGCTTTGCTAAATCTCAGGTACCAGCACTCTGTCTTGTAACTGAGAACAGGCACGGTCGCCTTCGCTGGCAATCAGAACTCACACTCTGCTCCTGTGTGCAGTGAATGGGTGAGGGACACTGAAATCAGAGCCCCGTGTTCCCTGTTGGCAACAGAGTTGCACCCGGCTGACTTCGAGGTGCTTCCCCTGCTTACAGCAGGGTTGAGTGTGGTCCTGTGTGTTTGTGGGGCTCAGAGGCAAAGCCAGGATATTTGCTGCCTGTCTGTTCAAAGCAGCCTTTTCCCCGTCCTCTGAGCTGCTTGATGAAACTCTGCAGTAGCTTATCCACAGGGATCACCTAGAGGAAAAATGACATCCCAACTTGACTGTCTGTCTTTTGTGGTGAAAATTGGAGCTTACATTTCCTTAGTTATTAGTATTTACTGGGCAGAAAATCTGAACTGACACTTCTAAAGAGATCCTTCAACTCAATAGGACAAAAGCAAGTCTGAAATTATTGATTTTGGGACAAGTATGATGTTGACATAGGCCTCTCTTGATGCTCAAGAAAGGAAACGACTGAGAAGTCTGGACTGTGTGAACAACACAATCTCAGCATATCCCAGACAAATCAGAATGCTCATCTGAGTGCTCTGCAATGGAGCGACAAGAGAGTCTCTGAAGCTGCTCGGCATTAACAGAGTACAGTGTGTTTTGTGCTGATCACAGTACAGCTTCAGATAATAAAAGGTTTCACATACAGGCTTTCCCTCTAGAGTGACAGCACAACACGGCCCATGCAAATTCACCCTGGTGAGCATGTTTCACAGAATTAAACGTGCAACAGAGGGGCAGAAACACTGAGTGGTGCAGGCCAGGGGCAAGAGGGATGCAAAGATCCAGTGGAGAAGGCTCTTGCACCAATCGTGTTGCAATTATGTGAAGGGATGGCGAGGAGGCCAGTGCTAGGCCTGAGGTGGGAGAGAGGACAGAGAGGGCCTGTGATATGGGCTGGAACAAATCCAGGGAGAGTTTTAAAAATAGGAAGAACAATTTCAAAGCAGATCCTGAAATAGGTGGTAGGTGCATGGGGGGAGGAGCTTCAGTGAGAAGGTGGGCGGTAACCTTGATCTGTCAGGAATACTTCTCCATAGAGTACAGAATTAGTAACCAGATCCCGGTAGAGCGGGCTCTTTCTGCACTAACTCTGGAGAATAAAGGAGTAGCTGAGGCCACACTGAAAGATGTTTCTGTCTAGAATGGAGATGGGTGAACTCACTTTGCCTAATTCTGACCCTACTCCATGGGTTGGGAGGTTTACAGGCTACTGCCCCACTTAATAGATACTGTGAGGAAAGGCACAGAGAGGGGGAGAGAAATTAGAGTGAAAAATAATATGGCACATGACATAGGGCATCTCCTTATAGCAACCTAGCTTTGATCCCTCGATCCTTCGCTCACAGCAAAGAGTCTAAGCTAGAGCTGATTTTTTTAAGGTGCGTGTGTATGTGAAAGAGAGTGAGAGCAGGTGAATGGGGTTGGAGTGTGTGTTAAACTACAGCCAAAAAGATTCATGAACTCAGACTGTGTTGGGAATCCAAGAAACAGTCTAAATAGCTGTGAAAATCTCAGGCTCCATCATTTTTGTCTGTCCTTAGTTTGGAGGCATCTGTACTTCCTGTTTCATTTTGTTCCTGGAGACATTTGAATGAATACAGGATCTTTGCTTTTCTGACCAGTCCATCTGCCCTGCCCTCGGTTCCCCACCTGAGATCAGAATCTTGTGTTTGTGGCAGCACAAGAACCCAGTTGGGATGCAGCAAACAGCAAGGTGTTTATGATCCCAGGTGAGGCAGAAATAGTAGGCACAGGGGAACGCATGAGAATCAAAGCACGTCTTCTCTCTTAGGGTGCTTGTTTTTAAAGAAAAAAGGATACGTTCATTTCCCACTTGTGAAAGATGCTACACTGAGTGCCCTGGGGCCTGCACGCCTCTATTTATTCAACAGCCCAGGTAGGAGCTGTGCAAACTTCCTCTGCACACCCCACTGTGCCACAAGCCTGTGTCGCAGGAATCATTTTCAAGGGTGTCTTCACTAGCCATTCTCTAGCAGTGATGGGCATGAAAACCTGCTCTGAGCAGGCAGAAGTACCTGAACGCTCCCTTTGTACTGGGGCTTTTACACTGTGTTAAGCACTGGAAATGGGAACAAACCATTGTAGTGCAGACAAAGGGTAAGTGTGGAAGGGGAGTTCGGTCTCTCTGGCTCATTCAGTGCTTCAGTGCCTTTCTGTGGAGGCTGCCACCAAGGGCGCAGGTTAGTGCTGACTGTGGAGGTGTTTTTTACGTGCTCTCTGTGAGGAACTGGCCTAAGGCAGCCATATAATCTACTGCCCAGCCACTGGAGGGTAAATCAGGTAGGATCTCAAACAGTGACGGAGAGGTGAAGTGTTCTGTATTCCACAGACATTGTTGCCCTTAGCCAGCCAGCCCCCCAGAGAGGCTGTTTCCATGCAAATATCCCTAGGTAAGAAGGAATGAGGGAGGAGAAACAGGATTCTCTCTAGAGAGAGCGTTCTCCATGGAGTGCGAGTGCCCCTTCAAGGAAAGTCTCTGCAAACATCTCCTGCCTCCTGGCTGGCTCTCAGTCCCTACTGAACGCTCCCATGTTCCCAGCCAGTCTCTGAGAAACTTGGCCAGCGCTGTGGTTCTGTTGTGCAGTGAAGGTTGCTAAAGCGGGTTTCCGAGGCTGCAGTGAAAGGAAAGGTTAGTGAGAGGCCTTTTGCAGAAATAACAGCTGAAGCACAAACACTTGAGCTCTCCACTCAGAGTGGGGTGGCAAAGCTAGTTGCTTTCCCCTTTTGTACACATTTTCCGTGGCTTCCCAAGCACTGGGGTCACCAGCCGCCCAGCCTTTCTCATGTCTGTCTGCGCAGATCTCCAGCGCGGAGCTTTCAGCTATTTGAGGCTCTTCCAAGAGTGTTTTTTTAAGGCAAAAACACTCTTGGGAATGGCCACAGAGGAAAGTGAATGATCCTGTGAAGCAAAGAAGCACCTGTTTCCTAGAGCAGTGACACATTCTTGTGTTTCTTTTGGGGTCCAGAGAGAACATCTGTTTCTTTGAAAGGGGAGAGGTTCTAATGGGCCCGTTAGTGTGAGGAGCTTGTTGTAAGACTCCTTGGGCAGAGTTTTAAGCCGTTTTTAATAACACACACACCGGGCCAGACCCACTGCTGGTGCAAATCGATATAGTCCAGTTGAAGTCAATGGCGCTAGGCTGGTCTACACCAACTGCAGATCTGGCCAATATGTTTCGGAGCGCTCGCCTGGCCATTTGTCTTGCGTGTAACGGTCATGTTGGAAGGGACTGACAGGAAGGTGTGCACGACTGGATCCAATTCAACAAAATCTCACCGAGACACTATTGCAACTCCCAGTCATTCAAAAATCACGAGTCAAGATCCAGCAAATTGTGAGGTTATGTTTAAAAATCTTGAGACTTTAAAAAACAATAACTTGGGGTTGTTTTTATTTGCCTCCTGACTTCACATTTTCAAGCATTTCTCTGCAAGAATGAGCACTAGAAACTTAATTTGTTTTCCCTTTTTTTTTTTACATGAAAGATGAGATTCTCACGTATTCACCTGACTCCAGGAGCTTGGGCTTTAAGAAAAGCACCAATATTGCAAGTTTTGTGATAAAATAGTGAGACTTAGGCAACGCTGCTGAGATATAGTTTTCTGCAAATTGAAACTCTTTGATTTGATGGCTAGTGAGTGGCAATGCAGGGAGTGGCTGAAGATGGCCTTACTGCTGGGGGGCAGGTCTGCGACACTTATCTAGACCCCGGGAAAGAAGCAGCTCAGTCATGGAGGACGGGGCCTCAGGAACTGGGCGTGTTCTCAGCCTGATGCTCTTAGTGTTCCAGGGCGAGGGGGTTATGCCGCCTCACTAGGACAGCACCCCCTACTGGCTGCTCAGAGGCAGCATAACAGCAGAGACTCTGCACCAGGACCCCTCTGTCCCGATGCAGCCATCCATCGCTCCCGTGATGGACCGGCTGCAGGACAAGATGCATTGTTTCACCATATCCAGCCTTTCCCCCTCCTCCTCACCATCCCTTCCCCCCCCAAGTCTATCTGGACAGAGCCCTCAGGGTTATTTGCCATGATCTTTTGGGAAGATAAGGCTCCCTTGGGTTCAGTTGAATTCCAAAGGCCGTTCTTTCTCTCTGCCCCACAGCTGTGCGTGCGGACCGGATGCGAGGAGGAAGAAATAAATTCGGCCCCATGTACAAGCGAGATCGTGCCTTAAAACAGCAGAAGAAAGCTCTGATACGCGCCAATGGCTTTAAGCTGGAGACTGTGCCTCAGATCGTGTCGCCAGTGCAAACTGACTTCAACCTGTCCTCCACCATCCACGGCATCCACTCGGTGTCCAAGAGCCTGCCTCCCAACCCGGCCACTATGACGCCAGTCGACTATGAGAGAAGTCCGTACGGGACGCCGTCCTTGGGAATGACTGTGCCTAGCCACGGGGCGCTGTCCAGCTACCATTACCCCTCCTTTCCCAACCGCACCATCAAGTCAGAGTACCCCGACCACTACACAAATTCCCACGAGTCCGTGGCCAGCTACATGTATCCCGATGCCTACCCCAACAGCGCCCCACCCGACATCCCTGAGGTCATTCTCAAGCTGCTGCAGCTGGAGCCCGACGAGCCCCAGGTCAAGGCGCGGATACTGGCTTGTCTGCAACAGGAGCAGGGCAAAGGCCGGCATGAGAAACTCAGCACCTTTGGCCTCATGTGCAAGATGGCAGACCAGACCCTCTTCTCCATTGTGGAGTGGGCACGGAGCTGCATCTTCTTTAAGGAGCTGGAGGTAGGTGGTTTGCTTGGCTGGTCACTCCAGGGTGGGGCCTGCAGGTACGTGCCGAGAGGCAGCCCGAGCGAATGGAATAGACAGTGGGGCTGAAATGTGCCCAGCAGAGAGGGACCCTGCAGGCCCCTCACACCACTGAAGCCCTTAATAAGGGGCCAAACCAAAGGGTGTAGCTGGTGCAGGGGGCCTGGTGTGACCCCCTGGGCTGGGAGGAATCCACCCTGCGGCATCTGGCTTCCACCAGTCTGTGCACAGAGCAGGATCCCGAGTCACTGGCCTGCGGCAGGTCCCCCCCCTTCCCGCACACTCCCGGGGGCACAAGGATGCTCAGACCGGGAGCTGGGCATGGGGAAGGCAAGAGAGAGGGAGACAAAGCTGCCCCAATTCAACTGTTGTCTGGGCGAGGAGCTGCAGGCTCAGCACTAGAAGCCTCTGCCCGGGGCACAGGGCGGCTCAGAGCCTGGGCACTGGGAGATGGGAACTCCCAGCTCCCCAGTTCAGATCCCCCCCAGCCACCCCTCCTGGTGGTTGTGCTGGCCTGGTGGAAATGGGTTGAATGGGTCTCGGCCCAGTCCCTAACGGAGAGCTGCCTGCACCTCCGTGACACTAACTGGTGCCCTCACCCGCAGCCTTGGCCTCCAGACTGGGGGAATTTCCTGCCATAGCAGGGGTGAGGGAGGGGCACTGCTGCCCAGCTCTTTGGGGGGAGGGCAAGGGCCTGGCATCGCTGCCCAGCTCTCCTGGGGGTCCTGCCCTCCCCAGTGTCTCGGCCCCGCTCTTGCTTCCCAGGCTCTTTCCCCACCTCGAGCTCCCGCCGGGGCATGTGGCTGGCGCCGCAGCGCGGATGCCAGCGGGAGCAGGGCCGGAGTAGCTGGAGCACACTGGAGGTGAGGAAACACCCCAGCCTGTCTCCTGTGGGCTGAGGATTGGACTCCTCACCGCCAGGGCCGTGGGCAGGCAATGACTAGCAGAGCCAGCGCCCGGGGAAGCCCAAAGTGTAATGGAAAAATGTAACACGGTGGGATTATCGTCAAGACAATCTCTCCTCAGCCTTTGGGAGGAAAAGCAGCGCTGTCGGGGTCACCAGGGCCAGGGGACTCCTCGGCCAGCAGCATCTCCATGGAGCCCCAACGGGCCCTCTGGCCAGGCCCGGAAACCACGCCCTGCTGAGCTGCCTTCCTGCTTCCTGAGCCAGATGGCAGAGGGCAGTGGTTGAGCTGCCCGAGGAGGACGGGGGACATCGCCTGGGCTTTGACCAGCTGCCCGCACTGCTGTGATTGCATAGACCAGAGTCTGGCGTGGGCCTGCCCAGCTGCCTCGTGACAGTGCAATTTGCTGTCACCCGATGCCAGCCGGGGGTGGGTACCTCCCCGCACAAGTCCCCAGCTGCTGCTGACCCAGATGTGGTGTCTGCAGGCTCCAGATCAGTGACACTCACACCTCAGTGGCTCCGGAGCCAAGTTAGCAACCAACATTACCCCAAAGAGCCACAGAGGAGCTGCAACCAGCTTGCTCTTCGGCAGGCTGCTCCAACTCTAGTTCTCTGAAGGGGGAAGTGGACAGGATCTTTGTTGACCCCCACAACCCTCCCACCCTGTCCCACCTTCCAACCCCCCCTTCCATCCCACACACATTGCAGAGTCTGGGAGATAGTCTGGTCTTCATGCAAATTACTGCTTTTTTCTTTAAAATAGCTCTCCTGTCCCTTCCTCTGGGCCAAACATAAACCAAGCAGTTTATGTGCATCCCCTGGCATTGCTGCATGTGGCCACAGATTTGTTTATGTAGGACCTACAGGAAGTATCACACTCAATTCCTTAAAAATTATTCAGTGCAGAAGGATTCCCCTCCTCCCCACAATGACTTGTTTGGAGTACAGGGGTGAGGGGACGTGGGGGTGTCACCCCCAGAGGACTGTGCTGGATTTGGGTCAAATTCATCCTTGGTATGAATCTGCTGAAGTCAGTAAGGTTACAACAGCTGGATCTGTCTGGGGAGCCACGCTGATTCCCCTGTTTCACAGGAATTGAGGGTCAGGGAGTCTAGTGATTTTTTAAATTTTATTTAATTTTTACAGCAGCAGGAATTGAATAGGTTGTTTTCTGAAGCTTTCCCAAGGCAGCAGGTGCTACTCCCAGCCCAAGGGGGCAGGCCTGAGGCAAATCTGTGAGCTGGACCTGATTAAACTCTACCAAAGCTCTGGGGACATTCAGGGGTGGGGTTCTGGGGTGCACGTGGGTTCAGGGGCATGGCGTTTGCTCTGGACCTGTTTGCCCAACGCCTCAGAGAAGCGTTCAGTGGCCTGCAGACTCCTGCACCGGGAGTGTCCTAAAGACCGAATGGGGATTGTTTTGGGAGGAGTCACAAGACATTTGGACTCTACGCAAAGTGAGGCAGTTGGCGGAGTGAGGCGCTGTAATGGGCAGTGAAACGAGATCTGGCCTTAGCTCCCAGTCAGCGCCTGTCACCAAATCTCGGCAAAGCTCCGGCGCTGGGCACTGACACTGAGCTGCAAATGAAAAGGAAAGGCAGCGATCTCCAGCGTAGCTCCCTCAACAGTGTCCCAATGTCACTGTGAGCTTACACGGCGCCCGAGCTGCTTCGCTGGGACAGCCATCCCCAGAGTGGCCGCGGCCCACGGTTCTGCTCCTCTCCAGACCATCTCAGAAGGTGGGGTCTTTCGCACTCTGGCCCCCTCCTTGGGCCTCCAGAGCATGGCAGTGTGCTTCACTGCTTAAAATAACCTCTCCCTGCCCAGAACAGTGCCAGGAAGTTGCATTGTGGAAGCATTTTTTGTTCGTTTCAATCATATCAGTGTTCTGCTTGGATTCTGGGAACGGGTGATTGTTGTTTTGTAGGAGATATTGTAAACAGTGGCTTCAGCTCGCTGCTGCCTTGCTGGGTAGCCTTGTAATTCTATTGTCCGCACGGTTACACCATTCAAACATGGCTTTGCTCCATGTGAATACAAATCCATCAGCCCCTCTTCCCCCCAGAGTGACATGTCCTGTACAACCGCAATGCCAGGCTTCACCTAGTCAGGACTGCCACCATTGGGCCGGCCTGGTAAACAAGGGGCACGTTGTGTAACAATGCAGATAGGGGACGCAGTCCCTGGAAACTGGACTCCACAGATCTCCGGGTCTCCTCCCACCCGAGGCCTAGTGCCTAGAAGCCTAGGAGATGCGGGGGGTGGGGGTGGGCAGAGATTTAAACACAGATCAGTAGCTACCTGCTTTGGATCGGTTAGAACGGGGCTGCGGTCCAACCCCAAACGTTAGCGCATGGCAGGCCGCGGGCGGATTTTCTACCCTTTCAGACATGAGCTGCAGGAACTCGGAGACTCCTCGTTTCCTTCCTCTGCTAGAGGCTGAGCGTGGGGCACTGGCAGCAGAAGCTGGTGTCAACCCCCAGCGCTCACCGGCAAAACCATCTGCAATCTGATGCTGTGCGTCCCGCGCGGTTGGTGCCGCCTTGACCTTATTTTGCTGATTTCAAGAATGCCGCAGGGCAGATTTCTTGTTTGCTGTGGCAAAGCTTTCACCACACTGGGGCCAGAGACTTCTTTGCCCACTGCGGCTCGGGATAATTTAATGGCAGCAATGGGTTTGTGTGGCTAAGGAAAGAACATTAGTGAATGGATTTAGTCGGCAGTTCTCTGGGGCTGTTTACAGTCTAGGGTCATGACTGCTATTGGACATAGGACCAGCAGGTGGAAGCAATATATAGAGACCGCGGCACCCACTAAAGAAATACAGCCACCTCTGGGGTGAAACATGGCAGCCCTTCAGCAATGCAGAGCAACACTGTACAACATTTTAGGGAGGAAGGGATGAATGTTGCTTCCTATGGAGGCTGCAAGGGGGAGTATAAGAAAGTGGGGCTGTTTCTGGCCCCAACCCCTATGTACTGCACTGGCAGCACATAGAGGCTGCAAAGAAGACGGGGCAGGGAGATTTCTATTCCCCTGGGGCCGGAGCTGTGCAGGGTCGATGTAATTTAGTAACTCTGTCTCCCTCTGCCCCCCGATCCCTGCATAGGGGGCAGCCGGGGGCGGAGGGTGCCCCTAGCACTCAGCCCTGCAGGGACCCTGGGGGTACCACAGCCCTTAGGCAGCAGTAGGGAAGTGGCTGTTACATGTGCCAGGGGCTGAAGTGGCCTTTGCAGAAAACCAGGTGACCTAAAGCCGCCTCCTCCCCCTGGGCTGGGCCGTCTGCATCCTGTGCCCAAGCACGGATCCGCCTTCCAGAGCAGAACCGCCCAGGACGCTGGGCCTAGGATTATTACTTATTTGTGCTGCAGCAGTTCGAGGGGCCCCGGCAGGGCCCAGAGCCCGGTTGGGCGACAGGCTGCACAAACCCAGGACAGAGCTCCAGCCCTGCCCTGTGCGGAACGTGCCCTGGGCCATGCCATGCCCACAAGCGATTGTGACCTTCTCGGAAAGGCTGCGTGTCGAGGTGCGCGCTGTCCTCGGGGGGTCCAACCTGAGCTGCTGCAGATCTGTGTTCCCACTGCGGCTCACCCTGCCTGCCCACTCTTCCCGGGGAGCCGGGGGTAGGCCCAGGCCCAGGGGGGTCTTTCACAGCAGTGCTCAGTGGGTGGTTCTCTGCCTGCTTTTCCCTGCGGCACCAGGATGGTGCAGCAGCCCCGAGGATGCCCTTCTCCCCGCTGCCCCCACCTGGCCGATAAAAGCCAGTGGGTCGCCAAGGCGGGAGATGAACTCGTGCCAGCACAGACTTCACAGCGTTACACTAAGGCCACTAGCATGGCTAAAAACACAGCCAGAGAAATGAATGAATGGAACTGGGGCGCTTAGGGCCTCTCAGAATGGGGGTCGCAGGCTGCCTGGGCCAGCACCAAGGCGAGCGCTTTCTCAGACCCGTTCCCAGCCAGTTTCTGAATTCCCGCGGAGGCATTTTCTGCCAGCTGCCGATGTTGCCCCGTTGAGCCGGTTCCTTTCCCTGCCACGCGGTGTCACCCCTCCCCTGCAGTGGCACCATGGCTCTGGGCGTCCCGTCGCCTTTCCATGGGCAGGTTTCAAGGCTGAGCTGAGCAGCCCAGGGAAGGGGCATAAACACGTGGGGGTGCCGACGCTGCCCAAGAGGAATGGGGCTCGGAAGGCTGCTGGCCTCCCAAAGCACCCCTGGTAGGCTGGTGCCCCAGATATGGGGGAAGCCACGAGTGGAGCCTTTTTAAGCTTCCACTGCTGCTCCTTTGTGCAGGGGCTCCGGGGAGCGAGCAGGGATCCACCCAGCGAAGGAACTTAGATGGTCCCCGTCTCTGTAGCATCTGAGCACCTCTCAGCCTTCGAATGGCTTTGTCCTCACGGCCCCCATGAGGCAGGGCAGGGCTGTTCTCCCCATTGTACAGGTGGGGAACTGAGGCATGGCGAGGCTAAGTGACTTCCCTAAGGTCACACGGGGAGTCTGTGGCAGAGTAGGGAATGGACCCCAGGCCTCCAATGGCTAGTGCCCCACACCGTTCGGCTGCCAGGCAGCTGCTGTTCTCTGCACCCTCCTTACCCGGCAGAGCACACATGGCTGTGGGTTCCCAGCATCGGGCGAGCGCCCCGGGCAGTGTCTGGGAGGGGGTGCTAAGCAGTCAGGTTATTTTCCGGGTGGCACATCATTCTCTCTGCCGTCCACTCTGTGGCCCCCGTGCCCTAAAGCCACTCACCAGGCACCTGTGGTAAGAGAAGCACATTCCAGGGAGAGTCAGGCCCTCTCGCACATGCTGTGCCCATGTGTGTGTGCAGTGGGGAGCCGAGCACACTTCTCAGATCTTTTCCACCGGCCCCTTTGGGCATGGGCTGGACAGGGGGCTGCTCAGACCAGTGCTGTGACCTGCAGGAGACCCCCCCCCGCAACTTCCTCCCCCCAAACAGGCCAGCATGTACAAGGCATTCTGCAGGGAAAAGCCAGCCAGACCTCCCTGCTCTAGGAGTCCCTCCTGGGAGCATGGGGGGCTGCAGGAAGTGGGCTGATAGAAGGCTGCTCAGAGAGAACGGGCCGGGGGAGCTGGGGATGGAGGGAGCCAAAGGGGGAAAGGGGCCAGGTGCGTGGGGTGGGACGGGTGCGTGACAATGCTGACGGTGCTCCTAAGGCAGCGGGGGTTTGCGGGCTGGGATGGCTTTGGTGTGTGTGAAGGCCGAGGGGCTGCATTGCCGCGGGGGGGACGGACCATTCTAGGCTGTTTCTAGGCTCCTGCGGCAGAGCAAGTGGCAGAAACCCTGGCAATGGGGGTGGCAAGCTGGAGAATCTGAGCCTCTGTTGCTAGCGCCGACCATCCCTGGTGCCCTGCCTGGTGCTGTAGATGCGGCCGGGCTCTCGCCCTCCTGCCAGGCTGAGCCCTGTTACCCGCAGTCACACGCGACTCGCGCTCTCTGGCCAAAGCCCTCCCCGCGCAGAGGGTCAGGCCCATCTCCCGGCCCGGCTGCAGGAAGGGCTCGCTCGGGTGCCTGGCTTCCTGAGCTACTGTCCGGTGAGCTTTCCCAGCTGGCGGGAGTCTGGCCGGACTGGCCCAGCTGTGCTGGGCTCTCGGCAAAGGAGGCCGGCTCAGAGCAGTGAGCCGCGGGTGGGAGTCTCTGATCCAAAGGAGGAAGGCGATTCTGGGCCAAAGGGTCCCAGGGGGTGTCGCCAGACTCAGGGAAGAGCTGCTATTTAACGAACCATTGACTTCGTTTTGTTTTTCACTAGTAGTTCAAAGGTAACTCCCAGAATGAGCACGTCGCCGAGCAAGCAGGGGGTGAGGTCTCGCTGCCCCCGGGTAGGGACACGTACGGGTGTGCTCATCATCCCCTCGAGGGGCCGGTTCGTCGTGAAACCATCACAGCCATGGGAACTCCCAGCACCATCCGGGATAGGGCCCAGGGTCCCTGAGCTCCAGGGAAATCTCTGCTAGCCGTTGAGTTGGTCTCTATGGTCCTCCCATTCACCTCTGCCTGCCCTGCCCCTCTGAGGTCTTGGAAGGAGGATGGGAGACGCCTGTCCCTACCAACACAGCAGTATTAGTCTGTCATTAGCGGTATGGAGCACTAGCCATTGGAGGCCTGGATTCCATTCCATGCTCTGCAACAGACTCCCAGTGTGACCCTGGGCAAGTCACTTAGCCAGGAGTCACTTTTGCGTGAAGCCAGGTGCTTCTCAGCTGCTTTGTGAGGGACAACAGACAATCCCAAAGGTCCATCTAGCCCAGTATCCTGTCTTCCGACAGCGGCCAATGCCAGGTGCCCACGAGGGAATGAACAGAACAGGGAATCATCAAGTGATCCATCCCCTGTCGCTCATTCCCAGCTCCTGGCAAACAGAGGCTAGGGACACCATCCCTGCCCAGGCTGGCTAATAGCCATTGATGATGAACTTATCTAGTTCTTTTTGAACCCAGTTATAGTCTTGGCCTTCACAACATCCTCTGGCAAGGAGTTCCACAGGTTGACTGTGCATTGTGTGCAGGGCAGTTGGTCCAGCTGCAGAACCCTTTGTGGGGCAGTTATGGGGCTGCTGTCTGGGGGAAGATGCTGACTGTGTCCTTGTTGCCTCTTGCCCAAGTGGGCGTTGGTGCTACTGGCCCAGGGCGCGCAGGGAGCAGTGCTTGGGCACGGGAACGGGTTGCGGAGTGCAGCTTGAATGCACACTCTTTGTGGGCAGCCTGGGGCTGAGCTTCTGGCAGGCCTGGGCTGGCTGACATTTCAGACTGGAGCCAGGCAAGGCCTCTTCGTTTGACCCAAACTCAGCTTGTTTGGCTTTGAGTTTCCAGGTTCAAGGCCCAGGCTCGGGGTGGGACGGGCGAACACACCCAAAACTGGAGCTGGCACCTACCTCTCTGAGCTCTGCCCCCTCCTCCTCCAACACCTGCCTGGGGTGCAGAGGGCCGGGTTGTAGGGAACCCCGTGTTCTGCTGGACTGGAGACCAGCCTGCCCCCCGCCTGGGGGGGAAGAGGGGGCCCTTGGAAACACTCCCCAGGCGCTGTAGTTGT
Organism: Platysternon megacephalum; assembly: GCA_003942145.1. Classification (NCBI taxonomy): domain Eukaryota; kingdom Metazoa; phylum Chordata; order Testudines; family Platysternidae; genus Platysternon; species Platysternon megacephalum. Next base: position 2,576,573 of record QXTE01000069.1, read on the forward strand.
GTTATTGTGAAGGCCGTGGGAGGGGGAGCTGGGCTAATGGCCTCTGGACATCAGTTCACACGCCACGTCCACCTGGAGGCGTGGGGCAGTCAGAATGAAAACAGATTTAACGTCCCAGATATATCGTTTCATTTAAGGGCTAGTAATTCTGTCAGTCTGCCACTGACAAATGAGGGCCGGCCTGCCAATCTGCTGGGGAGAGTGATGCTGCCGTGTTCATCTTGTGTCATCAGACAGAGAATTACGGACTACACTGGCCTTCGGATGCAAGACTAATAATGCCGCTCGACAAAGGGGGATTTGGGGGCCTGCTTGTTTATAGAGGGTCGGCGAGGGAGCCGCGCGGCGAGGGCGAGGGAGCCGGGGTGGAAGAGGTCAGAGCTGACACCCATAAATACAAACTTTAACTGAGGCTAGATGAGATGTGTCAAGATTCAAGAGAAGATTTGCAACATCTACTCGTCAGAAGAAAAATATGGGCAGGGAGGTGAAATCTATTTTGCCGGGTCACGAGGCTCAGGCAACTTTGTCCTTTCAGATGTAATTTTTTATATATCTATGTATGTATAATGGATGTCCAGGCAGCAGGGCAAAGTGACCTTTAGCTTAAGGTGAGAGGCCTGGAAGGTTAAACCAATTGCGTTTGGTTCAGCAGAACCCCCAAGCCCTACCTGAAATGTGGTGTCGAGGGGAGCCTGGTTGCAGCCAGGAGGGGGGCAGACGCCCTGAGGACAGGGAGATGCAGCTCCCTGAGGAAGGTTTTGGTTTGACTCTAATCACAGCCTTGGCTGGTTCCTTAGTCTCTGGGCAGGCTGGTCCCATGCTGCAGAGCCAGGGTCTAGGTCCAGATCCGACCTTCTCCAAGGCGCTGTGCCAGGCGGTTGCTGGGGGAAATCTGTGCAGACCCTAAGCTCCCTGTTGCACTGGGTTAGGGAGGGTGCCTCTGAGAACCAGCAGCACTGGCTCTGCAGCTCGCTTGGCTCTGTAGAACTCAGTTTGACTCTCTGTTTTTGCAGAAAGGGAAAAGGAACAAGGGAGCGATGGGGGAAGGGGAAGGGAGGAGAGTGGAGGAGGAGAGGAGACCATCTCTCTGTTGGCTGCTCTTCCACTTGCTGAGGTTTTATAAAACAATGTGGCCTGTTACAGAGACAGACTCCGGGCTCTGCTCCCCTCCCAGGACCCTTGCGTTTGCCTGGGGCAGGCTGGGAGGTGAGCTTGCATTTTGTAGAGGGTGCAGCGATTCTGGGGGATCCACAGTGACGCTGGACTCTCTGCCGAGGCTCGGCCGGGGCGGGTGATGGGACGCATGGAGCTTGCATGGGCAGGTTCTTCAGCCGGGCACTGTTCTGGATTCAGAAGGATAATTCCCCCAGTCTAGTGCTTTCAGGGCCCTCTGCTAATGCTGCCATTGAATAATCTCCTTGGGCTTTGGCTCCCGGCCGTGGGGCTCGGGTTGGCCCAGATTCTGGAACGCTCCTGAGGGTCTGATTCACAGGACAATGGCAGGTCTCTGACACTAAACACTAGCATGTTACTACATGTGTGCTCTCTGAGTATGGCTTGCAGTGCTGCTTTACTGGTGCCGTGAGGCTGTGGGCTCCTGCGGGGAGCAGCGCTAGATCGCTGGTGTCCCTGGGAAACACCGTTAGGAGAGGGAATGTTTCCTTGGGCTGGAGCCCACACCCACTCCATGTAACTCTTCTAACTTCCAGGGCTCTCCTGGGACAGGGGGCAGGGAGGGAGGCAGAGGGCAGAGCTCTGTCCATTGACGCAGCAAGAAGGGAGTATCTGGTGCCATTGAATCCATTGCCCCAAACTTGACTCCCTGGGGACACGGAGGGAGCACTCCAGGAGCTGGGCTCCATGTGGGGTGAAGGATTCTGAGCCCCCTCCTCCTGCTCTCCTCCAGAGTGGAACTGTGATGGTCGCCCTCTGCAGCCAGGGGAAGGGGGTAGTTATTTCCTCCCAGGATGGGTCATGGACCTTAATCAGCAGGGAGCAGCTGAAAATCCCGAGGGCGTCTCTGTTCCTGAGGGTGGAGGGACGGCCCTGGGCCGCGCTCGCCGTGTCTGCCTTTTGGACGGGTTTCCTTGTTCATTCTTGTGAGCTATTTGTAGCTGGTTACTGCTTTGGCTTTAATACACATGGGTCGTCTTGACCCCCATCTCCTGACTATCGGCCAAAGCATTTCTGGCTTATCGAAAATCTCCTTCTGCTCACGGATGCTTTAGCAACGGCTAGCGTCATACGCCCTGGGGTTCAATCCAATTCCTCGTGACGGTCGCTGTCTGGTCGCCAGCCAGTCTCTCTCCCCACGGCCCCGTCTCTCTCTCTAATGACCCATGCTGGGGGGAGCAAATCGAAATACCAAGGGGCCGTGACGTGTCTCTTTTTCCCAGTGGGGAGATGAAGTCTCGGCCTGCTGAGTTGTGTTATATATCGCAGTCACTAAAGCCTTGGAGCTGTGGGCACAGTGTGTGGTTAGTGCACCTTTGAGGCCGTGGCCACAGAGATCAGCAGGCTTGTCAGGTGGCAGCCGTTGCAGATGGTGTTGGTGGGAGACTGGCCCCAAACCGGAGCCGGCTGGACTGGTCCTGTTCACTTTGCTAACCCGGAGCGTCGTCGTTCTGCTCCAGGTCAAGTTATTGCAGGTGATTAAAAAGGCACGTTTGGCTGTTTGCATTAGGAAACAGCCATTCAACTAGATGCTTTAGTGTCGGGTGCCTGTCCCTGTGGTATCTGACCAGAGGGGGCCGGGGACAGGGACCTGCATCTGACCATTAACGCCTTCAGCTAGTGCAGAGCTTGGGTTGTCAGTTATTGGCAGAACAGGAACCCACTTTCTCACTTCTCAATTGGCAAGGTGACACTTCCTACTTGCACCCAATAATTGCCCCTTGTAATTGTTACCTCAATCTCCGCCTCCCCAGCAGATTCTGTCTGAGTGGCCAAATCTGGGGAACAGTTCTGGGCACGTCCACCCTTGCTTGACCCTCTGTATGAACAGAGACCTTTCCCATAGGCTGCCTAGGCAGCGAGATGTAATGCGGCCCAGAGGTGCTCACTGGAACGAAAACTGAGATTCATGGCCAGAATGAATGTAACAAAGGCTGTGCATTAATCCGGGGTTTGTCCCACGAGTGCCACCACCCTCCTGAGAAATAATTACAGCTGGAGCTATTTTATTTCAAAACCATTTTTTAAATAAAAACTGGCCTTTTTTCCTAAACAAAAATGTGCAAAGACCATTTTAGTTTCATGTTTTCCAGTTTTTTGATGAAAAACAAACAAACAAAAATTATATTCAAAAATATTTTTTCCAGTTTTTCATTTTTTTCTCCCTTTCTTCCTTTTTTCCCCCATTTTGCTTCTGGAAAAGAGGGAAAAAAGGAAAGAGAGAGAAAGGGCAAATTAATGAAAAACTTTTTTTTTTTTGCATAAAATTTGCAAAAACACCACCACCCTAACAAACAAACAAACAAACAAAAAAGCTGCTAAAACCCCCTTTTTTGACCAGCTCTAATAATAATGACACTTTGCCCTTCCATAGCACCCTCCTCAATAGCTGTGCAAATGCTTCCCCAGCACAAATGAATTCTAACTCCCTGCCAAAGCAGAGTTTTATTATTTCTCAGGTGACACCGCCCCTGCTCCCATACCCTGGGCAGAGCTGCGTTCAATGTAACAGATGTGATGTGTGGGCATTGGCAGGGTGATGTGACTACACTTCACTGCACTTATTTAACCTCCTCCATTGCCCAGCCACTGCAGCTCCTGGCTGGGGGTGAAGGCTCGTCCTTCACTGGGGGTTGCTGTCACTGAAAACGGACGGGGAAGCCAATAATAATTCCGTTCCATCTGGAGGTCCAAAAATCAAAGGCGTTTGCTTCTCTGTTCAGTCTGCAGTGGAAACTCATCCAACCTGTAAATCGCAGCCCGCGCGTCACATCGGCACATCAAAGAAACTGGTGGCTTTGTGTACCACAGCCACAGACGTGAAATTTCCTTCTAGCTGCCCAGAGTGAGTTCTGTCCTATCTAGTGTCCAGGTTACTGGGGAGAAGGTCCTGGGAACGTTCACAAGGGAAATCAAGCTTTAAAACCAGATGTGTGGACTCTGGTGCTCCTGGCAGGTGCTGAGCTGACAGCTCTGGGGCCTGAAATCCTCAGCTTACCGCAGAGCAGGTTCAGCGTGGGCAGAGAAGTGCAAGCCCAGGCAGGGGCACCATTTGCAAGGAGCAGGGTAGAGTTCATTTTCTAGGGACTGTTCATTCATTGGCCCCTCAGCTGAGGCTGCCAACAAGGAGGCTAGTCCTGAGGGTGGGTTCTGTGCTATTGACATTTGCCAGGAGGATACGGGCTTAGTTCTGTCAGATGCGAATAGGAGTCACCTTCACCCCCCTGCTGCTGTCTTTCATCATCTCATGATGAGAACAGTAGAGGACCAAAATGGGTTCAGTGTGTTGGAATTAGGACGCCTGGGTTCCATCCCTGGCTCTGCCCCTCTCTAGCTGTGTGACCATTTCTCCTTTCTGTGCCTCAATTTCCCCAGCTGTAAAATGGAAATAATAATTCTTAACTCACAGGTGTGGTGTAAACCTTTAATTGGCATGTTAGAATGTGCTTTGTCACCCACAGAAGTACTACTGATGTACAAAACAGGATTAGAACCATTACTTGTTTTATCTAGCACTAGCATTATTTCTGCCCGCCATGTGGCTTTTCTAACATGCAGGGAAAGTTAAAGGCAGCCAACTTGTACAAAACTAATAAAGTCACTCTTGCTTTATACCAAATACATTTGAAGATGTTGGGTAGAACATTCAGGTGATAGAGCACTTGGCAAAAATACCACAGATTGCTTCTTGAATTCATCAGCTCTTGAGAGACAGTTGTCAGCCATTTCTGGTACACTTTTCAAAGAAGCCAGCTCCATGTACAGTGATTTGATGCAGTGGGTCAGAATTCTCTCTGTTACAATGAAGTTTTCCTATAAGGTCCTCCAGTGTTGCCACAGAAATGAAACTAACCATCTACATCCTTTGTTTGATGAAAGGGTCTGAAAGTGCACGAGTCCCTGCGGGAAGAAGTGAAAAATAACTCAGCAATCGGACTTTTAAAAATCATATTTCATCACAGAGAGGAACTTCCTGGCACCTTGCTCTGCACTGGAGCTTGGCAGGGCAAAGCGGTGCTTCTGGTTTTAGAAGTTCTGGTCTTGTCCCTTTGGTGGGGGTTGCTGAAAGCTTCCCAGAGTGGGTATGTGAGAACTCTGGCAAAGCACCTACTGCTTCGGCAGCACCACAGCAATGCTGGGAAGAGCAAGCGTGGTCAGCACTCACAGCACAAGCTGAGCATGCCATTGTCTCCTCTGCTTTTTGTGCCAGCTGCAGAGCTTTTCATGGAGACCGTGAGCTCCAGTGAGAAATCTAAAGAGGCGTCACAGGTCAGCAGGATGCTGGTGCTGGCGACATTTTGTGGATCTGAAATGTAACGCTGGCAGAGGTCACTCTTAGATCCGCCGGTGGCGCTAATGTTGCAGTACGTTCTCCAGCAGAACCTGCATGCAACAGCGCAGTCAGCACACCAGCCCCAGAGACCTGTCCACACCCCGCTGCAGAGGTGGCAGCGCTTGCCCCTGAAGGAACTGCAGATGTTCCCTGCAGGAGAAGTACTGTGCTGGATGTGCTCCTTGTGCAGCCACTTTTCTAGCTCCTGATTTACAGCTGGGCTGGGCTGGGCTTTAACAGGACCCTGTTACCTTTTGCTTTAACCTCTGCAATGTTAAAAAAGTGAAAGAGTCTGCTCTGAAAAACCAGGCGGGTTCCAAGGAATCATAGAATATCAGGGTTGGAAGGGACCTCAGGAGGTCATCTAGTCTAACCCCCTGCTCAAAGCAGGACCAATCCCCAACTAAATCATCCCAGCCAGGGCTTTGTCAAGCCAGGCCTTAAAAACCTCTAAGGAAGGAGATTCCACCACCTCCCTAGGTAACCCATTCCAGTGCTTCACCATCCTAATATCCAACCTAGACCTCCCCCACTGCAACTTGAGACCATTACTCCTTGTTCTGTCATCTGCCACCACTGAGAACAGCCGAGCTCCATCCTCTTTGGAACCCTCCTTCAGGTAGTTGAAAGCAGCTATCAAATCCCCCCTCACTCTTCTCTTCTGCAGACTAAACAATCCCAGTTCCCTCAGCCTCTCCTCATAATTCATGTGCTCCAGCCCCCTGATCATTTTTGTTGCCCTCTGCTGGACTCTCTCCAATTTTTCCACATCCTTCTTGTAGTGTGGGGCCCAAAACTGGACACAGTACTCCAGGTGAGGCCTCACCAATGTTGAATAGAGGGGAATGATCACGTCCCTCGATCTGCTGGCAATGCCCCTACTTATACAGCCCAAAATGCCATTGGCCTTCTTGGCAACGAGGGCACAGTCGACTCATATCCAGCTTCTCATCCACTGTAACCCCCAGGTCCTTTTCTGCTGAACTGCCGCTTAGCCATTCTGTCCCCAGGAAAGGGAGACAAGAACCGTGAAAAGGGGGATGTTGCTGCTGAAGGCTCTGAAGACACTGAGACCTAGACTCATCCTCATCCTCTGCTAAATGTCACTCGGTTCGTGTAATGGAGCAGCTACGCCCCAGCCCCTCCCCCAACACATGTGCCCTTCCTGCCACCGTGAGTCCCAGGAGCTGCCGTCCTGCCTCAGTGGGGAAAACGTTCAGCCCCTCTGGGCTCTCAGCATGCAGGGTGGAGCCCTCAAGGCCCCCGAAGGAATTTCTTCCTCAATGGCTGTGAACCTGATACTTCCCCGCAGAGAAACGTTAATCGAAAACCCGACACAAGCATGGTGGAGCTAGCAAGGCTTGTGCTAAAGCTCCTGGCTCAGACTCTTTGCTTTAGTCCCATTCCTTCCTCTCCGTCAGTGTTTGGCCTGAGGTCCTTCCAGGGACAAAACACCCTGAGGGTTCAGCAGGACATGGAAGGCTGAGTGAGGCCCCAGGATTTAGCTCTTAGTGGGTAAGCTGCTTCTGGAGGGAATCTGAGCTGTCTGAGGTACTTCTCTGGCCCCCATCACCACAGTATCTGAGAGCCTCATGCTCTTTGCTGCGTTGACCCTGCGGGGCAGGTCAGTGCTGTTAGACAGAGGGGGAACTGAGGCACCGGGAGATTTGCCCAGTGTCACACAGGGAGTCTTTGGCAAAGTGGGGAATTGAAGGAGCACTGGAGCTTTCTTGAGCCTTGTCCTCCTGCTCTGTAAGTTGCCCAGCATGCTTCTGGTGCTAAAGACATACTAATGGGCAGTAGCGGCGCCAGCTTTGCCGGCGCCCTAGGCGGCGGCAGGTCCCGCCCCCAAAATCCCGCCCCCAACAGCGGCGGCGGCAGGTCCCGCCCCCAAATTTATACGGGCGGCGGGGGCGCAGGCGCCCCCAAAATAGCAGCGCCCTAGGCGACCGCCTAGGTCGCCTAATGGGAGCGCCGGCCCTGCTAATGGGGCCAGGCTGGGATTCAGCCATTTCAGAGTGCAGCTCTTCTGAGATCAGCCCTCCTTCACGGGAGGAGCACAGGCAGGTCTTGTCTTGGGCAGGGATGGGGTTCGCAAAATCTGAACTCTCTCCCTGACTACAGGCCTTCTCCCTTCAACAGCCAATGGTGGGTCAGCTAGTCCCTTTCTCCCCCTGCATCAAGCAGGACAGGATCACATGCTGTACACTCCACTCCATGGACTTGGCTAATTTTGCCTTGAATGCTCCCAGAAGCTTTGCCTCGCGTCCACCTTCCTGTGCTCTGCCTCACTTGTGCATCTGCAGATATCCACGTTCTGGGCCTTCCTTGCACTCAGAGGGATTTAGAAAGATCAGCCCTAGCAAGGCAGGTGGCAGACCTGGGACCAGGTAAGGCCAAGAGAAAGGGAGGTGGAATTCACAGGGTGGGAGGCATGTTCAGGAGAGAGACGCCTGGCAGAGTCAGAGCAGGATTAGGAGGAAAGGAGAAAAGCCAGGCTGGGCTGGAAACGAGGAAGATGGGAGGTGGAGTAGGGCAAAGGAAAGCGAATGAGCTTTGGGGGCTTATCTCATGGTATCAGTGACAGGAGCTGCAACCCAGCCACTGCATATTGGCTGCTGCGCATCTCCCCTGAAAAGCAGTAACGTGTGTGGCTAAACCCCATGAAAATGTTGGGCATGACTCTGAAGCAGTACCTGGGGCAGGGAGCTGGCATGTAATTCCTGCTGTGTGTCCACAGAGCCTTAGGTGTGTGCTGAAAATGTGAGCCTGTGTCATTGAGCCATGTAGGAGCTTCACTGCCCAGATCTTTTCAGTGATTGTTAGACAGCCCATAATGGGGAAAACAGCACCAGTGTTTAGCGCTATGAGGTGTCTATAATGCATCTTCCATCTTCATTTCATGTTCATGCAGAAGAATGCATCTTCCTTGCAACATAATGCTAAGGAACGTGCAGAATGCTGATCTAGGCACTTTATCGACAATTCTTGAGATTCGTATATGGGTTTAAAGGAAAACGATTAATTGTTAGACATGTTAGTTAAAGTCCCTTCAGATAACTCATGAAGCTGAGTACTTTTCAAGGCTTTTAAATTTCATGTTGTTCTCAGGAAGTATGAAGAACTGCTAGGGAATTTTTATTGTTCACTATATAAGCTTTACTAGCTTTGAACCCAGACTTTTAGCAGTGACAAGTTACTGCATTACGTGACCGTGTTGCCTAGACCTTTAAACAATTTGTGCCTCTTAATAGCAACACCAGGTCTCTGGTAATTTGTTATGTTGTATGTGTTGAAATAGCTTCTGCCCTGTCTCCCAAGCCCTCTCTATTCCAAAGACCATTTATCACAGGTAAATGGATTTTTATGTAGAGCTCCGATCATGCCAAAAGAAAACCTTATTTAATCATAAAGGAATTTTCTTGTGGATGCTGCAGCTGGAGTGATCGCCAGGTCTTGGAATGTCCGTTACTGGGTTTTGTGAACAGGTTAGATGCTTTCTTTTAAAATGAAGAATGTGCTCTCTAAAGATAGCGTGTGTTAGGTCCTTGATAAAGTACTTGATTAAAAAGCATTGAGAGATGCCGGAACCCAGTTCAAACACATTTCAATCCCACTTACATGGTAAATGAAGCAGGTTTTAACGGTGTGGTGTTTCCATAACCACACTGCAATGCGGACACGCCTCCTTGGGGGCATTCAGCCATGCCTGCAATGCTGCTAGTTCCACCCTCCCTCTGCCCTGCCCCAAAGGAAGGGCAGGCCCCAGGTTACACTCTCTGCAGCACTAGAGTGCTCAAGGGCAGTGGGTCCCTCCCAGCACTAGCGCACATGTGATGGGGCCGCCAGATACCCAATGTATTTAGTAGGGATGGACAGTGTTTATCGACTGAATCCTGGAGTTTGGTAGCCCTACTTCCGAGCCCTCTGGGCCCACATATAGTCACAACAAAGGTTTGCACAATCTGCTGTGCATTCCAGGGACACTAGCAGAGCTGGAATAATTGGCTGGCATAGCCGGGGTGCCAGAGGGGGGAAGATCCAGCTGCACTGGCAGCGCTGAGTGTGGAGGAAGCGCCAGGAAAGGCTTCCTGCACTTTGTCTGTCTGTACCCAGCACCATCCGTCCGTCTCTCCTGAACTCTAACTTCACCCAAAGCATTTCACAAATAAACCCAGGTAATTCTCAACGACTGCTGGGCACAGGAACGATAACGCTCTTTCTTGTCTGATGTCTATTCCCTTTGCAATCTACAGACGCTGGTTTATTGCAGCCCTTTCAGCAGAATGACGATATTATCCAGTTCCATGACACTGCATTTGTCTTCCCTCTATTAAAAGCAGCAAACGCAATGGCATTGCAAGGCTCTTCTCATAGATCTGAATTCATTCTCGGTGGAGGTATTCCTCATATTCATGATACACTTTCCTCCCTCTTATCTCACACCAAAGTGCTCAGCAGCGCTCGGAAGACCACAGGATACAGTAATGTGGGTTCTTTCCCTCCTGATGGATAAGACGAGGGTGGCTTCCCTATAGGGGTTGAAAGCCACTCACAAAATCATTTAGAACCAGGATCCTTCATGCTACCAGATGGATCAGCCTATAGAAAAAAGGAGGGGGAAACTCATTTTGGCTTGTTAGGTTTGGACCCACTGAAACCCCACAAGTTCTAGGTTCAGTAGAGAACTTGGAACTCCTGTGGTTCACGCATCCTCTGCTAATTCTCCCATTCCTCCTTCCCTGGCAACAGTCTATCGTCTCACAAGACCAGATGTTCACAAGAGCGCAGAGCCAGATGTTCAGGGGTTCAGCACCTGCCCCTGGGGTTCAGATTTCAGAAGAGCTCAGGACTCATCTAGGCACCAAGACAAGGGTCCAGATTTTCAATAGCAGCTCCCACCGTGACACCCCTGGCCAGGTTTTCCAAAGGGCTCAGCCCTCAACATGCCCCCAGTGTGCTGGGCCCTTGGGAAAACTCCAGCCTTAGTGCCTCACTCCTGCTCCCCAGAGAAGATGACGCAGGGCTGACGACCCGGAGCAGGATTCGGGGGCCTTACTGCCATTACCCTGACCGGTCTAAACAGGATCCAGCTCTGCTGTTTTGTCCTCTCTCCTCACTGCTCAAATCCTGGTGATTTGCTAACCCAGGCCCTGGCAGCTGGGCTGACGATGGAGCAAAGTGTGGTAAGATATCGGCAGAATTCCTTCCCCTCCTGCACATTAAAACAGAGCAACATTTCTGCAGTGTCCTTCACCCCGCGGAAAGCAGGGGTGCCCAGGGGGAGAGACGCAGAATAGCAGTTAACCCTGCAGCCTCTGGCTGCTCCCCAGCGGAGGTTGCTATGGGCCTGGTTCTCCATTGCCTAGCACCTTGTGCAGCTCTCTGCACCTGTCCAAAGCGGCTGTCCGAGACTGGCCAAACCTGACAGAGAGTGTGTGAGCTCCCTGTGCACGAGGTGCTGGCCAGCGCAGATTCAGGCCCTAGGGCTGCAGCCCCCAGGGAGGAGAGTGTGTGGCCAGTGGGAGGCAGGGCAGATTGGCACCCGGGGGAAGCCCACCCCAGCTGTCTCACCTCACTTTGCTGCTGATTCCTGACTTCTCCCAGGAGCCAGCAGGGAGAGCTGGGATGGGCCACACGTGGGCCTAGGGGCAGTGAGGAATTGGCTCTGCATGGGCAGCATGAGGAGCTGGGGCCAGCTGGAGCAAGGAAGCAGGCAGTGTGGGGCTGGTGGCTGCTGGGATGGGAGAGGGGCATGTTTGGAGGCTTGGCAGGGGGCTGGGGAGGTGGGGGGAGAGGGAGAGGAAGGGATGGGGGAGGAGGGCGTGGAGGGGAAGGGCTGGAGAAGAGTTTACTTGTGTCCAGTCCCTCTGGGAAGAGCACCAGAGACGAAGGAGCCGGGGAACTCCCCTGCCCAAAGCTGCTTGTTTTGCGCCAGGGGCAGCACAGTGGCTGGTGAGTGTGACAGGCAGCGAGCTATGACCAGCGCGGGGAGCGGGAGGGCCTGCTCCATGCCTTGGCCTCTGTGCTCTAGTGGCCAGATTTTCACAAGAGCGCAGCTCCCAGCACCTCCCACAGAGAACAGTGTGTGTGTGGGTGGGTGGGGGGGGGGGTTTCCTCTTTGTTCTCTATAGGAGCTGCTGGGTGCCGAGTGTGTCTGAAAGTCTCAGTTTGTTATTTATTTTTTAAATCATGAAAACATTTGTATTAGTTTTTGTAATTTTTTGAAAACAAAAGCTGCATTTTGTGCCTGCTGTGCTGGACACGGTTATTTGCATTTAAACCTGAAAAGGGGACTAGTTATTACAGTTATTCTGATCCCTTAGAAGGATCCTTGTCTGTTGCATGTGGCTGGTTGGCTACATTCCAGTCTAATGCCGTATATATTGGAAAAGACGAACGGTTCTAAACATAATAACGTGGAATCTGTTCTCAGTAGGTGGCATCTGGTCGCTCGATACCTGATTTCGGCAACCCGCGCTGCTCTGTTCCACAAGCAGCCCACAAGAGCCCACTGAGCGAATGGGGGGGGGTCTGTGGGCAGGGGGTAGAACTGCATCACAATTAGCAATGCGCCTAAATCACAAAGTCCAGCCGCAGAGGTGGGGCCTAACTTGTGGGCCGTTGGGAAGTGTTGGGCGCTGCAGCTTTGGGACCAGATGCTCAGTTACACTCATTTATACCAGCTAAGCATCTGGCCCTCGGGTTTAGCTCTCCTCTCTCCTCCCGCTCTGTTCAGATGCTGTGAGCAGATGCTCCTGGCCCTGTTGATCTGCCCAGAGACAGCCTCATTACTGCTTCCTCTCTCTCTATACTGTGTCAAATCTTGAACAGGACCAGGGGGCAAACCAGTCCCAAAGGAGCCAGAGGTGCCCCCATGCCGAACACGGGGTGCCTCACAGCATCGGCGCCACCTGTCTTTTATTGTGGAAGCTGTCTGCTGTGGTTTGCAGTTTGCTGATGTTGTGGCAGCAGCTGGGAAGAATGCCTGGAGCCAGGAAAAGAGGCTCCTGAGAGGCAGAGGTCACTTCGGTTTGCAAGTCCTGGAGCCGGAAATACGGTTTGCCTGCCCTGAAGGTGAGGATTGCATTTCCTCCCTGAGCTCCGGGCACCCCCCAGGCCTGCCTGCAGAATGCGCTCCGGGCCTGGAGTCAGCGAGTTCAAATACACTCCCCAAAACGGGCCATCTCCACCCCACATTCCTGGGCGAGGGAAGGATGGACACTGTATTCTTTCATTTAAAAAGTAGCCAAAGCTCCCTCCCGGGAGACACAAAGCCTTTGTGTAAAACAACAACATTGCATTCTCTTGCTCCCGGCAGCTTTGGGCGAGGGGCTGCGTCCAAGAGTCATTTTGTTAAAGATTTGTGCACGGGTTGTGTGAGATTCTTGCCTTATGGAGGCAAACCAGTGCTGATAAGAGCGTGAATGAAACAAGCTTACTTGTCTCAAAGCCGAGTGGGGGTGGAGGTCGCACAGCTTGGTGCTTGCTTTGCACAGTGGCTGGCTCCTTCCCTCTCTTGTACCGTGTGGGTCTCCCTTTCCTGGGTCAATGCAACTCTCCGTGTCCTCAGTACCTTTGCACCTTGTAGCACCTTTCGTCTGAGGAGCTCCCAGGACTGTATCCTGAGTGTTCACGGAGCACTGCCAACGCGCTTGGTGCTGTACAGGCTCAGAGGAGCAGGCAGTCCCTGCAGACACGGTACAGAAGAGACACACCTCTGTAGACTGCAGGTAGAATCCAGCTGCTGTGCATTCTTATTGAGGCTGTCTATCTTGGAGGGCTTATCAATAGTGCTAGAAATGGTAGTTAAGTCTTGCAGCCCCCTTGTGAGGGAGAGAAGGAAGAGCGATATTATTACATACTATGTATGGTACAGGTGGGGAAACTGAGGCACATAGCACGTAAGTGACTTGTCACCTTCCATGTGGCTTGTGAAGTTACTCGACCAGCGTTGGGAATAGAGCACAGAAGCCTTGGCTGGAGTGGAGTGAGCTGTTTGCAGTTAACATTTCACTTACCAGATTTAGCTCTTTCCTGTTAGGTGACTGCTCACAAGCAGATCGCAACTTCCACAAACGTATCTGCATGTTGGAAAATACCCCCTGGATGGTTCAGATGACCATGCTTCAGGCAATGGGTGGGCTGGACGGCTGCGAAAAGTTCAATAGTCACTGCTTGAAATTGGAGCTCTTTTGACAAGCTACATAAGTCACACACGTTTCTGTTCCCTGATTGGGTGAGCAAAAGGCAGAGGTGAATTCTGGCGATTACGCATTCTAAATTCGCTTGGTGCGTGTCCCCACAGAGTCACTGCCAGTCCTGCCAGCACTCACTGTGGGTGAAATTCACCCCTGTGCCGACAGCTGGCACAGCCTTGGCCCCCCTGAGCACTCAAAGGGTTTTTGTGGGATTTAGGGGGCACACAGGCTAGAAGAACGAATGCAAAACGGAGGCACTAGATGGACCCGGGGTCTAATCCAGTCTGTTTTGTATGTGCCTGTGTAGTGATAACAGACACGTCTATAGTGACGTGCCACAGGGCATGCTGGGATAGATTGCGTACACCAAATGAAAGAGCCCCTGCTGAAAATGACACGCCAGGGGCTTTGCCGTCTGCAACAAACTCCAGAGCTGGGGGGTATTTCTGCCTCTCCCCTGACACCGTCAGTCTCCATGCGGAGACACAAAAGGTGGGTTTTTTAATGAATTGGCACCGATTGTGTTCCATGGAAACGCTGTTCAGGAGAGGCAGGAGTACCACGAAGCCATGGGGACCAAGCTGGCTAAATGCTGCTTCTCTCCACGTACACGCTCAGAAAACAAGGTACAAATCTCGCACCTGACCTGTTTTAACCCACCAGAATGGGGTGACGCTGGTCAAATGTTCTGTTCGATAATTGCTTAACAGAAATTATTCCCAGCAAAAATTTGACCTGCCCTCGCAGAGCACTTCAGCTTATCAAGTGTCCAACTAATCCAGCTGTGCCTACTGTAGTGAGGGCACTGAACAGCGTGTCCTGCTGGCAGAGGCCTCTTGCCATGCTCTGCTGCATGAGGGGGAGTTGGGGTAGATTCACGGGTGCAGCTAGCTGATGTATTTCTTTAAAGTGAGGCCGTGCCAAACTAACTCCTTATGCTAAGATGTTAATTGTCGCCATGGTGCCTACGGCTCGCTGTGTCTCTTTCAGTGACAAGCCCACTCTTGTTTCCCCAACTCTGCTGTACTGAACACTTGCCCTTTACTCTTTGCTGTTTGCACTCTGGGGCAGCTTCTAATTCCTTGATCCTTTGGGGAAGAAGTAATTCAGCTTACTGAACCAGAACCACCCAACCAAAGCCCTGACCGCTGGACCAGCCTGCCTTTCTGTGCTGGTAACATGCTGTCTGCCTTTTGATAACTGCATTTCGCTTCTCCATTCAAATTGCTTTGCATTCCCTTCTTCCAGCTGGTAAATGTAAAATGCTTTCTGGTCCACCAGTTTGTTTTCAATCTTGGCACTCCAGAACAGCCCACAAACACACCTGCAGACCCATATCTCTCCAGCGCACTGGCTGTAGGATGTGGACCATGACCCAACATAGCTGGAAAACTCAAAGCCATATAGAAATATATGTGTGTAGTGGTGGGTGAGCCAGCATAGATGGAGCTAAGGGGTGCATTTGTATCTATAGGTGTACATACACGCATGCACCTTGGCTCCAGCTATGCTGTTTCACCCAATGCTACTGCCCTGGAGGGTGGGGGCGGGGGAATTCTCTGTTAATAGCATTGTGCATTTTGTATACAGTCCAATCAATACAGTATTGAAGGGAAATTGACCGACTGCTCTGCTTTGCTGGGGATCACTGCACGTGAGGAAAGCCCTATTGGGAGCTGCCTCTACTGCTGAACTGCCTTATTCTGCTCCAACATGCGCTCCTTGTGCATCGTTGCAGGAGCATGGTGAGACGTGGGAAGCGCACTGAGATCCTCACCAAATCTGACATTGATTCATACGTGGGCTTTTACAGCTGCCAATGTGAATTCAGCCTGTCACTGATTGCAGGAGCCAGGAGTGCGTTTGATCACACTACTGTCACAATGCATTAATGGGCCATGGACCGGCATTGACAGGAAGGGCTTGAGGAATGAGCCGAGGGTGGGGGATATGTCAGAGAGCAGAGGGAACTCTGCTGCCGGCTTCTCCTCAGAGACGCTGGACGGGGGGGGTGGGGGGGAGAGTTCATTCATTTCAAAAGCATCCGAGACCTCATCCATTGACAACTTTGCATCCAAGTCCAACCTTCCTTCTGCACTGTGTGTTGCCAGGTCCCTAACCTGTGAGCAGATCTGAGAGGTTTTAATGGCTGTGTTTGCAACTGTGTTTCAGGTAGGCGATCAGATGAAACTGCTGCAGAACTGCTGGAGTGAGCTGCTGGTGTTTGACCATATCTACAGGCAGGTGCAACACGGGAAGGAGCACAGCATGCTGCTTGTGACGGGCCAGGAGGTAATGTCCTCTCCTTTGATGGGAAAAGCCTTGCAGTGTTTCAGCAGACTGTACCTTTCCACTGCAATTCCTGCATTGCTAAGTGGTGCAACAGCATGAAAGGGTTGGGGCAGCATAGCTAATAGTGAGCCTGCATTATTGCTGCAGATGGATTGATGGACACAAAGAGTGAAACATCAGAGGGGAGCAGGCCTTGTGCCTCTGTCGATGCTTTGGGATACTAACCAGAGCCGGGTGATATGGGGACCAGCTCCCTCCCAATTTGTAACTCTGCTGCTGCCCCTGTTCACGTCAGGATTTGCAAATCTGCCATATTTCTGCAAAGGAAAATCTTCCCCCTCTCACCATTTATTCCCAAATGGGATTGATGAAAAGTCACTTTTCTTTGCCATTTTTGTTTTCACCCAATTGAGATCAGAGATTCCACTGCTTCCTCGCTGGGTCAGAACCAGTGTTTTTAATCCAAAAGGAAAGCACGTGAAAGGCACCATGTGCCTGCTGGTTAATCTGTTGCTATTAAATGTGTTTCATTGCCCTAGTTGTGGGTCTGGTAGCATCTCTCTAGGATCAGAGGCGGCAAGATGTAAAGAGAAACAGTAACAGAGCCCTGCATTGTTCTTAGGTGTGTTATGGTTAGGGTGACCAGATGGGATGAAGAAAATATCAGGACACCTGGGGGGAGCGGAGTCCCGCCGGCAGAGCAAAAACCAAAAAACCAAAACCAGGAGTGCGAAATATCAGGACAAATTGCGTCCCGACCAAACATAGGACAAACACCTAAATATCGGGACAGTCCCGATTTTATCGGGATGTCTGGTCACCCTAGTTATGGTAGGACCTAGAGGCGCCACCCCAGATCTGGGCCCCACTGCACTGGGGACTGCACAAACACATAGTCAGAGTCAGTCCCCGCCCCAAAGATCTCACAGTCTAACTTGAGGACAGAGATGGCATTTTTATCCTCGTTTTACAGAGCAGCTAAGGGACTTGCCCAGGGTCATGCAGGGTGGAGCTGGGCATTGACCCCAGCTCTCCTGATCCCCTTTCCTACAAGGCCAGCCTTCCTGAACTGGTGTGTAAATAAAAAACAAAACTCTGTCCTTCCAGGAGGAGAGTCATTCGTTGTCTGCTTCCCCGGGAGGATGCCAGTTTCCCAAACATCCCCCTTGCCCAGTCCAGTGTCCTTCCCTCTCTCCATCTCCCTCTTCAGACACCCCCATGTAAATTACAATTCCCCAGCACCCAAGCCCTCCACTAGCAGGGGAGAAGGTTCCCCCGGAGCCTGCGTCCGATGTGTCTAGTGGCAGAGCCCCCTCTGCGGCCGGCCTGGCTGCTGCAGAAAGAATGTCTCTGGGAGCTCAGCGGGCCTGAGCCAGTCTTCATTAACTGGCTGGGATCATTTTCTTTGCAGCTGGTTGCTTTTTAAACTTCCTGGCCTTGATCACGTGGACTGGGCTGTGAAGGTGAATCCCCGTCACACACCAGGGGTCAATATTCACTACTCCAGTGGTTACGGCCACACCCAGGTGCCCTGAGTTTAGAGGCAGCTGGGGGGTTCACTGTTCGGTGAGCCTTGGGCCAATTCAGGGGCTGAGAGCCAACATTTAAAGTGGGGGAGCCATCAACACCCCCCTTAAATGCCCCCCCCCAGCAATCTAACTCCCCTGGCCCATCAGCCCATGCAGCCACCCCCTCCAAATTTTAGTGAGTGACATTGTGAAATGGTGCACTGGGTCACACTCAGGTTTGGCCTGGCCAAAAAGTAATCGGGCTGTGGCCCCCCTGGCTCTGCAGCCTATGGGCCAACTGGTTTTGTATGGCAGCCCCTGGAAACTCAGCGGCTTTGCAGGGCTGTAGTGTGAAGTCAGGCCAGCCTGGGCAGTTTTGATTGCTTAGCTTTAGCTTAGCGGTGGGGCTTGTTTGAACTTCAGACTCCAGGATGGGAGCCCCTGTGAACCAAAATCCATCTCCGTAGTTTCAGACAATCTCAGCATTCCCAGCTATGTGGAGCCCAAACTGGGAAGAAAAAATGGGTGACTTTTGTCTTACTTCTTTCCCTCTGGCGAAGGTCCTTCCGTCCCGCCTCCTGCGTGAACTAAGGCTGACCCAAGCAGATGCCTGGTGTTTTGTTTTTGCTGGGTTCCGGAATTGTTTTTGCACAAGGGGAGAAATAATGATCTGTAGATAGACCCAAGCCATCCCCGGAGCACAGGCGGCCGGCATGTACTGCCTTCGTTCTAGCCAGGGGAGAATTCTTGGGTTTGGAGCAAAATGTTTCTCATAAGAAAAATCAACAGTCATGTCTGTATTTACAGAAACTGGGTGTGAGAACAGACCAGCTCTGTTTGAATAGTAGATTTTGCAGGGAACATGGGAACAAAGTCTCCCCAGAATCGCAGCCTGATCTTCCAGCTATTTCCAGGACAGCATTGCTGTTGTGCAGTGAGGGCTTCCTCTTTAAATACAAATTAAAACAAATAATAACACAGAAGATTGCTATTTTCTCTTGTTTGTCTCAAGGTTACCCCTGTTTATTCTCTAAAGTGAGATTCCCCCTGGCCAGAGGACCTGTGCAGCACTGTTTGGGATGCCGTGGGGCTTAAGTCGTCTCTTGGGTTTATACTGAATTTCACCCTGACTCCGCAGTTCTGCTGCCTCTGTCCTGTAATGTTTTAGCCACAGGCCAGAATTGGCTGATGCTCCCTGCCCTCCTGGGAATCAGGGACATCCATCGCCTGTGCCAGGGGGGCTGGAACAGTGTGTGTAGTGGGGGGGCTGAGAGCCATTGAACCAAACTGTAAACCCTGGATATGATGAAAACCGCTTCAAGCCAGGGGATGTGGCTAGTTCCAGTCCCTATGGCCCGTGCATGCAGCCAAGCTGCCCTGTAGCTATAGTTTGGCGAGCTGAAAACCCTGCCAAAGAGTAGTTTGTTCCCTTCCCTCCACTGCCATGTCCTTGTGATAATCCAGCCAGCGAGAGGGAATAATTCTAACTCCCATTCAGCCAGTCTTACNAAGGTTACCCCTGTTTATTCTCTAAAGTGAGATTCCCCCTGGCCAGAGGACCTGTGCAGCACTGTTTGGGATGCCGTGGGGCTTAAGTCGTCTCTTGGGTTTATACTGAATTTCACCCTGACTCCGCAGTTCTGCTGCCTCTGTCCTGTAATGTTTTAGCCACAGGCCAGAATTGGCTGATGCTCCCTGCCCTCCTGGGAATCAGGGACATCCATCGCCTGTGCCAGGGGGGCTGGAACAGTGTGTGTAGTGGGGGGGCTGAGAGCCATTGAACCAAACTGTAAACCCTGGATATGATGAAAACCGCTTCAAGCCAGGGGATGTGGCTAGTTCCAGTCCCTATGGCCCGTGCATGCAGCCAAGCTGCCCTGTAGCTATAGTTTGGCGAGCTGAAAACCCTGCCAAAGAGTAGTTTGTTCCCTTCCCTCCACTGCCATGTCCTTGTGATAATCCAGCCAGCGAGAGGGAATAATTCTAACTCCCATTCAGCCAGTCTTACGGCGGTGGGGGACACCGTGAGGACACTGTCCTGCCAGTATCACGTAGGGTGTATTCACCCTTAGGGTACAAGGCCTTATGCTGCAGGGTGAATCTCACCGGAGGAGTCTTTTCAAGTCCACCTCCAGCCCCACTGCGGTGTTGGCTATTTGCTGTCCCTAGGGCAAGGAGCAGGAGGGGGGTTTAAAATGAGCAGCTCATGCCGTCTCCAAAGGCAGGGCGTAGCTAAGAGACGCTGTGGGGCCTAGACCCCGCTCGATGCCTCGCAGTGGGGTACGCACCGCTCCTCAGGCCCTTGCAGTGTGTGATGGTCCCGGCCACTGAGCCCGGCTTCCTTCTTTGCTTTCAGGTGGAGATGGCGACAATCGCAGCTCAAGCAGGGTCCAACCTGAATAACCTGGTCCTGAGGGCACAAGAACTGGTCCTGCACTTGCATTCGCTCCAGGTGGATCGACAAGAGTTTGTGTGTTTGAAGTTCCTGATACTCTTCAGTCTCGGTAAGTGCCCCAGAAGGGGCTGAGTTCTGCGGGGTGCCGGGGGGGACGCTGGGATGCAAAGTGCTCTCACGCACAAAGCCAGCAAAGGGAACGGCGGAGCAGCTGCTCTCTCGCGTCGCCCCGGTTGGTGGGAGCATGGAGCGCGGTTATTAGGGACTGTTGTTATTTACTCGTGGCACAGTCGCACCGAGAGACCCCAGCCACGACCGAGGTCGCATTGTGCCAGGCACGCTGTGAAGAGATAGTAACAGACATCCCCTGCCTCAAAGAGACAAGGAGGAGGGGGAGAAAGGGAGTATGGTTCTCCCCATTTCACAGGGGGAGCGAGGCACAGTGAGACTGTGTGACTAGTATCATGTAGCTTGTATCCAGACAGAATGTGACTTGTTTTTAAGCTGACTGCACCTCCTCACGGTGTGTCCCGTGGAAGCCTTTCCTCCTCCGGGTAACCCCTCCAGAGATAAGGGGTTTACACCACAGACACATTGGTGCCTCCTTGTTGAAAATCCTCCCTGAACAGCTCTCTGCTCTCTGACGGACAGCGATCTCTCACTGTGGTGAGAAGGAGGCCAGGCTGCAAAGCACCAGGTGCTAAGTAACAGTTCTCTGCAGTGTGAAGGGGTGTCAGAGATTCAGGGGAGCTACAGAGAGATGCACACAGGAGCAAAGCAGTCAGCGGGATATGGGATCCAATCTTCCCCTGGCAGAGGATCTCAGCTTGGTGAAACGCAGCCTCCAGGGTATGTGGGAGCATGTGTCTCAGGGCAGGTAGACAGACATGGGCTAGCTCCCCTTGTTAAAAATCACAGCCCAGCGGCACGGGCACTGGCGTGGGCCAGCTGCCTGACTACAAGCCCGCCGATCCCCTGGGTGCATACTTGGGTGGCCAGCCCAAGCCACTGCCCGTGCCACCTCGACCACCCTGTCACCCTGCACTGGGAAGCACCCTCCCAACTGCTGTGGAGATGACTTGGTGGGCTAGAGGGTCCCTACGCTGCTCACGGGTAGAGGAGTGCTCAGGCACCATGGGCCAGGAGAAACACACAGACAGGGCCTGCTGCTCCTGTCAGGGCGGCATAGCTAGAGATTGGAAGCCTGGTTTCTAGAGACATGAACCCCCTCCGCTCCTACTGACGTGTGTCCTGGGATTCAGAGCCGCTTTGGGGTGAGCTGCTCTGAGCAATTCCCTGGCTCCTGCTCGCTTCTGCCTGTTCAGTGCACGGTGCTGTTCAGAAACGTTGAAGTCCTGCTGGCTGGCTGAGACCAGCTCTCCCCTGTGTCACCCCCACAAGGGCTTAGATCTGCCAGGGTCTCTGCTGGGAGTTCCTGGAACAGCAGGTGCTAGAGCCTTCTGGACAGAGGCACTTGGCCTGTGTGGCCTGCCAGAGCCAGGGCTGTGCTGCCTGTATAAAGTGTCACTCAGGGTGTTAACCGACCACCACCGGGGCAGGGCATGAGGCACTCAGAGGTGGATGCGTGTGAGGCAGCCGGAGGTGATGGGTTTTGGGCACTGAAGACATGGAATGAATACATGAGTAAACGGGTGCAGCAGAGTTTGCCACAAGGGATGGGTGGTGCCAGGCTGGAAGTCAAGAGAAGAGCCTTTATTTGAGGTGATCCTTAATAGCAGCCAGAGGTTTGCAGTGGATGGGCCTTCCCTGCAGTGCCGTATGCCATGAGGGCTTCTGCTCATGGCTCTAGCTTTCTCTGCGCAAAGAGCCACTGGCTTTCCCGATGGCACGGGCCCCTGAGGGGAGGCCTGGGACCAAAGGTTCCATAGGGCCAGTGCTTCTCCCTGCTCAGTATTGCAGGCTGCTCTGCAGGTGGTGGTTGTCTGGGGCAGTAAAGACCAGAGGGAGCAGCACAGATGATAGGTCGGCGTGTCCCCCTGCCCCGAAGGTTTGCTAGATGTCTAAGAACCTGCCGGGCGTCCCCCCTGCGTTCTCCGAGTCGCCGAGCCCAATTCAAAGTCTCTCTGATGGGGTGGAAACTAAAGGGAAGCTCTCACCAGACCTGGTCAGAGCCGCACACAAAAACCGCTGTAACCTGCCATTATCTGTAAGTCTGTGGGAGGGGAGAGGTGATTACAGTGTAGAGTCTAAAGGGAGCGCCAGAGACAAACATGCTGAAAATAAACTGCTGAGCTGGCAACAGCCAAAGCGCTAAAAGTTAATTAGGCAAAAACCTTTGTAAAATAGCTTGTAATTTTATCAAGAACAAGGAGGAACACAAATCAAATGGCGACTCCTCACCTTTGCCCCCAGAGTCTCTCTCGGGGGATGCAGCATCGCCAGTTCCCAGAGGCTCACCCCACTTTGGTTTTTCCCAGGGGCTAGTGCTGTCGCAGGGCATCACCCCCCGGGGGAGGAGTGGCCATGCACAGCCTGGGCTGAACAGCAGCTGGTTAGATAGCTGCAGCAGCAAGAAATTCCACAGGCTCGGGGGCTGTAGTGTGAGCTTATTAGGGATCCGGGACAGTCTCTGGCCAGTGCTCTGTGCCCCTCTCAGCACCTGGCATCCCTCCTCATTATGTTGGGTATTTATTTGTGTTGCGGTAGCGTGTAGACACCCCAGGCAGGGCTCAGGCCTCCATCATGCTCGGAGCTGTATCCAGGCATGTAATACAAAGATGGCCCTTGCAGTATAAAATGAAAGACAGCAGGTGGATGCAGTGTAGAGGTGAAGGCAAGCACCCGGTGACAGTCTGCTGGGTATGCGCTGTGTGAGCTATTGCAGGCAGCCCAGCAGAGGTGAGCTCTAAGGGAGAGAATTGAGTGAGGACAATGAGAGGTGGCTTTGCAGACTGAAGTTATTCACAGCTCTCCCTCCCGGTCGGGGACCTCATCCTGCAAACACACAGGCACGAGAGTAACTTTACTCATGGACGCAATCCCATAGATTTCCGTAGGGCTATTCACAGGAGTAAAGAATATTCACAAGCAGAAATGTTTGCAAGATTGGGTCCATGTACAGCAAAGCTGCTGAGTGAATTACCCTGGGCCATGCCACAGCTACAGTTAGTTATTTTTAATGTGGCATCTGGTACGAATACATTCCATGAGGTGAGCCCTCCAGAGAGCACGGGGGTGAAAAGGGGGAGCATTAGACAGTATTATTTCAATCGTGCCTGTCGAGGCTCAGAGCCCCATCATGGGAGGCGCTGTACAGACTCGTAACAGAAAGCTTAGCAGTCTAGATGACCAGATAATATACTAACATCCCTCCGCCTCCCTTGGCTTGCAGCTCAACAGAGAATTTTTTAAAGCAAAAATATTTTTATTTTCATCAGATCATTTCCCAGAACGTCCTTTTCTCCCCCTGAGCCCCAGAAAACAGTGGTCCTGGCGAGAGGCAAGTGGTGGGTGAGATCCCACCTTGCTCAGCATGCAGGGGCCAGTGCAGGCATAAAATGGGGCCTGTTTTGGGCAATGGAACAAAGCGGCTGATAGGGCCTTTACAAAACAGCCGTGTTGACAGAGCCTCGTGCAGGGACTGGCCCTATCTAGCTGGATTTGCGTCAGAGGAATGCAGGGCAGGGAAGCGCAGATTTCTCATGATATAGCCACCGTCTCGCAGTCTGTGGTAAAAGTAACTCAGGCTGATTCACATATTTACTTCTCACCTAGACACAATATCCCCAGCAGCCACTGGCTGCGAGGGGTAGGGCTGGGAGAGCTGGCACGTTTCTGGGGGCCTTGCCACCGCCTTTGCCAGCCCCTTTTGCTCCTCTCCCCTCTCGAAAGCCCCACCCCTTGCCGCAGTTACCATAGCAACACGCAGCTACAGGAACAGAGCCTGCTGCAGGTGCAGGCTGCTACTGATCCTGCGGGCGTCTAATGCTCACCTGGCTATCGTCCCGTCGCCAGGCAGAGCGCCCGCCGGGGCTGCCTCGTCCCCCTGGCACGCGCACGGCAGGGGCCAGCGGGCTTTGTCTGTCACTCGCCTTTTGGAAGTGAAGTTGGGGGTGGTGAGGAGGTGGGTGGGCGGCTCTGGGGACCGACAGCCTCTATTTAGCCACCGAACAGGTACAGCAAGCGTCCCCCCACTGTGCCCACCCTGGCCTGGAGGCTCTGTCTGGGTGAAGTGCCCTGGGCACTGCCAAGCTTCTGCGTAGCTCTGTCAGAGCCAGTGTCATCCCAGGGGGTTTGAGTCATCTCCTCAGCACCTTTCCCTCCTCCCCTGGCCTTACCCCCACGCCCTCCGTCCCTGGCCTTACCCCCACGCCCTCCTCCCCTGGCCTTACCCCCACGCCCTCCATCCCTGTGGCCTTACCCCCATGCCCTCCTCCCCTGGCCTTACCCCCATGCCCTCCTCCCCTGGCCTTACCCCCACGCCCCCCCTCCCCTTGGCCCCCCCCCCCCCCCCCCCCTACCCCCCCCCCCCCCCCCCCCTCCCTCTTCCCCTCCCCCCCCCCCCCCCCCCTCCCTCCCCCCCCCCCCCCCCCCCTCGTCCCCCCCCCCCCCCCCCCCCGTGGCCCCCCCCCCCCCCCCCCCCCACGCCGCTCCCCCCCCCCCCCCCCCCGCGCCCCCCCCCACCCCCCCCGCCCCCCCTGGCCCCACCCCCCCCCCCCCCCCCCCCGCTCGCCCCCCCCCGCCCCCCCCCCCCTGCCCTCCCCCCCCCCCCCCCCCCTCCTTCCCCCCCCCCCCCCCCCCCCCACGCCGCTCCCCCCCCCCCCCCCCCCCTGTGCCCTCCCCCCCACCCCCCCCCCCCCTGGCCCTACCCCCCCCCCCCCCCTCCCCTTCCCCCCCCCCCCCCTCCCCCTGGTCCTCCCCCCCCCCCCCCCCCCTCCTTCCCCCCCCCCCCCCCCCCCTCCTTCCCCCCCCCCCCCCCCCCCCGCGCCCTCCCCCCCTGGCCTTACCCCCATGCCCTCCTCCCCTGGGCTTTCCCCCATGCCCTCCTCCCCTGGCCTTACCCCCCCCCCCTCCCTCCCCTTGGCCTTTCCCCCCCCCCCCCCCCCCCTCGCGCCCCCCCCCCCCCCCCCCCCCCTGTGCCTTCCCCCCCCCCCCCCCCCCCCCAGCCCCCGCCCCCCCCCCCCCTCCCCTTACCCCCCCCCCCCCCCCCCTCTTCCCCCCCCCCCCCCCCCCCCTGCGCCTTCCCCCCCCCCCCCCCCTCCCCTCCCCCCCCGCCCCCCCCCCCCCCCCGCCCCCTTCCCCACCCCCCCTCCCCCCTCTCCCCCCCCCCCCCCCCCCCCCGGGGCTGTCCCCCCCCCCCCCCCTCCCCGTGGCCCTACCCCCCCCCCCCCCCCCCCTCCTCCCCTGGCCTTACCCCCACGCCCTCCGTCCCTGGCCTTACCCCCACGCCCTCCATCCCTCTCTCCTCCCGGCCCTTCCTGTCCTGCTTGTTGACAAACAAAAGCCCCAAGGAAATGAAGTCCGGTTTGCAAAGGTGGGTGCTGCACTTGCTGGGAGTTGAGCCGGCTTCGTCTGACCGTGGCCCACTGGCTGATTGTTTGCCTGCGTCTAATTGTCACTGTGTTCCTAGGGTAGGTGCGGATAGTAAGGGATGTCTCCTCTGGCTAGTTTAGCATTTTGCACCCTTGCCAAAGGATCTCCAAGTACTTTGCCAACATTCCTGAGCTCCGAGTAGCACCTTCCATTCTCCCCCGGCCTGCAGGAAGGCCGGTACGTATCCTTACCCCCGTGCTATGGACGGAGGAAGTGACTTGCTCAGGTTCACAGTTGGCTGCAGAGCTCTCAGATCTCACCTCAGCCCAGTAGATCACGTTCCCTCTTGCCCTAGAAACACGGATCTCGTTGTTGTTCATTGTACAGTCCCCAAAGGCGTGCCAGGGCCTTTAGAGAGAGATTTAAAAAAAACACAATGGGCCTAAATTTTCAAAAGATGCGTGAGTCGGGGTGGGGGGGCCCAGTCTGAGGCACCTTCAAAGGATCCTGTTTTTCAGAGGGTAAGTGCTGAGCACTTCCTGAGCATCAGGCCCATTTAAGGTGTCCCAGATTGTCAGCCCAAAATTGAGACACTGCTCACTTCGGCAAACTGAGCCAGTCTCTCCTGTCATTTCCCTGTGAGGAGTCGGGGTGGGAAGGGAGAATAACAAGCTGTGAGGTGTAGTAAAGTTGTGTGCCTTATATTACAAAGGCAATGAGCTCAAATGCTGTGAGGTTATTGTTCTTAGAAATGGGTCACACCTTTGATTCCCTCATTGCCAAATGGATCACTAACTTCTCGGCACTTTGTGAGCTTTAATGAGCACAAATATTCTCCATTGAATGAAAATATTTACATGCTTGTTGCTCCGGGAACAAATCAAGAGGTAGATACAGTCCAAGGGGTATATTCTGTGCACATTTACTGCATAGAACCAGCGTTGCCAACTCTCCTGTTTTTATCACAAGTCTCACACTATCTGGTATTTTCTTAAAACTCCAGCTCAGGGAGTCAAGTGATTGATTATGTGAGCATCAGAGTTGTGGAGAGGAGCTT
Source organism: Platysternon megacephalum (assembly GCA_003942145.1). Lineage (NCBI taxonomy): Eukaryota > Metazoa > Chordata > Testudines > Platysternidae > Platysternon > Platysternon megacephalum. The sequence continues at coordinate 2,603,028 of QXTE01000069.1, forward strand.
GAAATCATGACCTGTGTGCACCTTAAAAGCTCTAAAGCTAGAAAGTAAATAAGAAGAACCCCACATTTTTTTTTTTTAAATAATCATGATTTTGAAGCTAATCTCATGACTCTGGGGGGCCCAGTCATGATTTTTGCGCACTTAGGATTGGCAATATTGGAACGTCTCATGGCAGAAGATGTGCATTGTACACCTTTAATTATCATGACACCGTTGCATGCTGCGTTGGTCTATTGTGGAGTTAGGCTCCCACGCCAATGCTGTTTCCTAACTGTCTCTCAGGCCCTTTTGGAAATCACAGCCAGAGCTTTTATAGTCCATGTTTTGCTGTTGACCAAGAGTACTTGGTTATGCTCCTGGCACATTCAGGGCTTAATACCATAAGAATTTCTCCAGCTGTGAATTTAACACTAGCAAATTCCCATGTCTGCAACGTATCCAGTGTGCAGCTTTATGGCGCACAATGACTGAGGTCTGATACAGTTAGGGACTCTACCTGTGCTTATTTAAAAGGTCTATTCACTCTTCCCATCAGCTAATTCTGCTCTGAGAGAGAAGTGATAGAGTATGATCCACACTATTTCACAAAGCCACGTTTCATCTGCATCCAGAGACCATGGGCTTAATTTTGCCCTGTGCAATGCCACAGGTGGGGAGTTGGCATGGATGTAGCTGATGGCAAAATTTGCTCTAATAGCTCTGGCAGGAGAAAAGCCATATTCAGTCCCTGATCCTGCAGTGGGGTCCAGGAATCAGGCGGCTTCCCTGCCTTCAAAGTGGCTGTGTGTGATCGAGGCTTAGCCCAAAGTTGATGAGAAGGAGCCGCTCCCGGCACCCGAGAGCACGTCTATAACCTTCCATGTCAGTTGTTTCCTTTTGAAAAAGCTGTTTTAAAGTACAAGAAAATTAAATATGATAATCTGCTGTTTAAACAGTGATAAGGCCGTGACACAAACAGAACCCAGATTGGAAAATAAAAGGGATGGTGGCTTGGGATGGCAGAGCCGATCTAAGGAGGGATGGAAGCTTGGGGGAGACCGTAGCCCCTTTCCCCCTCCCGCAGTGGGAGCAGATGTTGTGGTGGAGTATCCCGGGGTCCTGCTCTCCACACTGGCTGTGCCCATAATAGAAATCCTATAGTAGCATCCTCACACATTGTAGGAGGGTAGCAGTGCCTTGCAGGGCTGGAGGCCATTACTGGAGAATGCTGCAGTGTTTTAGTAGGGTGGGGTACTTTGCCAGCCCAATCCAGTGTGAACAAACCAATCCAGGTCAGGATCCTCAGAGGAAACGTTCCCAGACTGGTGCCACTGCTCCCTGTTTGGGACATGGGAGGCACTGGAACAGCAGCCTCAGCTTGGCTTATTCCTTTCCTGCCTGGGCATTTCTGTTGAACTCCCATTGCCTTTCCTGTGGATGAAATGTCAGTGGTGGCTCTGAGGGCGATAAGCCCCAGCTTCAGGGTGGCTGCGGTTTAAATTCCTGTCTCCAATGCATGCTTAGAGCAAACAGTAAAGATGCCTTCCCAGAAGTGACGTGAACATACCTGTATTGCTGTGCATTGTGCTAAGTATATTACATTCTTCTTCTTCTTTCTTTCTCTGGCTTTCTAGGAAGGATGTGCAACAATACGCTGTATTTTCCTATGTCTCATTTTGCCCCAAATCCAACTTTTTCTTTCCATAATGCAAAGTTCACTTGGAGCAATAAGAACATAAAAATGGCCATACTGGGTCAGACCAATGGTCCATCCAGCCCAGTATCCTGTCTACCGACAGTGGCCAGTTCCAGTTGCTTCAGAGGGAATGAACAAACCAGGGCAATTATGAAGTGATCTATCCCTTGTTGTCCAGTCTTAGCTTCTGGCAGTCAGAGGTCTAGGGACACCAGAGCATGGGGATGGGTTCCTGACCATCCTGGCTAATAGCCATTGATGGATCTATCCTCCAGGGACTTATCTAATTATTTTTTGAACCTATAGTTTTGGCCTTCACAAAATCCCTGGCAACAAGTTCCACAGGTTCACTGTGCATTGTGTGAAGAAGTGCTTCCTTTGTCTTTTTTAAACCTGCTGCCTATTCATGTCATTGGGTGACCCCTAGTTCTTGTGTTATGGGAAGGGGTAAACAACACTTCCCTATTCACTTTCTCCACACCATTCATGAGTTTATAGCCTTCTATCATATTCCCCCTTCGTTGTCTCTTTTCTGAAGTGAACAGTCCCACTCTTTTTTTTATCTCTTCTCATATGGATGCATTTCCATACCCCTAATAATTTTTGTTGCCCTTTTCTGTACCTTTTCCAATTCTAATATATCTCTTTTGAGATGGGGTGGTCAGAACTGCACGCAGTATTCAAGGTGTGGGCGTACCATGGATTTATACAGTGGCATTATGATATTTTCTTGTTTATTATCTGTCCCTTTCCAAATGATTCCCAACATTCTGTTCGCTTTTTTGACTGCCGCTGCATATTGAGCCGATGTTTTCAGAGAACTGTGCACGATGACTCCAAGATCTCTTTCTTGAATGGTAACAGCTAATTTAGACCCCATCATTTTGTGTGTATAATTTGCCCTTCGCAGGCTCAGCTGTAGAGAACAGGATTGCATATTACGTGTAGGATGTAATTGCCTTTAACAAGAGAATTTCCACATTTACCACTCTGCCACAGCACAATCAAAGCCAACGCCACAGACACAAGAGGCTGCCATTTGAGTTCTAAATAGATTTCTCTCCTGAGCAGGTAAAGAGGTTTAATTAAAATTAGGGCTTCTCAAAATAGCAATATTTATGAGGACAGCACAGGTTAGCTTTGTTCTACAGAAGGGCTTAATAGAGCCTTAATGGATTGACCTATCATTCGATTTCATGACTTATATTCATGAAGCAGCTCCTCTTGGGGAGGGGAGTAAGAGAGGCTTTTATAGCCCACATTCCCTTAAGCGTTTGCAATTTATCAGCAGCTTCTCCCAAACAAAAGGAGCTGTGAATAGGAAGAACACTTGAGGGCATAGAAATAATCCCAGGCATATCTGTATGTGTGATGGGCTGCTTTGTCACAGGACAGAGTCTTTGCAACTGCTGCAGTGTCTCTAAATGAAGTGAGTCAATGTTATTTGGACAACATTCTTTATTCATTGCAGGAATGAAAAGATTATTCAAATATTCAATTAACCAGTGAATAGGGTCTTTCTGAGAACCAGGTGAGTTCATCAAGTAGAACTAGCTATTGTTGAGCCAACTCAGGGTATAGATTTGACATTTATCAATATAACTTCTTTTTTTTAAATGACACTCACAATAACCTTATGCAGATAAAGAGATTTCATAACAACATGCTCTAATATAACAGAGACAGGCGCGTTAAGAACAAATGTGCCACAGGAGGGAAAAGGGAATTCTGATCTGATAAAGTGTGTGTTCTACAGAATCTCAGATACTTTGTGACTATGTGACACAGTACAAAGCAACAGTGAGATGGGAAGGGCCCATTAGATCATCGCCTTGTCCAGCCCTCTGCCAGTTCAGGATTGTTCCCTATGGCATATTCTTGTGGGCTTTATTCATCTGACTCGAGCAATGGGGCTTCCACCACTTCCCATGTAAGACTGCTCCACAGCTTGATAGGCCTCCATGATAGATATTTACCGAAAAAGGTTGCAACTCCTTTCAATTTAGGCCCCAGTTCAACAAAGCACTTAAACACCTGCTTACCTTGAAGCCTAATGGCACTTAAGCACATGCTTGGCTGCTTTGATGAACTGGGGCCAAATTTCAGTTATATGCTGATTCCGATTTCCCTTTCCAGACCCTGTAGAGGTATTTATTAAAATTAAAACATTCTGAAAGGGCAGGGGGCACTGTAGCCATTGCAAGGCAGAGCCAATTGTGTCACTGCTCTTTGTTAGGGCCCGTCAGCCAGTTTTCATTCCATGGAACTGCTCATATCAAAACCAGATGGAAACATTTGTGCAGTAATAATGTGTGAGACGCTGTATCAAGTGCTTGCTACAGTCCAGCTACATCGTATCTGCCGAATTCCTTTCCATCATGGAGGGGCCAGTCCTGTAGACCCTCAGGCAAATAGACATTTACACACGTAGTACCATTGGTGTGCTAAGCCCGATTCTCCATCACTTCCAGTAATGGTATCCAATGACTCAGTTCATTCTCCAAAACCCTTGGGGTGCTTATCCTACTGGCCTGCTGATCTGTATATATTTAACTTTTCCAAGTACTCTGTGACCTGCCTCTTATCATCCCGTCTCCATTGTCTATTCCAGACTTTGTTTTATTTTGCTTGTTGGAGACAGATTCCAGGAAGAAGTTCAGTAGCTCATCCATCTCAGAACCACATACTTGTTGATTGTGTTTCTCTCCCCACATACCAAGAGACTTCCTTTGCCATCACTGCTTCTTGTCTGAATAATATTTTTTTTAAAGTCTTTAATCCATTTGGGTAGAACATTAACTCATTCTACTTTTCCGCAGCTCTAAAGCCAAATTCAGTCTTGGTGTAAAACCCTACTGCAGTCAATAGAATTACCCCAGATGGAATTTGTACCCTAATCTTTTCCCAGTAAGTCACTGTGTATTCTTGCTCAGTCCTTTCCCTGGGCAATTTCCATTACAGATTCCTTTGAATTACAGACGTTTGAGGCAGTGTCTCGTGAAGGCATTTCCAGGGAGTCTTTATTAGACTAAGATCTAATAGTGTCTATAACGGGTAGAAGGAAACCTCTGGGCCCAAACAATCCAAACTGCTCCAAATCTGGACCCAATTCTGACTCTTCACAATATTCAGCTTTGAGAAGTTTGAGCTGCCGTCTCTCATCTGAGCTTGAACCTAACGGGGCTGGTTGCGGAGCCCTCTCTCTCCACTGGCTACACGCACACAGACGTAACAGATTTGCTATCAGACATCAGGGTAATTGTTGCTGCAGCTCCACCAAGTACAGGCTCATTAGCCCAAATGTTTTCAGTGAGGATGTTTATAGCAGGCTCTCATGTAAGTGGGCTCTAAAGTATGATCATTGTGTACTTCTGTAGTAGCCTAATAACATGGAGTATGTATAGTGCCATTTCACCAAAGCCTTTGTTAAATCCACACATCACCCAGATTTCAACGTGTTAGATTGAAAAAATGAAATTAATTAGCCAAACAAAAATGGAAAACTCAAGTCTTTTGTATTTTCAAGTGCCAGAATAGCATCCTGCTACCCACTGGGAAGAGTTGTAGTAAAACTCCTTAAAGGGCAGACCTGGACTGGCCAAAAAGACTAAGGCCATGTCTACGCTACCACTTATGTTGGCCAAACGTATGTCGCTCACTGGTGGTGTGCCCAGTGCTGTCAGTGATAGAGCTTCTCCTGCCAGCATCGCTACCACTGCTCCTGGAGGTGGTTTTATGATGTCGACGGGAGAGCTCTCTCCCATCGGCATAGAGCGGCTACACGAGCGATCTTACAGCGGCGCAGCTGCATCGGTACAGCCGTGCCACTGTAAGCTCGCTAGTGCAGACATGGCCTTGGTGTAAGAGCGAGCAAACAAGAGAAATGAACTGCAAATCTAGATTAGCTCAATGAAGCCAAACCCTCCCCTTGGGATCTGACTAGAACACAATGAAGTGCTGACATTTGGATAACTCACTCTGATTTTTGTCAAATTGCCACTTAATACTGATTGGTGGCCAGGCTCTGGGTCTATCTCACCCGAAAGGTGGTACCTCCATCAGAACACATCCCACTGGAGCATGGGGCTCAGCATAGTCCTGGAGGGAGAGGTTCCTCCTAGCAGTGAGCAGGATCAACCCTGCTTGGCTGATGAGGGGACAGTCCAAGATAGCATAGCTGCAGATCATGGAAGTGAGATGGGCCTCTATGGCTGCTGGGAAATACCTGGCTGAAGAGTGGCTTGATATGGAAAATAAGATTACCATCAGGCATGAGCCCCATTAGGGCTTTCTCTGCGGAGGGACAGACCAAAGCCGGGGTGTGTGTTTGTGTTTTCTTCACTCACAAACAGAAGAAAATGCTTTTAAGTGATTTTTTTTTATCATGATCTTTTACCAGGGCAGCATCCTGGTCTTACTGATTTAAACCCCACAGCAAGGTTTGTAGATTATAAGGATAATCTTTGGGTGCTCCTGTGGCTCAGTGTGCTAGGAGCTGTGTCTCTCAGTAGCTAGGTGGTGGCTCCGCACTGGAGAGCTTTCTCCCTTGCATTTCAGTAAGGCCAGTTCCAGGCAACAACAGTGTTACCGGAGAATTGTTTAGACACTTGCGAGGCATAAAGGCTCAGGGTTACTATGTTTGCTGAGCTCTGTTGCCACATTGAAAACCCCAGGTTTATCAGGGAATTAAGCCAGTCTTTTCATAGACATTCAGAAATGGATGAGCTCTAAGGCCAAAGGCCTATAAGATTTTCTTTGACTGTGTGAGATGGAAGTGGCCACAGCAGCCATTAAAAATTCATCCGCTCTAGAATCTGCAAACGTCCTGAACTGGCAGCTGTTTAGCTGCCTGGATTGTGGCTGTGCCCCGATGGCTCGGCCGTATTCTCCACGGTTCTGCTCATACGAATGAGGGATGAAAAGGTCCATAAGTTCCTCTAGTTCATCTGTCTTCTGCTCCTCTTTTTTATAACAAGGGGCAGGTTTCCTGAGTAGGTTTCCCCACCCCTTATACAGCATAAGAACAATTCCATTTTCTAGATATGCAACTTCTCTCCCTCCCACCCCCTTCTGTGTATCTCAGAATCCCCCCCCCCCCACACACACACTGACCCTCCTGTTAAGCTGAATGTTTTCACCTCCAGTTGCTCCTCTTCCCAGTGCTTTGTCCTCGGCTGGATAGCCCTGCCATGACTTGCCCACTTTCATGGTTTGGTGCCCTCATCCCCTGGCTGCAGACTCTCATTTCTCTCGGGGGCTGATTGATTAAGTGAACACCAAAACCCACCCCAAGGCGGGTCCTGTGTGACCTTGCTAGTTCCCTCCCTCCAGCCCAAAGCGCTTCCCTCTCACAAACACCCTCTTTCCTCACGATCCAAGCCACTTCCTAATGCACTCTCATGAGTCAAGCAGGTCAAAGAACAGGTGAAAAAGCAGAACAAGTTTTTTTCACACTTTTTCTTAGAGAAAACTCTTTGATGAACATTTGCTGCCCAGCTCTCTTCCCGAGTGTGTGGCCAACATGCTTCACCACCTTACTAGGGCCCGTGGGATGGTCCACCAAAAACTCTCCCCAAAACTCCTTCCCCCCCACCCCCCGGTACCTTCAGGATTTGATGGGAACTTGGCAATGGAGCAGGGCTTTATTTCCCACTTGCTGGGAGATCAGTGTTTGGAATTCTCTGTCTCAAAAGTGCTAGTAGATTCAATCAGCTTCAAGGATTGTTTGGACAGCAATGGCCTCTCAGTCGAGTACTCACACACGTAAGAACTGGCTCACATGCTCAGCATTAAATTCATTGCTGAATGGGGCGGGGGTTGTCGGGATTTCCTCCCTCCCTTGGCATACTGGATGGATTGAATCTTTCTTTAGCGCACCCAGCAGGGATCAGAGGAGGGTGTATCTCACAGTCAGTGCCCTACCACTGCAGTGGTGGTGATACAGGTGGAAGCAGAAGGGTGGAAGCGTGGCTGTTCTTTAGTCTTTCCTGTCTCCTCCCAGGATCCTGTTGCCCCTTAATGCTATGCTTTTCCATACACAAAGAGCAGCCATGTTCTTGTAGACTTACTCACTTTTACTTGAGAGTCAGAAAACCAACAATAATAGGAAAGTCCCCGCAGAAGAGCACAAGGTGTGGGCATCTCCACTGTAATGCAACCACCCTGGGAATGGGAGACCTGCTGTCTGGAGCAGCAGTGCAGAGTTCTTAGAGACCAATGTCTAGGTGCATTGTGGGTCCATAATGTGCGCTGATGTAAATGGGACACAGGGCTGCGCTTTGTGCCATTTCACGAGACGCTGCCTTTTGTTTTCCTGTTGCAGATGTGAAATATTTGGAAAACCACAGCCTGGCGAAGGATGCTCAGGAGAAAGCCAATGCAGCTCTGCTGGAGTACACCGTCTGCCACTACCCTCACTCCGCGGACAAGTTCCGGCAGCTCCTGCTGCGGCTGGCTGAGATCCGCTCCCTCAGCATGCAGGCCGAGGAGTACCTCTACCACAAGCACCTGAGCGGGGAGGTGCCATGCAACAACCTGCTCATTGAAATGCTGCACGCCAAGCGGACTTGAGTGTGGCTCGTCCCGACAAGAGACTCGTAACGGAGCTTCTCAGAGACGTTCCTTGCTGGGAGCGTGCAGGAGAGGCAGAAGGAAGCTGGCGGGGCTGGCCTAGCAGCACTGCTGTCCATCGCCACCTCGCCCGGTGATTATATTTAACCAGTACTATTGGAAAGTTTCAGATGATTTATTTTAATATACAGTAACTATGGTTTAACAGCGCTAAGGCGAATATGTTCCATTCTGTGTGGACTGCCCTTCCGGGAGCATTGCCTGTCCTACATTTGGCTTTCCCTTTCTACATAGCATCGATTTGGCTTAACACAAATTCCAGGGTGTGGAGGATTAAACCTTAGAAATGGCTTTTCTCTGATTTATGTTCATTTTGACTCATTTTTCCTCAGCAGCTGTCTGCCCTAACCCTGCCCCCTCACCTTCTGCCCACAAACATCTCAGGACCCCACTTGCAAAGGGGGGAGAGAGAGGTAAAAAGGTACCTTTCTGGTTTTACCCTTCCGACAGGCCAGGGCTTCTCCAGATGATGCTCTGTGGTTGTGGCCAGCTCCCTGGGGGTGAAACACTTTGTGGAGCTAGCAATGGGGCTGCAGGGGGTGGCCAGGGAGACTGCCTTGTGGGATAGTTTGCAGAACGGAGATGCTAGAGACCCCTGGAATGGACATAGACAGGGACATGGTACTGGGGAAAATGCAACCACCTACATGTTCCCGAATCCAGCCATTAGATCCAGGGAGAAGAAATGATCATATCACCATCCTGCTCCTGCCCTGTGCCCCAGGGGAGCCTGGGGTTTTGTGCCCCAGAGCCCAGGAAAGCCGTGAGGGTCCCATTTTGGGTCAGGATAGGATCACTGTGTCACCTCAGCCAGTGCGTAGTTGCAGCAATAGGCCTGCTGACCAGCGTCAGGGGCCTTAGCAGAGTGGTGGTCACATTCTGACTGGGGAATCTCCTTGTCCTCTGAGGTCAATATTACAGCACAGCCCCATAGTATCCAAGTGCTGAGTCATTCAGTCATTCATCCCTGCGTCTCCTAGCCTGGGTCCTGCAGCCCCTCTGGCCTGGAAGCTGCTGGCGGGCTGGCCAGGCGAGTGTGCCCCTAGGACGGGGTTGTCCGGGCTGATGGACTCTTGCAGTTACATGAATCGGGAGGCTGTTACAGGAAGGAACTGGGAACTCGACAGTAGAGAGCCATCCCTTTCCCCACGAGCCGCCCCCATCTAGGGACCCCACTCCCCGTGGGGTAAAGACAGGAGCGCCGCCAGCTGTTCCGGCGCCCTAGGCGGCGGAAGGTCCCGCCCCCGAAATGCCGCCCCCGACAGCGGCGGCGGAAGGTCCCGCCCCCAAGATTCCACGGATGGCCGGGGCGCCCCCCAAATAGTAGCGCCCTAGGCGACTGCCTAGGTCGCCTAATGGGTTGCGCCGGCCCTGGGTAAAGAGCAGGTGCAGACTCTGGCTGAGGGACGCGGGCGCAGTGGAACGTATCATTCCAAGCAGGGTGGAGAGCAGGGTTGCTGGGTCAAATTCCTCCCTGGTGTAACCGCACCGGGCTGTCGCGGAGCTAAACATGGCCGGTTGTGTGTGCAGGGGTGGGTGGCAAAGGCTCCTTTTCTGAATAAGCAGCTTCCTGACTGGCTAAAGTGCTGTTTTTTCCAGTTTTGTGGCTGTGTAACAGGGAGGGCCAGCACTGCCCCCAGCCCCAGTCCAGCACAGCAGCGATTTCCTGCTAACGAGTGTCCAGGGGGCTGCCTGCAGCGGGTGGGGAGCAGGGCACCAGGGAGGGGGTGTCATCCTGGAGTTTCAAACTGTGCTTTATGTCTTCAGTGCTCAGCCCTTAGCCTCAGGTAGGCCCCTGCACGCTGACCTGCTACGCCCACGTATGCCAACGACCATCCAGAGCAGCTCCATTCCAACCGCTTCAGTGACCCCGGGTCACACCACGGAGGGGGGAGCAGAGTCTGGCCCTGACGCTGACAGTTCAGCAGGGAAGCTCGTGACTCCATCGAGCTCTGGTCCCATCTCTTGGATCAGCCTCTGTCTCCAGGAAGGTTTTCTCCCGCCTCCAGACCTGTCTCACTCTCTTGGGAAGGTTTCCAGCTGCAGCTTCCCTTGCTTCTCTGCATCACGACATTCCCCGTTCAGCAGTCAGGTACTTTCACATCCTGGGGCCAGGCCCTCCTGTTTCTTAAGCCAGCTTTCCTAGCCAGCAGGACTGCAGTTAATGACGGGCTGAAAGATTCTGTATCTAACATGAAGGCAGGTGAACCCTGGCCATTGGGGTTGGACAGGATGGCCCTCATCTCATAGCAGCTTGTTCCGCTAGCACCCCCGAATGTCCCCTTTCAGCCGTTCGTTGCTGGTAGTGCTACAACTGGCCCAGCAGCCGAGTGTTTTTGAAATCTAGGGAACAAAGCAATTGGGGATGCAGTCCCCCAGTCGGGGGGTCAATCAAGAAGCACAGTCTCCTGAACCCACGTACTGGATTTCTCCATATAATGCCTGGTATGTGTGAGATGGCAGAAATAGCAGGAATGAACAGGGCTGAGATGCGTCACAGGAAATGGAGTAGGGGGCAAGATGTAACCATCAAAGGACATTTTTTCTCACCATATCTAACTGTGACATCTCACCAGCTGCTCTGTGTGTGCTCTCGGGAATGCTTCCCATGGGATGGATCTGGGGGAACCTTTGGCAGTAGCCTAGAACCAAATACAGCCACTCATCTGAGCACTTTCTTAGCGGAGTCAGTCCCTTTTGACCATTTTCTCTGTTTATTCTATTCTAGTCAGGTTCTTTTACACTGTGCCCATCTGCACCATATTGTAGCCTTTCCACTGCGCCCTCTCCTGGCTCACTCATGTTTTTATTTAGTGTCCCCTCCATTTTTGGACACTGAAGTCAAAGCTAAGCACGTGACCCTGCTGGATGACTATAGGACCAGGTGGCACAAAGACCCGGTCCAGGGGTTCTGCAGCTGGGTAATGAAATGGCGACAGTGCTTTTGCACATCATGCTGTTCAAGCCATTGCAGGATGTCTAGCCTCCAGAGAGAATATGAGAAGAAAGAAATTTCTTTCTGCTCTCTGGTTCTTCTTTCTGTGTGTGCATCTGAATTAGAGGCCATAGTGCAAATGTTCCACAGGTACCTCGCATGCCGGCCATGTGCATAAAGGCTGCCCTGGGGTTCCTGAGCTGGTGAGTAGGGTTTCTACTCCACTCCCCATTTGCCTGCTTCCTCTGGCTGGGAGTAATTAGACCCGCGCCATAACCTACAGCCCAACGGGGAGACATCCCAGCTCCACTGCTGGGTGAGATTCACCCTGGCCACCCCGCAGTGTGTTGCTTCAAGCCCCGGTGTTAGCAGCTTCTGTCTGATGGCAGCATGTTCATGTGTCAGTTAATAGAGCTTTCCCGCTCAGGGAAGTGAGCACTGCTAACGCGACAGCGAGCCCCTTTGACCTTGGGTGCATCTCCCTCCCCCCTTAGTTAGCAGTGCAAAGTAAAACCAGAAGGTGCTTTATTCTTGCTGCCATGGTGGTTTACTTCAGCTCTACTGTCCTTTTCTATTCCCCGAGCACTGGACCTTCCCCAGGCTCCAGCACAGGCCAGGCTTAAATGACACTGCTGTGTGCTCCCTGTTCTGTAGCTCCCTGTCAACACAGGTCATATTATTGGCAAATAACGGCCCTTTGTAACAGGTGGGTTCCGATATATTTTCCATTCCAGGTGCTTGTTTCTTGTTTAGAGTGGACTTTTGTACCCAGAGAAATGTGGCTTCTGAAGTTTGGCGCTTTGCAGGCCTTGTGTGCTGCTGCTGCTGCTGCGTACCTTCTTGGCAGACTTTTGTGACTATAAGCAGCTCATTTTCTGGAAGCTTATTAGATGCAGATGAGCATGTTTGTTTCTGCATTTCGACATGTTAATGCATTTTCCTCTCCATGTCTGTGGTTCAGTTTCACTTTGAATTTTGTGGATTTAAAGAGCTGGGGAATATGGTTTGGGCGTTAAAAGATGTTTTATTTTCAGAAAATGAGAAGTGTCCTTAAGTGTCTCTCCCCTCCTTCACCCTCTCCATTCCATCTATGGCAGGAGATTGTTAGCAATGTTCTTGTCAGGATCAAACCACTGTAATAAATTTTGCAATTCACTTAAAAATACAAGTTCTGCGTTTTTGTTTTTTTTTAATATCTTTCTAACTCCTGTTTGCTGGGTTGCTGTTGCTGTCACATCTCGTTCCATTACTGCTTTCTGCAGCGGAGCAAAGAACTTTCCTGGGTTTCAGCCCCATGCAAACTGAAGGGCAGATGACGACGTGAAACAGTGCTCAGCCCTGATGATACTTGCCTGGGGTTCCTCTGCAGGGTAACTTAGCTGGCATCCTTAGGAAGAATAAATTAGAGACGAGGGTTGGGCGAGTTCCAAGGAGCCACACAGGTCCCAGCTCTCAGTTTGCCTGAACCTTGGGGCTATTGTGTGGGCGTTGCACATTAAAGCCAGTTGCTCTGCTGTAGCTCATGCCCGACCTTGGTGGCAATAGGCATTGCATACCGTAGCCCTCTTCATTAGCAGGCAGGCAGGACTGTGACACTTGTACTCACGTGGGGAATATGGCTCATGATTTGATTAGACTTCACTGACTTCATGTCTATTCATAGGCACGTCTGTGGCGCTTCTCCCCATAGGATCAGAATGGCTTTGCCAAGTGACCCTAACAAGTGATCTTGAGAGCAGCAGGGTTTAGGGGAGGGTTAACTTAGGTACTAACCACTTGACATGGCTCTTAGTTATAATTATCCGGCTGTGCTAGGCAAAAATCCCTTCTCATACAATCCCTAGGGAGCAAACTCACAGCTAGGAGACAGCAAAGCCCAAATCACGTACTGTGCCTGTGTGCGCCTGTATTTGTACACACAAACCCTGCAGCCGTGCCTGTGGGTCAGCACCATGTGAGCACAACCAGCTGGCTGGGCAATTGCTGACACTGTCCTAAAACGGTAACTATGCCGAAAGCATTGCCACAGGGGCTTCAGTCACCTGGTTTGAAAATTTGGGCTCAAAGGTCATGCAGTGGAGTGTAATTAACCAGGAGGGTTTCAAGGCCCTGAGCCAAAACCCAACTGAAATCAGTCGCCACACGCCCATTAACTCCCATGGGAGCTGGATCAGACTGCAAGAGGGGAGACAGTATGAACAGAACAGCCTCCATGCTTCACTAACCCATCACGCGCCTCCAAGCGAACAGCAGTCGCACATGCGAGGTGCAGTGTTGCTGAGCTCTTACAAGCAGCTGCCAAGTTCTAGCCCCAGACTAACAGCAGCCGACGTGATGCCTGATGATAGTTGTAAAGTGCTGCGGGAAGAACGCTGCTTCAGGAGGATACTCAGCTCCTGACGGGCCAGCCGACAGCAGAACCAGGGAGTTTCTATTATTGCTTTAGCGCTACCCTGGGGAATACAGATGGCACTGGCAGGACGTGCCCACAGTTTCTTCACTCAGCACTGGGATTAGCTGGGTACCAGCTGAACGAATTAGGTAATAATGCCTCTATCGGCCTATGGGCCTGATTCAGGAACGCAACTAAGCACGTGCTTAAAGCCCTGCTTTGCTGAGTGGGGGTGGGGCAAAGCCGTGCCGTGCTGAATCAGGGCCTAGAAAAGACAGTGTGGTTGCCCCTCTGTACCAGCGTCTGCTGGGAAGGAGGCGGCCAGTAGCCGGGAAGGCCTGCGACCTGCACCAAGCGCTGGTTAACGCTCAGGGTAACCCCGGCGTAGGGCAAGTTCTTGGTTCCTTTGAAAGGGTTCTGAAAAGCGGGGCCCATGGCTCGGCTGGCCTTTGAGACGGGATATTTATCCGGCTCCGGTGCTGACTCTACAGACTCATTGGCAATGTCTAGCGGTGATTAACCACGTTACTGAGCAGAGACGAAATAGCTTCAGCGAACAACTGTTCAGCTGGGGGCTAGCGTAGCACATGAGCCAGCATGTAACAGCCACTACAGGGGCTGGATGGGACTGAAGTGTCACGTCCAGTTGGCCGTTGGCCATGCAAAATGGGCCAGGGCCACAGGAGTCAACCACAGCATGAAGGCGGCTTTTCCTTGGAGGTAAAGCTGGCGTGGGCTGAATGCCTGCCTAGCCTCTCATTAACCCATGACATATGAACATGCAGTAACAAGTCTTGAAGCCGTGACAAACCACAGAGCCCGGTGTCTTTAAAATCAGCATTTACTCAGCCATAATACTCAGCAAACCTGATACCGAGCGCACGTGTGCTCTACGCCTAGGCACATAGGAGCAGCAACCCTCTGCTGCAAAGCCCAGCGAGAGCAGGATAACACCCCCTCTGCCTCGGAGCAGTGTTACACTAGGCAGCTGCTAAGCCCCTTTAGGGCTGGCAGGAGTATAGTTCATCAATCTAGCATACAGCGAGATTAAAATTAGCTGGTTTAAAAATGAAAAAACCCCACCAAACCCCCAGCTACCGTCTGTCTCAGAGTGCCTGTTTCCCAGGCACACCGCGTCTAACCCTTGCAGGATGGGTGATGGAAACACTACAGGTGCCTAGCAGTGCACCAGCCTCCTTTGCTGGGGGCAGCCAAACGGTCCTTTACAATGCAGCACTTCGGCTGGTCTGGCTGTGCACACCCCTGGCACGTCCCGGGCTGCAGGTCACGGTATTGTTGGCCACTCATGGACGCCAGCCATGCAAGGAGACAAAGCACGTGCAGGTTTGGTTTGTTGTTTTTCCTCTACAAGGCCCTGGGGCTTTTAGCCTGGAAGAGCAGGAAAGGACCCTGCTAGCCTCCAGCAGCCTCCAAACCTCTGAGGCCAGGCACGAGGGTGTCTTGCCGAACACATTCACCTGCTCTCCACTAACCTTTGCTCACTAACACGGGGGGGGGGGGGCACTTAGGCCTTTGCCCCCACACCTGGCGGTCAATCTCGGGCTGGTAGCTGATGGCAGGAGAGGTTTATCCGCTGAGGGGCTAAGCACACTGTCATGTAGCCATGTTAGGAAGGGGAAGTAAGAGGCACATAAAGCCCCCTGCAATTAGAGCGAAATAGGGGCTGGCTCAGGGAGACCCCACAAGGCTTCACTGCTGCTGTTTGTTTGGTCCACGCATCGGGGAGCTAAGTGGCAGCTTTCTAGAGATGGGCCCGCCTAGCAAACCCACCTGGGGAACATACAGCAACGCACGATTACAGCCCCGCGACTGCAGTACAACCTTTCCTGCGTTCCTGAATCATGAGCTGGAGAAACAGTGCTGAGCGGATGGGCTGACGCTGCCCTGAGGGGTGTGGTCAATACAGTCCCTTCATAGCCCTTAAGGCCAGCGGGGCCCATGGCGAGCATGTTGTTTGACCTTCTGCAAAGCACAGGCCAGAGAATCTCACAAAGCGATTCCTGCACCAAGCCCAGAACGGCTGGTTGAGCAGCAGCGTCACTAATAGAAAGCCGGCTAATGCGAGACTAATGTACAAGCATTGCAGTTAAGGGGAGGGAAAGTTTTATTGTGTGTACAGAACATGAGGGGGCTAGTGCATTGCGAGGGCTACTTTGTGTGCTGCCTTTTAACAGGCCGTGCTCAGGCATGAGCTGAGTGAGTGGTAAGGGGAGCTCATTACCTTTTCCTTCACTTTGCCTCCAGCCCAGTTAGTGCAGGAAGGACAGAACTAACATTAAAGGACTGGGTCTTGCCCTGGCTAGTGAGCCAGAAACGACACTATTCTAGCTAGACACACCTAGTTCTGCCCTGATGTTACACCCACCATTTCACAACGTGCCACATCCCACTGACTGTCTCATGTTGAGCCTTCAGCCTCTCCAGAGCCCTGCATGGTATTTTCATGGGATGAGTCATTTAAGCTTTTGGCCCTGTATGGAAATCCTGCGCTTTAGCTGTTCTATCAGGCACGAGCTGGGGGGCAGGGAAAGCCGGCCGAGCCATCAGCTGGCTGGGAAGTGGGGCAGTATCACAGCTAGAGTCTTGTTTCAGTGCAGGGGGCTGGACTTGGTGACTTCTCAAGGCCCTTCCAGCCTTACACTTCTCTGATTACTCAGCGGGCATGCACCAAGTGAGGCAATGGGGCTCCTTGGGGGACACGAACCAGCCGGGGGCTGGAGAGTAGCTTAGCAGCCTCACCGGACCAATGGGCTTCCAATCACAGCTGGGAAAACAGCTTTCCGGTGGGCGTTTTAGCGGAACCTTTCAAAGTTTGTCCCTCCCAGGTTAATGGCAGACTAGCAAAGCAGTATGGTGCTACCTAACCGAGACCCAGAGAAGAGTGGCTGCTGCCCATTACAGTAGGGCTAACGTCAGGTGCAAGGGAAGCAGGTCACGTGTGAATGGTCAGCAAGGAGCCGGTCAGGGAAGTCCTCCTGCCTGGCAGGATGCCCCAGGCCTGCCTTGGTTTTAGTTCAACGGTGTGGGACGCTGTGGCTCTCCAGGAGGAAATCAAGATGGCTGCTGCGCCCGGCTTCCATGGACCTGCCTTCTGTTTGGAGAGCCCGGGGGGAGGGAGGGCTGGGCGTCACCTGGAAAAGCTCCTCTCAGAACCCTAAATCCAAGGAGAGAGTGCGTTAGTCAGCGCGCAGAGCCGCCACATCCCACCCAGGACATGCCTGGCTTGGCCCCCTGCTAGAGACGGAGCTTGGGCTACTCACATACCCGGGTGGGGCGGGAGGATGACACGACGACACACCAGCTGCTGCAACAGCAGGGGCATTTAGCCTTTATTTGGTGCACAAATGTGGCCCTGAAAACCCAAAGTTTCCAGATTATGGATCCAGGAGCCTAGACTCACACTGCACAGCCAGTTCCCCAGGCTTGGTCAGTTGCTAATGCCCCTGTCTGCCCCCCCCCCCCCCCCCCCCCCCCCCCCCCCCCCCCCCCCCCCCCCCNGTAGACTCCATGGCTAAGAAAGAGGGTTTCATAACAGCCTAGAGGTCATTAAAATAACAGTTTAGAGAAAACCAGTTGGGAGCTATTGTTATTTACTTTTTTGCATAACAATTAAGTTAAAAGGCAACAATTTTTAACTGATAGAAAGGACTATTAAAAAAACCACCACCGCAAATACCTCTTATCACAGAGGCCAAGTGTTCGGCAGGATTTGCAGAAAGAGCCTTACACAGTTATAGGACTGAGAATTGCCACAATTACACTGGCGATGATGTCGCTTTGTGACGGCTATAAACCCGCCTGCCTTGGGCCATAAAGCAACCGCTGAATGACAGTGGGTGGGAAGAACTTTCTCCCGCAGGCTCGTCCTGAGCTGGCCAGCATGGCCCAACCTAAAGCATCTGGTGCCAGGCACTGAGCAGCAGGCTACTGGGCTGGCTGACCCCTGCGGCAGTTCTGATGGCCGTATTAGTCAGTCTTTATTCCCACTGGTTGTTTTCCTGACCAGCCAGGAATCAGTCAGATGTCCAGTCAGCTTTTGATACCTCAGATTAATAGAGGATGATTTTTTTTAAAGGCTATTTAATGAGATATTGTGATTTGTTAGCGCTGCTTAATATTGATCACAGAAGGAGTGGGTCATGGAGACAAGCAGACACTTGTTGCTATGTGTGGCTTAGCAACATACACAATGTATTCAAAGGGAATAATGAAATTATCACGGGGAAACAATGAAGCCATCACTTGACGAGATGGAGGATGTGGAGCTCTTGTTTGCCAAGACAAGAAAGACACTACTTATTGTTTGCACAAATCTGTGAACTGCCTGGCCCACCCCTCCCTACGTAATGGGGTGTAATGAATCGCTGTGGACTATTCAGGTTAATGTGTAGCTTTGTACAGCTGGGCAGGAGCTCATTACTGGGAAAAACGTGTGGCCTCTCAGCATGAACTGTGGCCTTAGCAGTGGAATAGCCTGTTGTGAGGCGTCTTAATATCAGGTGGAGGTGTGGGGGAGGGAGTGGGGCAGGACGAGAGAATGTCTAGTGGGACTGGAGATTTGTAGCTGACAGCTGGGTCCCACTCTACATTAAGAGAATTTTAGCTCCTCACATGTTGCAATAATCTTGCTTTAAATATTTTTGTAAAAGTTGGCCATAATATTTCCATTTTAATTGTCTTAATCTTACCTGGTGCTATAGCTTTGCTTAGAAACTGTATCTGCCACTAATAACTTTATAGAGCTAATTTAATTGATTTCCCTAGGCAGTTTGAGCAAAATAGGTGGCTACTAAAAGATCATGGTTATGAGTGGCTTTGAATATGATGCCATATATAATCACAGAGAAGCCAGAAATAAGGGTGGAGGCTGGACGGGAAGGCTGTCTTTGTGGTTAAAGTCTTGGCCCACTGCTTGGACGCACTGGTTACAGTCCCTGGCTCTGGTATTGATTTCCGGCGTGAGTTTAGGCAAGGCAATAATTGTTTTGGGCCTCAGATCCCGCTCTGCAAAATAAGCGAATGGCACTGCCTTTCTCGGCATGCTTGTCACGTCAGCGTGTGAGCGTTACGGGCAGACCCTGGCTCTCACTATGTGGTTCAATGTGGGCCTGGAGGTGCTACCATCAGATGGTTAATAATCATTACAGCTGGTTGAAATTTTCAAACAAGCAAACTAACAGCCCCTTTTCATCATGGACGTATTCTGCACAGAAGCCGTTGAAACTTTATCATTTATCATTTTAAAAGTAAGAAAATGCCAAAAAAATAATAATAAATCTAAATAAATGTGGGAGCGAGACTAAACTGACCAAAAATTTCATTTTAAAATCTCTCTTATTTCAGCCATGGAAGAAAACACAAACATTCAAATACAAATTTAAAAAAATGAAAAATTATTTCAAATGTGTGTGTGTGATGTTTTGCTTTGTGTTGTTTTGACCATTGCTAATAGATTTCTAAAGTCATTAGCCTCCTGGCTTGTCGTCAATATAATTTATGATGAGCCTTAGGTCTGGCTGGCACAGGAGTGGGAGCTGGGGCGAATCTGTTGGAGCGCCCCCTAGGGGCAAGCACAGGATTGTTGCCCCTGGGGGACACACCAGCACCAGGCAAGTCTAGGCTAAAATGTAACGGCTACTGTCGCTGGAGCTGGCCTAATGAGTCGGACTCAGGATAGCCTCTTGCCTCACTTGGCCTCGATTTGCTTCCGCTGACGTCAGCCAGCCCCCAGAAGTTACCTACAGCTGAACATGACCCTTCGCTGACCAGGCCATTTACCCAGGAGCTGTGCTGTGTCAGAGCAGCCCTGGGGTCGGCCAGGCAGTATCGAGCTAGGGCATTATTGTATGTCTCGTGTGGCGGAAAGCACTTGACTCTGTGCCCCGTGCTTCACAGCACTGCTGCCGCACTAACAGGCCAGCTGCAGTGGGCTGCCTGTTGGGCCGGCTGTAGTTACGGGGGCGTGGAAGAGGGCTTGTCAGGCTGGAAGGGGGGCTCCTCATTGACGCTCAGCCTGGGAGAATTCCAAAGCTGAGTCGTGCAGGCACCTGGAGGATGCTACAGGAACTGCTCTTGGCACCAGAGAGGTTGCTACACAAATCTTAGCAGTGCACAGAAGGTGCTGGGCTGTGGATTTTAGGTGACAGCTTGGGACAGGCGTGCGTATGTGTATGCACGCGCATTTCTACTAGCTTTAAAGGACTCCAGGCTTCTAATCCCGGCTTTGCCACGGGCTTTCTAGATAAGTCACTTAACCTGCCTATAAAATACAACTAATTCCTCCCTTTCCGGTGGGTGTGACCCCCATCCAGCCTCTGAAACACCTGCAGCACCTTGAGGAGCTTGTCCCAGGGTCGTTCTCCCTCGCTCAAGCCTGGATTATGCACCCAGCATTGTGGGCTCTGGTGCCAGACAGTTGCATTGACCCAGATCATCCCTCACAGGTGTAACACTTAGAGGGAAGAAATGAGAGCAGAGGCCCAGCTCCCCGACCAGCTCCAAGCATTGCAAGTTCCCTAGACTTGTCTCTGGTGCAGCTGCCTCTGGGGCCCTTTTGGCAGGGGTTCCAGGGAAGAGATAACAGAGCGCCTCTGAGGCAGGTCACAGCTCAGTGCATAGATGAGGGGACAGAGGCCCAGAGAGGCTTCGTGGGTTCCCCCAGGGGCAGAGTCAGGACTCGAACTCAGACGCCCAGGCTGCCGCCTGCAGCCCAGGCTGCTTCCCAACCCACCTAGCTGAGCAGCAGAAGGGGGCACCAGGCCGAGCAGCCATTCTGCTCTTGCTCCGCCAGGTCCAGGTCTCTAAACCCCCCTGGGAAAGCAGCAGTGACTCTAGCCAGGGCGTGCTGGGCCCTGGTTCTGGGCATTGCGCAAGCCCTTAGCAGGGCAGGCCATTCGCAGCGTGACTGGGTAGCAAATCCTGAGCCATTTATCGCTACTGATGCTACCATGAGAAGGGCCCAGGCCAGCCTGGGGCCTGCTGCTGCCTGGCAGGGACAGTGAACCCTCCTCTCCTCGAGACGGCAGCAGGAGCTGAGGCTACTCAGAGCCATGCCAGACTGTGCTGTTAAAGCAGAGCGTGGAAATCAGTGGTGTCTCATGAGGATGCCGTGCTGAGTGGTGCTCGGATACTGGGGGCTGGGGCCCAGACACGGACCTAGATAGACTGGGCAAAGCTATCAAGCCACATGAGGAGGAGCCCAGGCAGCCTGCTGTTTTCCACGCTGCCAGCCAAATAGAGGCATCCGGTAGTGGGAGCCTGGATGTGCACAGGCTGTAAAGGGCTAACTTCCTAAAAGAGACAGGCTCTCCCCCCTCCCGCCCCCGGGCACCGAGACAGGGAGCAGCTCCCAAGTCTGCGGAGAACTCACTGCCGAGGCTCAGGCGCTGTAAGAGGAGTCGTGGGGGGAAGGGAAAAGCCGAAAAGGTGGCTAAGTGGCTTTTGTAGCAGAGAGGCACAATTCTCAGAGCGCTCGGTGCCTTGTGCATGTCAGACGGGTGCAGGTGGACGTGCAAAGCTTCCCAGCTGAAGAGGTGTTGCTAAGCAATTCAAGGGGCAATGCACATTTTAAGGAGCTGTTCGGTTTCACGCACTCGCTCCTCACTGGGGGTCAAGCAACGCCTCTTACAGGTACTGCCTGCAGGCCTGACAAAAGAGTGAGTTCTTGTTTGCACCATGGCTGCATCAGGGGTTCCCCACAGAAAAAATACTGCACCTGCCTAGGGGTCAGTTTGACTGTTAATATGCAGGTTAGTCTGAAAGTGTGAGAGTGTGACAGAGAGACAGTACATGCACATTTATACATCTGCTGCACGGGCTCCTGTGACCCTAACTCCTATATTTCCTTCCTCAAGGGGATTTAGTGAGCGGGTCCATAGAGTGCAAGATTCCCGACTCTACCCTCACTGCAGACACTGCACCGGGAAGCACAGCAGGTGGGGACTGCTGCACTGTACCAGAGAATCACTTGTCCTGGGCTCAGGCACTTACCCAGAACTGCACAGGGGCACCCAAGAAGGTTAAGGCAAATTAACAAATGTGAAGCCAATGCACATAAATGAAAGCACATTAAACCCCACCTGGATGTGCTAAGACAGAAGTAAAATTGCCTTAGTTCACTGGTATATTAGAAAGTTTTTCTAGCATAGCTATGTCAGGTAGGAGAGTGAAAAAAATCACACCCCTCCAGTCAGCACAGCTATGCTGGAAAAAGCCCCAGTGTAGTCTTTGGCTGGCATGGCTTAGTCTATTTGGGGCCCTAGCCATCCCAGCAAAGCTCTCTTTTGCCACTTAAGCTGCATCTCCCTTAGGAGGTTTCCCTATGTAGCTCAACTGATCTAGCTATACCAGAAAAACACTTTTCAGTGTAAACAAGGCTTACGGTCACTTTACTTGGGGTTTAACCGGATTTAATTTATGCACATGGACTTCACCCCTTAGTTTTCCTGAGTGTCGCCAAGCCAACATGGCCCCAGATTAATTAGAGCAGGGAGGAGAAACATCAGGATTAGATGGGGAGGGAGTCAGAGCTGGCCCAAAGGAAAGCATTTGAGCAGCAGGTGCCCTGTGCTTCGCTATCCTGCTATATTCTGATACACGTTAAAGTTTATGTTTTACTACCTAATATGCTTCTTCAGGTTAACGATTTGATGTGCCCAGTGGCTTATTATTTCTGCCTTGCCAATCTGTCCAGAGATGTGGGAAAACTGTGATATTTCTAGGTGACACCTTTTTTTAAATAAAAGATTCAATGTACCCTGCACAACTTCCTCCCCATGGAGAGAAACCATCGGCCAGAGACCAACAGCTGCTGGAGTCCTGCTAATGCAAGGTATGCCCCAGATCAACTTTTACAGCCATCACAGGGAATCTTACATAACCACATCCCAGAAAAGCGTCATCAAATTTAACAATGCAAAAATAACATCCATCTATCCATCCATCCCAGGCATTTCTACAGTCCCAATCCCAGCAGTATCTGCGGTAGGTGCTAATATCCTGAATCTAGTCTAAGGAGTTCTCAGAAGAACCAAAGACACCATAAAAAAATTAAAACTGAGCTACTCAGTGGCGCTGGAACATTTTAAACAGTGGGGGTGCTGAAAGCCAGTCCCCTGACCCCTGTCTGTCCCCCCCCGAGAGCTGGGACCGTCTCTGGGGGGGGGGGGCGAGGGGTGGACCTGGACAGGGGTAAGGGGGCCAAGGCTGGGGCCACAGCTGGGGGTGAGTGCGGGGTTGGTGGCCGGGACCCCTCGGCCGCGTGCGGGGCCAGAAGTGGAGGTGCAGGGCTGGCACCCCCAGGCGTGGGGCCTGGAGCCCACATGTGGGGCCAGAAATGGAGGCGCAGGGCCGGTGGCCGGGACCCCCGGGTGCAGGGCCAGGACCCCTGGGGTTCAGGGCCTGAAGCGGAGGCACGGGGCCGGGACCCAGCAGGCAGGGCTGGAAGTGGAGCCCCACATGAAACTTGGGGGTGCTGCAGCACCCCGAACACCCCATGTTCCCGCGCCTATGGGGTTAATGTGTGCAGATGGGGCTTGGTGAAGGCACTGTGCCTTTCATTAACACAGTCTCTGCCAGTTAATCTTCTTTAAGAGGAATAAAAACACAAAACAATCCCCACTAGACAATATCTTCCTGGAGGAACTGTCACCAGGGCGTTTGAGAACTGAATGTTTGACTGTGAGATAGAAAGGGACACAAATTATCTTAGGACACAAAGTACATTGTGCAGAGGCTTGTGTGTTCACTGAATATTTAAAGCAGAAAGGAAATATTTATTTTACTCTGATACATTTTGTCTCCCTCAATGACAGAGGCAGCACAAAGCTTCTCCTTTTGTCTAACTGCTGGCTTCAGAAGTGCTCAAACCCACCCGAGCAGTCTGAGGTGTGCAGTAGTGGGGCTTGCTAAGAAGTCTCTCTCATGCTGAGCTGAACAGGATGCCTTGGCCAAACTGCAAGCCCAGCAAGACAAGGCTCAGTCTCCCCAAAGGCTCAGGTAAGCAATATTCACTGGCCCAGCTCCATTGATTACCACTGACGTTAGGAGCCTAAACATGTGCAAGGTTCTGGGCTTCTGCCATCAGCGGTGAAGAAACGTCAGCGTTCCCTGTGTGCCGCTTTGTGCTCTCGTTCGGGGAGCACTGCTCACCAGCCTGGCAACAGCCCAGATCTGGCACTGACTGAGTCCGTTATCTTGGGCAAGTCATTTACCTAGTGAGGGTAATTACCCACTGGAACCATTTACCACGGGGCGTGGTAGATTCTCCATCATGGATCATTATTAAATCAAGATGGGGAGGTTTGTCTAAACGATGTGCACTAGGAAGGATTTTGGGGGCAGTTCTCTGGCCCGTGTCATACAGCAGGTCAGACCAGATGATCACATGGGCCCCTTCCGGCCTTGGAATCTATGAAAAGTCTCAGTCCATTTGCCCAGCTGTAAAATAGAGGGAACAGTCCTGACTTACCTCCCTGGGGTGCCGTGAGCCTTAACTCCTGCAGGGGTGTAAAGTGCTTTAAGAGTCTTCTCCTAGAAGGCAGCGCCAGGCACCCCAGCCAGGCAGTGTTACTAATTAATAATCATTCGTGATTATAAAGACAAAGCGGCCATGCTTTATGCTTCTTTGATTCTATGCCAGCCAACCCAATGCAACAGCCACAGTTCTCAGGGCAGAGCAGCAATTCGATCAGCAGTCTCGCGGGTGCACAGAACTATACTGAGGCATTCTTTGGCTTCTTAAGAGACTTTGGCCTACTGGCCATTTTAGGAAAGGCCCTATACTTTTCTACCCAACCCTTTGCAATTTCCAGTTTACCATTCCTCTGGGGCTTGAGGAGAAGCCCCCAGGTCCTAAGACCCCTCCCTCTCCAGCCCAACACTTCTGTTGTCTGCAATCTACTTCTCATCAGTTCTCCTCTCCGTGGCTGGCTGGATATTCATCTCCGCAATAATACGGGGCACATGTCAGCCGTTTGTCACCCGAAGTTCTCACAGGGCGTTACCAAGAGAGGTAAATGTCATCACCTGCACACTGACAGTGGGGCTGGGAAGAGAATGAGGCACATTCGGGTCACAGGGTGAATCACCTGCAGCGTCTGGGCTAGAAGCCAAGTTTCCCGCTTTGACCACTGCACCTCACTTCTGCTCCCTGGGAAAAGAATCTTTCCTCATACCCCTTCGGTTTGGGAGGTACCCCTAGCTTTACCCGCACATTAGCGCTGATCTGGGTAGGGCGTATAGTGCTTTGCCGCCATTTTTGCCCTTGGGCAATCCTGCGTCTGGCTTTGGGAACTCAAAAAACACAGGTTCTCTACAGCTCGAGGCAGGAATTTTGCTCCTACCACCATCAGCTGGTGAAAGATTTTCCTTTTACAAAGCTAACAAATGGCTCTGGCACCAATAGCCAGTGCAAAAATGCACTCAGGAGGCAGAGAGGGGTTTGCATTGCCCGGATGCACATCCTGGGTCCCTGAACTCAGCCCAGCCAGCAAACCTGCTCTCTCTGTCAGCTGAGCACAATAGTGGGAGATTGGTGAAGATAATGGAGGAATCCAGTCCAAGTCTCTTGCCTTATTTCTGACAAGGCAGAGAGTCGGCTGCCTGGGAACCGATGGGGCCAGCTTCTGGGCACAGCAGTGGGAATTTCTAAGCATGGCATCTGCCTTCAACAGCTGTCCAGCAAAGTGCTCCCCCGTACCAGGCAGAAACCTCGCCTCATCGCTTCCTTGGAGCTGTGACCTTGAGCAGATTCCTTTGGTTGTGCCCAGGAAACTCCTCAAATCTGAGGTGAGTAGTGGGCTGACCTGGCCAGGGGAAGCTGGAATGTGCCTAGCTAGGGACAAAGGACAGGAGCAGAGCTCTCAGGTGAAACCCCTCCCTTGGCAACGGGAGCACTGGCCTCTGGAGAGGGGAGAATTCACCCTCTGTCTATTGATGCTACTTACAGAGAGCCCCACCCCACTATCTGAGCACCGTCCTCTTTACTGTATTTATCCTCACAACATGCCTGGGGGGGTGTAGGGCAGTGCTATTGTACAGCTGGGGAAACCGAGGCAGGGAGTCACTAAGATCAAAGTGAGCGAGGGAATGGGACCCAGGGAACACCGAAGGACTAGCCCATCCTTCCTTCTAGGCTCCCAAGAGTGAGGAGGCAAAGCTTAGGGGAGGGTAAGTTTCTAATTCTGCCGATTTCTAGTCTGGCCTTGGTCTTTTCTTCTCATGAAGTGTTTCCACACCGCAGGGGCCAAGATCTGCCCCCACCAGGCAGGGCATTTCAGAAGAGAATGACATGAAGCAATTGCATTTATGTTTGCAAATCCAGCCTTTCCAACCCACACCCTCCCTGGCTTCACCTGCCAGCCAGCGGCATTTTCTCTCCCAGTCACCAAGCTTCAGTCGCAGCCATTTCTCATGGTGGGGGAGGGGCGGCTTTAACATTCCCTGTCAGCAAGTCTCTGCCAAGAGCTATTGCTGCTGAAATGTGCCTGTGCCCACTAAGGTGACCAGACAGCACCTGTGAAAAACTGGGACAGGGGGTGGGGGGTAATAGGAGCCTATGTAAGAAAAAGCCCCAAATATCGGGACTGTCCCTATAAAATCGGGACATCTGGTCACCCTAGTGCCCACCCCTCCCAGCAAAGTGATCAATGATCCCACAGCACCTGGCACTGCCACCCAGCGATAGGCATGCACGCAGGTGATGTGCTTTGACGGGAAGAGCTCCATGCATTGGGTCAGGGCCGGCTCCAGGCACCAGCTGACCAAGCAGGTGCTTGGGGCGGCCCCTCGGGAGAGGGGCGGCACGTCCAGCGATTCGGCGGCAATGCGGCGGAGGGGCCCTCACTCCCGCCCGGAGCGAAGGACCTCCCGCCGAATTGCCGCCGCAGATCGCGATCGCGGCTTTTTTTTTTTTTTTTTTTTTTTTTGCTGCCTGGGGCAGCAAAAACCCTGGAGCCGGCGCTGCATTGGGTGCAGGTGCGGGGCCAGGCGCTTTTAAATATCTGGCCAGTAGCATCACAATGGATCTGGCCCATCCTGCACCTAAAGCTGCTCTAAGCATCTACAGGCGGTGGCAGCGCTCCTGCTAGAGGGTGTGGCACAAGGGGTTGGTGACTGGCACGGTGCAGCATAGGGAGGGGTAGTGGAGATGGCAAGAAAGGTGTAGATACAGGAGCCCAAAGGTTCTCAACATGGGGAGGGGGCTGGGCATTGCAAGATGTGGCCTGGGCACACAGGACCATGCCTACCCATATGCGAAGTACGCGGCTGCGTAGGGCACCAGGGGATTTGGGGCACCGCATTGCCTGGTGCCCTGCACAGCTGCGTCCTGCTCCAGCCCCTTCCCCCAAAGCCCCTTCCCCTTCTGGCAAACAGAGGCTAGGGACACCATCCCTAATAGCCATTGATGGATCTATCCTCCATGAATTTATCTAGTTCTTTTTTGACCCCTGTTACGGTCTTGGCCTTCACAACATCCTCTGGCCAGGAGTTCCACAGATTGACTGTGCGTTGTGTGAAGAAATACTTCCTTTTGGTTGTTTTAAATCTGCTGCCTATTAATTTCATTTGGTGACCCCTAATTCTTGTGTTATGAGAAGGAGTAAATAACACTTCCTTATTTACTTTCTCTACACCAGTCATGACTTTACAGACCTCAATCATATCCCCCTAGTCATCTCTTTTCCAAGCTGAAAAGTCTCAGTCTTATTAATTTCTCATCAGACGGAAGCCATTCCATGCCCCTAATAATTTTTGTTGCCCTTTTCGGAACCTTTTCCAGTTCCAATATGCCCCCCCCCAGTATTTCAAGAAACACCTGAGCTGAGATTGTTTGAATGTCGCAATCTCGACAAAACACCATATTTTGAAATTAAAAACAGAATGAGGAGAACATTTCTGCCTCTGTGCATGGATCCCCCCTTTCTGCGACCAGCCCTCCTCAGCGCAGAAGCAGGGGTGCAATATGATTTTTAATACACTCATCAAGACATTATCCCAAGCACAAAGAGAAGCGGAAATGATGGAGGGAGAAGTTACCTGAGGATTTGAACGCTGTCAGCTCTACAGCCTGAAAGAGGGGAGAACACTCGTTAATTGAGATTTGCTCAGGGAGGGAGTTTCCAAGCCCCAAGGAGCCCAGGTCTGTTCACAGCCACATTCCCCAGGTCAGAGCAGGGCTTTTTTCCTGCCACCAATGCAACCAAGAAGTGCTTTGCCGCATGCACGCTCCTTTCCCATCGCTCCCTGCAGCTCCACTGCTTCACAGGTAGGGGAACTGCCCTGCCCCTCGTGTTCACAGAGCTGTTGTGAACTCACCCACGGGTGCAAGCTGGGCATTCTCCCCAGCACGTGTTCTTAGGGAGAGCACCCCCAAAGTGGGCCTGTGGCGTAAGAGGCCTGCCCTGGCAGCACGCTCTGCTGAAAGTGGGGCTCCCGTCCTTGCTTGGGGCAATGCAGCAGATGGGGCACAGTGCTAGGACATACAGACCAATCCAACACAAGAGGGGACCGGACCAGCTAACCTAAGCCAGCTTTTCCATCTCTCACTGCACTGGATGGAGCATAGGGCCCCCCCAGAGCCAGCTGTGGGACCTAGCCAGGCCCTAGTAAAGACCACCTGCACCATAAGGCACCCTGGGGCCACCTCCTCCACCCTCTCTTCCACAAAATATTTACTAATTTAAGGCCTAATCCTGGCAATGGCTTCCCATCATCGCCAGCCCCACGCATTCACAGATCAGGCAGGCTCTGAACAACCACAAGATTGGCTTAAAAGTCACAAGGTTTGTTTAAATGATAAACTTTAGACAGGAATGGCAAAGCTGTTTCTGTCCCCTAAGCGCTGTTGACAAGGGTGGGAAGGATTCACATTCAGATATCTTGATACAAAACAGGAGGCCAACCTGATCTCTTTTGAAGAAAAACAGTATCAGCCTCAGCCTCTAGGTCAGTGGTTCTCAAACTGGGGTTCGTGAAATGTTACAGGGGATTCTCGGGAAAAAATTCCCTAATGGCGGACAGAGCTGTCCCTAGGGACCCCAGCACGGGGCCAGGAGCCTGGAGCCCCTGGACTTCCACGAGCTAAGCAGATCAAAGCAAGCATCTCTATCACACTGAGGAGATTTAAACTTCAAGACTCNTAGCCTGGAGCCCCTGGACTTCCACGAGCTAAGCAGATCAAAGCAAGCATATCTATCACACTGAGGAGATTTAAACTTCAAGACTCATTATAAGAAATGGAAAGGGAGGTGGATATTTTTTGCTGTTTTTAAAATGAAATAGGCAGCTAGTGTTGTTTTTAAAATTATTATGAAGAACAAGTTTAAGCTTTGTTGTAACGTGCGTTGTTTGCCTGGACTGCTCAAGACCTGAATGCTTGTGTAGGAGGAACTCTTTGAGTTGGCTTCTTAAATACCTTCCTGCTGTTTCACATCTGATACTCCTAGGAGAAACCTAGGAACCTTGTCTTATAACAGGTTTATTCAAAGTGATACAAGCTACGAAAGTGAGATCTTGGAAGAGTGTTGCCGTTTTCATAATGTAATAAAAATACTGTAATGATAAATAATAATTAATAATGAATATAGTGTGTAATAAGCATGTCAAAAACAAATTTTATATTTCCAAGATCACTGCTTTTATAATTTATACTCAGGTAAAGGAGAAAATCCCTGGAAATATTCATTTTTAGGAGGGGGTCGCGAGACTTGACATTTTAATGAAAGGGGTTCACAGGTTGTTAAAGTTTGGGAACCACTGTTCTAGGTTCTACTGTTCTTCATCGTAACATCATCAATTTTACTTCCAATGGGGACCTGTCCTGGCTGCCCTGCTCAGTGAACGGCGATGACTGCTGTTCAGCTGCAGCGTTTGCACAGTCCACACGACAAGGGGCACAATGAGCCGGCACCACGAGGCTAGGGGGGGTTAACGCATTGGGAGGTGCCAAATCCCCAAAACCTTTCACCAAAAATGTGTCTTGTAAAACGTGGATGAAATGCAGTGAAAAGCACTCTGATGTTTGCACCTAACGGAGCACAGCATTTCGTCATTTTAAGTGTTTTCAGACTTATTGTAAAAAATGGCTTCTTAATCAGAACGAGGCTACGTTCAACGATACCATTCTGAATTCACAGCTCACGCTGTCACTTACATAAGGGATTCAGTCAAGGAGCTGAAACAATACCAGTGACTTACGTAACTAACCTGCACCGCAGGCTCTAGCTAGTCAATTGCAAGCTGCATTGACACACACAGCACAAGCTGCAACAACGCACAAATCTTACATTCAAAACATGCTTACAACGAATAGATCAGCTTCAAAATTCATGTTTCCTGAGCATTCGCTTGTGGAGCTCAAACGTTCATGAAGAGAGAACATGAAAGAGTTGCAAAAAAGTCACTTGTGAAGACAAACGAATATTTAAACAAAAACTGGCTCAGCCGTGCTTCCTCCCACACTGGCTCCTTGGGTACCAGGGAATTTTGTATTTTGATTGTTGTTGAATTTGTATTGTTTAGAAAAGGAAAATAAAACATTTTAAATAAAAATATTTAAGTAACAAACAAAAAGCGAAGCTCTGAGTGACCCCAGCATGGACTCAAGCTAATTCTCTCTTTGCCCCTAGTCTACCAGCTAGGAAGTACTGTGGCCTTGGCATTTAGGAAATCGACAGGCTCCTCTATTAATGCCCTGTGCATTAGAAAACTCAAGCCTCCTGGTTAATCTCTTTAGCCCATGTCTCATATTTTGTGCCAAGTAGCTTAGCAATGGTTCTAATTTACAGAGCCAGCACCTGCCTGGTCAGAAAAGCACCTATTGGAAAACCTGCCAGGTATTTATCACCCGGAAGAATAGCAACATTAAACAAAAATAAACCACGAGAGACAATAAATACTGGTTTTACTAAGTTGCCTTGAAATAGAACAGAATGTTATCTGTAAGATAAAGAAGATAGCACTTCAAAAGCAATAAAGGGGACGACAGACAGAGAGAGAGAGAGAAATTTTGGTGTATATCTAGACCCTTTGGTAAATTCCTCACACGAAAGTAGCATTATGTTTTTTTCTGAGGAAACTACAGTTAACTTCTATGTTAAGTGCACAGAACACTGCACGATCATTTCAGTGGTGGGAATGGAAGTGGTGTCAGAGTAGTCACATTTAAATTATTCTCCACTTTACGGCATGCCTTGTTGAACTTGGCAGAAGATAAGTTGCTGCCTGGGGAATGAAATGGGCCAACTGAACAATACCCCATTTGCACAGAATGTAACTTGGGAGCTGAAACACACAACAAGCCCTTTTCTAACTTGCTTCATTTTGGGGAGGCTTGTAGCCATGACCTGATTTCTGTCTTGGCCTTCTGATTGCTCAGTTCCATTCGTGCTTTTATGGATGCCCCTATTATAAATAGGCCTGGGAGTTGATTCCCGTCTGATACAGAATGGAGAAAAGAGACCACAAATGTTACCAACAAAACTAGGAATCAACATGCAGCAGAGAGACTCCCCCACAGCTCATGTGTCAAACCAACCCCCATCTCTCCCTTCCCTCTGCAGTCCAGGAGTCAGCACAACTGGGTCTAACAGCACAGAGGCCCTTTATATCCAGGAGCTGGACATCCCCCAAATGCACAGACAGTTGATTCTCTTTCTACTATTTATCTTCCAAGGGAAGGGATAGACAGATGCCTTCTTACTCTTTTGCACGGGCGGCAGGTGCACTGATTGCTTTCGAGCAAGCCCAGTACGATGGCGGTCGAGCAAGCACGTCACCATGAAGGATGGCAATGTCTGTGAAGGGGCTACATGGGCCCGTTTACGCCAGGGAGTGAGATTCCTCCCCCACCCCCAGTCTGAGTCCACAGCTCACCCTCGCCTGAGGAGCCCTCCTGGGGCTGTCTGAGAATCCTAGACATGCAGATATTAGGCTGTTTGGTGCGACTCCCAGCAGACAGTGCAGGGCTGTTCCATTCTGTAGGTTTGTAGGGCCTTTTGTCCAGCCTAGTTCGGGGTGCCCTGAGCCACAGCGTTTCCACCCCTTTCCCTTGGCCAACTTCCTGTCAAGAAACTGTTCAGTCTAATAGGCTGGATTTTCTTATCATAATTTCACCCCATTATTTGTTTGTCACACCTGCTGCACCACCCTCCATAGGCCAGTGATTTGCAGCCTTCAGATACTTCATTACAGGGTCCTTTTACTGGGGCAAATTCCTTCAGCTTCCCAACCCAATCAATGCGTAGGAGGAGGCACATACATACAGTGCTCCCACCACGGCTCCCAAGTCCGCTCCCACCACTGATGAACCTTCCCAACTCCCCCGGGAGGGAGGTGACTGATATGAACCTCATCTTACCAAAGGGGCAGCTGAGCCACAGAGAAGTAAGTGATTCACCCAGGATAAGACAAGACATCTGTGACAGAGCTGGGAATAGAACCCAGGAGTCCTGAGTCCTAGCCCTTTGCTATAACCACTAGACAACACTCCCATCTACGTATCACTCTGCATGTGAAAGGTGGAAAATAACTCAAGACATTACGTACCGGTCTCTCTGGTGACATCATTGAGGAAATCCCCATAGGAATTTTAGCACCAAAGTTTCCTAAAGTGTGAAGTGAGACAATGAATGTGGATACGCCTGAAGAATGGAAATGTGCATTTCTTTCAAAGGGCTTTATCGTTTATTCCCCCAAAGTATCTCCCAAGGAAGTAAAGGTCCCAGCCGGGCTGTCTGAAGAATTGCAAGCTCGTTTTCAGAGCTGCCAATCGGTTTGAGTGTGTGAACTTTTCTTTCTCTAGTTTAACACCGATTTCCTGCCCCCTCCCCCCTGTAAATCGCTGTTAATGTACCAACATGCTTCTCTGCCTAGAGGAAAGGCCATGCTGTGCAGGGGCAGCTGCAGGGGCAAGCAAGCATGGCAGAAGCCCTGGGCACCAACTTCCAGGAGCACCGTGCTGCTGTGCCCCTCAACTCCCCCCCCGGCACTGGGGGTGGAGACACCAAAAACGTTTTCCGCCCTAGCTGGCAAAACGGCTCAGGTCACTCCTGGATTGAGGATTCCCCACATCCGCTCACCCCGAATGCACGGACGACCGATATACGCTACAGGGACTGATCCCACTGAAATCAATTCGCCTTCTACCGCTGTCGTCTTTGGGAGCCAGTTAGCCCCTCAGTGCTGTATTTATATTTTCATCAGAGTTTCTCTCTCACTCCAAGGAACACAAACCTAATAACATTCGTGTCCACTATGACGCTGGCAGGCCAGGTGCCAGCTCACGCTAAGGTGCCCACGTCTGAAACGGACACTGATGGGTGCAGTTAATATTGCTAGACGAGGTATTAGAATGATAAGAAAGTGTTTAGAGTCTGTTGAACGCTTGTGAGATGCTCCCTGCATTAATCTCACTTCTAATATCTGTGCTCCGTATTGTAAGGTTCTGTGACTGTATGAATGGCCATACAGGAGAGGGACGTTAATCAGTGCAAAGAGCAGGAACTGGTATGCCCCTGCCCCCCAAAGAGGAGACACGTTGAGAGCAGACGGGCTCTGGGTGGATTTTACAAGTGGAAACTCCCTACATCAGGATCGAGAAAATGTCAACAAAAGGGCTAAAGACTCTTAGGTCTACAGTGGGAAAGCAGGTTGGTATAACGACGTTACTCAGGAGTGTGAAAATCCACACCTTTGAGCAACGCAGTTACACCAACCTAACCCCCAGTGTAGACAGCACTATGTTGATCGGAGAATTCTCCTGTCAACCTAGCTACCGCTTCTCAAGGAGATGGAGTATCTACACTAAAGGGAGAACCCCTCCCGTCTTCACTGAAGCCCTACAATGGCACAGTGGTGCCACTGTAACTGTTTATATGTAGACACACCCTTGTTGTTTATCTGTGAAGATGAGTCATGCAAGTGAACTCCTGAGTTTGCAGCTCAGAGCACATGGCAGGAGGGGGATTAAAAACCTCAAACAAAAGGAGTTAAGGATCTCTCTGCTGCTTGGACTCTAGGAGGAGCATGGTGTTTCTAGACATAAGCAAGAGATCCCCAGCTGCTTAGCCTGGGTTAGCCCTAAAGGTCAAATAGAGCTTGCTGATTATAGACGCCTATATTACCTTCTATACAGGGGGAGGGATAGCTCAGTGGTTTGAGCATTGGCCTGTTAAACCCAGGGTTGTGAGTTCAATCCTTGAGGGGGCCATTTAGGGATCTGGGGCATAAATCTGTCTGGGGATTGGTCTTGCTTTGAGCAGGGGGTTGGACTAGATGACCTCCTGAGGTCCCTTCCAACCCTGTGATTCTATGAAACCTAAGGCTGTAACTCATTCATGGTCTATATTCACTTGCTTTAACCTTATAAATAAACTCTCTGTTTTCCTTTTCCTATTTAATAAATCTTCATATAGTTTGCTATAGGATCACCTACAAGCATTGTCTTTGGTGTGAGCCCTAAAGCACAATTGACCTGGGGTAAGTGACTGGTCCTTTGGGATTGGGAGTAACCTGAATATTGCTGTTATCCTTGGTGTATGGGGCCATCAATGACAGAGAGACACTCCCATCACCTGGATGGCAAGACAGACCAGAGTACCCTAGGGGACAGTCTGTGACTCCGTGTTAAGGCTGTTCAAGTGCCTGGGCGGTTTGCACATGGTGCAGTTGGTTGGTGAAATCTACGTCTAGACCTCCCGGCTCATTAGGGTGTGTACCCTGGTTTGGAACAGCCTGCCCTGACGCTGGCACTCATGCGGAACTTCATAACCGGGTCAAACTTTCCAACTCTGTGGTGTTTAAGAGGGTTCAAAACTATGCAAGGGATGAAATTGCATGAAAATTGGACCCTCTGGAAAGGTCAGCCTACCTACCCCCAGGCTCTGAATCCCTGCCAGCAGCACAGAATACAACCTGAATACAAAGCTGAGGTCCCAGAAGGGACTCTTTACCTTTGTTGGTAATGTTCTTCAGTGGGGGATCTTTCTGCACAGGACTGGACATGGCGCTCTCGGGCGCAGAAGGACTCAGCTTCCCAGTCTCCCAGGAAGTTGTATTTCTTGGACTTGACAGATAATTGATCGGATGAGAACAGTTCTGCAATGACAGAGAAGCAGGACAGAGCCCTCAGGAATCCACGACACATCTGCCTTTAAAGGATTTTGATACCATGCATCATTTAAAAAATCTCCTGCAGCTGTTTTCTTAATGATCACCTCCTTGCCGATAAGGCCACTCTTCGGTCCGTGTGGATTCTCCAGGCAGATCTGCCGCAACCGCCCAAACTGCAGAACCAGTGGCACGTCTTCCTCCACCCTCCCCAGCACCGTTCAGGAGGAAAATGACGTCCCCCGACTCCATGTTCCTGAATATGCCAGGTCCATTCAAAAGATATTCCCAGGGCCAAGTTTTGTCCTACAATGCATGCCCAGGACATCAGGGAGAGCCCAAATGTATCGCGGAGGGCAGACTTTGGCTACAAACTTGGATTTAAAGGGGCACTGTGGAATGTGATAACCCTGGGTTTTAAAGATCAAGGTCTCATCAACCAGAGCAAGGAGAGAGGCCTTTTGCCTGGCCTTGGAGTCAGTCACATCCTACAAACTGCCCTGTTTTGTGGATCAAAAATGGGTCCACACCCACCTCACACACACACACAGTAATCCACAGCTAAGGCATGATGGGAAATTTCAACGTTTGGGCCTCTCTTTAGAGTTTAGTCTGAGGGTGTTTAGACTGAAATCCCTGGAGAGACTGTGGAGGGCTGAGAAGAAGAAGAAGAAATCAGCATGCCCTATAGGATACATGGCTATCAGAGGGGGTTGATAATCCCGGTTGGTAGTGAGGGATGCCAAGTAGATGCTATGCTGTAGATTTGGGGGAGGGGACACAAACTGGGTTTCCCAGAAATCCACCGTTCTAAAAAACATCCTCTGAAACCAGCTTGTGTTTAATGAAACCGGAGCAGCATCTCTGCCTCACACTTACTGTGAACGAGAGAGCTTTCTTCTTCTCCTTCATCCTCTGTATGGCGTTCCTCACCTGAAAGTTGAGCAGGGTCGTGAGACAGGGCCAGTGCTGTTCTGATAAAACAACAACATCCTCCAAACAAGTCAAGGGGGCGAAAGCAACAGCTGTCATGGGAGCAAAGGGCCAGGACAGAATATCAGCCTTTGCATTTGCTAAGATTCTGGTTACCGGTTTCATTTCTAATATTTGACTGTTCTGAATATGGATCAAAACCCGTGAGAGCTTCCTCTTACCTCACTGTTATAGATTGCATAGACCAGGAAGATGTACAAGCCCTGAAAAGGAGAGAAAATACAAAATATTACGGGCTTGCAATAGACTGACAAAATATGTGACCATTTTGAAACAGGGGAAGTAAGTGGGTCTCTGTCTTTGACGGATGCTGGGGCTCTGCCAACACTGGGTCACAGTCTGCTGTTTTGGGCCACAAAACATTTGCAGAGCACCCCCACTATGTCTCCAGCAGCTGGATGGCTTTGCCAACCTCCATCTGTGACTCAGGGCATTGGTAACTCTTACCATCACTGAGCGACACAAAGCACGAAGCCCCCGTGATTAGCCTTTGCAGTCCGACTGCAGTTCCAGAGGAGGAAGGAGCAGCCATGCCCTTTGTCCCTGGAGTCTCCTCCTTCTAACACATCATCTTCAAGAAGTGGAAGAGAACTACTGAAACGGACTCACAATACGGAACGATACCCTATAGACCAGGGGTCGGCAACCTTTCAGAAGTGATGTGCCGAGTCTTCATTTATTCTCTCTAATTTAAGGTTTCGCGTGCCAGTCATACATTTTAACGTTTTTAGAAGGTCTCTTTCTACAAGTCTGTAATATACACCTCTACCTCGATATAACACTGTCCTCGGGAGCCAAAAAAACTTACCGCGTTATAGGTGAAACCCGTGTTATATTTAACTT
Source organism: Platysternon megacephalum (assembly GCA_003942145.1). Taxonomy (NCBI): domain Eukaryota; kingdom Metazoa; phylum Chordata; order Testudines; family Platysternidae; genus Platysternon; species Platysternon megacephalum. The sequence continues at coordinate 2,639,625 of QXTE01000069.1, forward strand.
GCTTTGATCCACTGGAGTGCGCAGCGCCCCCCCCCGGAGCACTGCTTTACCGCGTTATATCCAAATTCGTGTTATATTGGGTGGCGTTATATTGAGGTAGCGGTGTATAACTAAACTATTGTTGTATGTAAAGTAAATAAGGGTTTTAAAATGTTTAAGAAGCTTCATTTAAAACTAAATTAAAATGCAGAGCCCCCCGGTCCAGTGGCCAGGACCCGGGCAGTGTGAGTGCCACTGAAAATCCGCTCGCGTGCCGCCTTCGGCACCCGTGCCATAGGTTGCCTACCCCTGCCATAGACACTGCTACGGTGTGCCCGGACGGTGCCTAGAACAGGGGTAGCTCCTGTTACTGTTCCGTGTTATGTCACCGGAACATACGTGCTCCAGAAATCTCAGCACTCAGACCTGCTAGGGTTCATCTCCAAGCCAGTATTGTGCTCTGCTCACAGCCGGCTGGATCTCCAAACTGATTCCACTCCAAACCTCAAACTCTGCTTCTCAACACTTGCACCACTCACTGCTCTGATTTTGACACAGACGACCCCCGTCAGGTTTGTCCCTGGGATCTCATTCTTCTAACACGCCCCCTTCAAGAAGTGGAAGAGAACGATGGGAATGGGCTCACAATACGGAACGCTGCCCTATCGACACTGGCTGCTACTGTGTATATGGACAGTCCCTAGCACAAGGGGGCCCTGCGCTTGGTGGGTCCCCATGCGCTACGTTAATCAACGTGATCCATGGCAATGCTCAGATGACTTCATTCAAGAGAGTTTAAAAGGAGAAAGATTCTTTTCATTCCTCCCCACCCCTTCCTTCCGCTACTATTGCGACAGCCACACACACTCGGTTTTGCAGGGATATAGGCCCAACCTCTGGCAGGCTGGCAAATGTGCACCTAGTACCTCCCGTGCCCAGTGGCTGCTCTGGGATGGAGCTGGGTGGAGCTGAAGAGCAATGGCAGCCATCAACCCACTGACTCCATCAGGCCTCCCTGCCATTCCCAAGCCCAGGATTCTCCACGTCGTTCAGTGGTGAACGGGAAAATCCTTCCAGAAATTACTGGGTGGAGCTCCACCCCCCTCAAAAATGTAACGCGGGGAGATGACCCCTGTGTGGGAACGGCTGAAATTCGGGAACTAGAGAGCCCTTCCCGACAACTGAAGTAGCCATGGGGAGAGCCCAGACGGATGCAGCCTTTGCGTGGGCAGAGCAGAGCAGAGCAAGGCGACAGGACCTTCTCCTTTTCAGTGTGATCGTCTATTTGTGACAGACCACGGCAGCTGACTGGAGCTGAGTGATTGCCAGAGGCACTGATTCCAGTTCCCCATAAGCCAGGCCTGCTCGGGGGGTCCTCTGTCCTCCTCTAGAGGTGGCTAGGCCAACAAGCGAGCGAGGAGCGCACAGCCGTGGCTAACCGCAGTAGTGGCTCATGCGCTAAGGGTAAGAGGTGCTGGGTTCGATCCCCACTGAGCCATGTCAGTATTACAGCCCATGCTAGGGAGATTCAGGGGAAAATGGGAGGCAGATCCAAACCCTCTTACCAAGGAGGGATTGTGAAACCCAAACCCACTACGCTTGTCCTCCCTCCCCACTCAGAGAGGGCTAGAGAGCGGAGGGCAGACCTCATGCTGTCAACTCCACACAAGCTCAGTGACTCCAAAATACAGAGCACCAGTCCAAAACCTCATCCCCAGCCTGCTGTACAGCATATAAAGAGCTGTAACCAGACAGGCACAGGCCTAGAAAGAGCACCACCTAGGGGTCAAAACTGGGCTAAGCACCAGGGACTAATTACAGCTTTACACAAAAGAGTTTGCCCTTAAAGGCAGTCCTATCTGGCCCACCAGATTTATGTTATATCTGCAGGGTGTTTGTTATCGCAGCTAGATAAATCAGCGGCAGTAAGAAAAGTAATTCATCTTGTCTTCAATGAGTCTTGCTCTTCATCTGAAAACTCTTGGCAAGCGCAGTGGTAGCAATACCCTGGCATGGTGCCATGACCTGTCCTTCAAACAGCGAAGTTGGTCACTCCTACAGACCAGATTTCTGGTGCGGCTGCCAAGACAGGTCTTCCTTGAAATAATCCTTTTGTATAGAACTGGGAGGGGAGGTGGCGATGTCGGCTGGGAGGGGAGCCCGGGAGAAAGAAGGCCCAGCTGCAGAGAGACTGAATGTGGCTAAAATATGGAAGAGAGTTAAACTGGCCCAAAATAAATCACAAATCCAGCCCCAGAGGCCACTTTGCAGATACTCAAAGCACTTTGCAAACATAGCTAGGTGTGTACAGCGCCTAGCACACTGGGTCTTGACTCCTGACTGGCACAACCACAACAGAAATACTCAATAGTGAGACGACAATCACTACAGCCTCAATCACTACATGGTGAGCGGGTCACAATGGTCCAGGGTAGGACAATGAGAGTTAGGAGAGCTGGACTCTATTCCCAGTTCTGCCACCGATCGGGCCTCAGTTTCTCATCTGTAAAAACGGGGATAGTGACGCTTACCCATCTTTGCAGAACATTTGGGGTGAAATCCTGGCTCCAACGAAGTCACTGGCAATGACTGTAACGGAGCCAAGATTTCACCCCAGAACTCTGCAGATGACGTGTCCTACGGGTGGGCTTTTTAAAAGCACTCTCCACTTGTCTAACTATGCTCCCATTGAGCACTGGTGGAACAAGGTGAGCACTTCTGAAAAGCCCCTACAAGTGCTAAGCGTGATTATATTTCCCAGGCAGCGAGGGGATAAGGTCACCCATAGTGAACTATTCTAGCCAGAGGACTGTTATGAGAACAAACACTCCCCACTGCAGAACGAGTGTTAGCAATTGTTTGCTAAGCCTGGTAATGTGCCCAGCACTACCCAGGACACTCCAGCCACAGAGAGCACACAATCTAATTCCAGAATCCCAAAGATCGATTGTTTAAAAAGTCAGGATCTTTAAAATGTAAAGTGTAAAAAATAACTAGATAGGACAGCCTACCACGCAGAGTTCAGTGAAAGTAAATCTGTGAAGCATGAAATTTAAGTGGATCCGCACAGAAGCTGTGGGAAATGTGATGAAGGGGACATCCCAGCAGCGATGAATCTCGGGCCCGATACATCTCTTGGCTCGACAGCCTGGCCAGGTGGCCAAAGTGGCAAAGCCAAAATCCAGAGAGTGTGGGTGTTGGCCCAGAGGAGCCAGCATCACCCCAGTTACCTAGCCGAGCGGGACCAGACCGCCCAATTCCTCCATCCACACATGCTGCTGAGACGCAGCCTGTGGTCCACCTCCCGGGGGCAGGAATGATCACTCCCAGCTTCTTTACAAATGGGATTCGTTCGGTCACTAGGCCCCAACGTATTGCATGACTTAGTCACACCCTGCCCGGCCACCCCGGGGTCCCAGCAGGATTTCCAACATTACTGAGGAAGCAGCCGTTATACGGTGAGCGCCCAGGACTGACAATCGGGAGATCTGTGTTCTACTCCTCCTGCTGCCACTGCCTTAGGCAAGTCCCTTCGCTGTCTTGACGTCCCCGTCTGTAAAATGGGGCAGCACTTAAACCAAGTACAGTTAGTCATCAGACGTCAAAGGAGATTTGGGCCTTCTGTAGCAGCTGCTGTACGCGGATTTCGAGCACAGCTCGACACTCCCAATGCCGCTGGCAGGAAGGTCCCTACTTTAGAGAGGTGGAGACTGACATGCAGAGGGGTAAGTGACGTTCTCAGAGCACAGAGCAAGCGAGTCAGGAGTAGAACCCAGGAGTGCTGATGTCCCGTTTGCTGTCCCAGCCACCAGACGCCTCTCCCCTCCCCTCACTCAGCCACGTGAGCTCATGCAAAACGAGAACCACTGGGCGTGCATTATGGCACGTAGCACACAACTGGTTTCAGAGACTCTCTCCTCCCATCTCCTCCCACACACAGCAGAGAGAGGACTCAAGCATCAGCACATCACCCCAGGATCACAGCAAATCCAGCTCAACCCAGATTTCATAACGTATATGGTTGACCGTGATGGGAGGGGGAGCGTGGCAAAGAAGTGAGTCTTGGGTGATATATTTTGCAGGATGACAGTTGGGTGGGGTGCGGGGGGGAGGGGAGAAGAGCCGAGGAGATCGGGCTGTTCTGAAAGTGCCCTGTGATTTTTAAGAGGACAGAGACCCTGCACATCTTTGCCTAGACCCACTGTTAAAAAAAGACCCCCTGGTTAGGTGGATGAGGCAGAGGAGGGGGCAGCCCGCTTGCTAGAGGGGTTTTTAGCTAGAGCTATACCAATAATGGGTTTTCAGTTTGGTAGCTGGACCAAAACATTTTTTTAAATTTCCCTCAGGTCGACCCAAACCAATTTTTTTTTTTTTTTTGGTAGAACGAAAAAGTTTGAAAAAAAAAGTTCATTTCAGTCTGAAGCACACATTTAGTTTAGTTTTTAAGGGGTTTTAACCTTTTAAAAATATTAAATAAAGCTTAGTGAAATCCCAAAATTAAACATCTTTCCAAAACTAACAGGTGAAATATTTTGTTTTGGAAATGCCAAAATGAACTGTTCCCACATTTCAGACTTTGTGTTTGGTTGTTTCATCAACACACTCACCGTTATCAACCAAACTTGTAATCTCATCAAAAAAAGATATCAAGTTAATTTGACAGGATCTATTTTCCATAAAGTCATTAATGATATACCCTCCTTTAATTCTTTATTAATTGAGTCTCATATCAGCCACTCCATTACCTTGCCTGGGATCAATGTCAGACTGACAGGCCTGTAAATACCAGGTCATCCTGTTTATCCTTTTAAAAAATTAGTACAACATTAGCTTTCTTCCAGTCTTGTGGAACTTCCCCAGTGTTCCAAGACTTATTGAAAATCAGCATTAACAGTGCAGTGAGCTCCTCAGCCAGCTCTTTTAAAACTCTTGGATCCAAGTAATCCAGACGTACTGATTTTAAAATGTCTAACTTCAGTCGCGGCTGTTTAACATCCTCCTCAGATACTAGTGGAATGGAAACAGTGTTATCATATGATGTGACTACATCATTTGTTTTTCCCCCAAATGCAGAACAGAAATATTTATTGAACACTTCTGCCTTTTTTGCATTATTATTGATAATTCTTTCTTTTCCATCTAGTAACGGACTAATACCATTGTTAGGATTATTTTTTTCCTAAAATACTTTAAAAATTCCTTATTGGCCTTAACTCTGCTGGCCATTTCTCCTTGTGTCCGTTTGCTTCCCTTATCAATTTTCTATAATTCCTAAAGCTTCTGATTTATATTAAAAACGATCATCTGCCCTTTTCTTCCATTCATTATATATTATGTTTCTATTTTTTATAGCTGCTTTCACTTCCCCTCTAATTTAGGTCTTTTTAAAATCCATACGGCCTTCTTCCTCAATTGTGGGGTATTGTGGCTTTCTGATGTTCTTAAACAATTCTCAATTATTATTCATATTTTTCTGATTAAATTCTTCCTTGGAGCTGATTTAGCTCATAATTGTTTTTAGCTTTGTGAAATTGGCCTTTTAAAAGCACCAAGTATATCTATCACCGGTCTGGACTTTATTCTGTTTGAACATTATAAATGTGATCAAGTCATGATCACTTGTACCTAAGTGACTATTAATTTTTAGTTCTATGATCAGTTCCTCTTCATCTGTCAAGATGAGGTCTAACATGGAACTCCCCTGCGTTGGACGTAACACTTTTTGAGTTAGGAAATTATCATCTCTACTATTTAGAAGTTCCAAGGATGTTTTAGTACTGGCAGCATGAGACAGTTGTTTGATATTCAGGGATGCCTCTGTGTGTGCACCACTACTACTAGTACATTTATAGACTGTCATAGTAATAATATAGTGCTGTCCAGTCAAGCATCTCAAAGCGTTCGACATCAGTGAATTTAGCCTCAATCCCCCCACCCTCACTGAAGTATTACTGTTAGTAATCCTATTTTACAGATGGGGAAACTGAGGTATAGAAAGGTGAAGAGACTATTCAGCATCACAAAGGAGTCTGGGATAGTAATGTCAATGGATGCCACGTCACATGACTTCCAGGCCTGGACCAACCACAGGACTATCCTTCCTATCTCCTGGGTCAATAAAAACAAAGACTGCTACTTGGTGTTATATAAAACACTCCCTCATAAGGCAGCCACCTTTACCCACCGTTCTGGCATTTACCGTCTTTGACCATTTTTGAAACCATGAGTGAGCATGGAAGCCATTGTCGACGGCCAGTCTGTCTTCTAAGTAACAAGCTACGGGGCAGCAATTAGCAGTTAACACAGCATGGCAGCATGTAATACTGCTCTTCAGTGGCTCGTTTTCTTCCTCCACTGACAGGTTAGGAGAACGATTAGTCGGATCTGGCATTGACGTGCGGACTAACCTTGAAGACAGATCTGAATTTCCGCAGACAAACAGAACACAAGTCAACAACAACAAAAAGTTGTCTGCTACTACATTGCTACATGAATAAACAAATGCACTTTAAACACAAGTCAAAGGTGATCTGCTGAAGAAATCTTTTTGAATAGGCCAAGCAGCAGAGAGATTGAAAAGTGACGTTATTATCTCTGCTTTCCCTTTACTCTGTAGCCTTCCGGTCAGGATCCCAACTCCTCCTCCTGGGTAATCTTCTAATTAGAATGACCTTACTTGGCAAAGGGGAGAAGGCAAACGAAGACAATATATTCATGAGCTAAACTCCCCTGGCCCCACTGTTTGACTGTACTGCAAGCAAGGGCGCCTCTGCTGTGATTTATGACAAAGTGATTACAAAGATTGTTTTTTAAGAAGACAAAGAAAGAAAGACCGAAAGGGGAAAAAAGATGTAGCAGCTTGAATAGAGAGAAAAAACCAGTGCTGAACTAATATGAATCTTTCCCCTTCAAACACCATTCAGCCCAGCACTCAGCTTCTCCTCAGCAGTGGAGTTTAATGTGATTCATGATAGATGAACTCAAGAAGTGTGTCATCCTGAGGATGGCATTTAAAAATGCAGGGATCATTCCCTTCATCCCTGAACTCTCTGCCACCACGTGAAAATTGTGACCTAAATGTGGCTCACAACAATGGACTACAGCACAGTGGCTAGCGTGAAAAGAGGATGGGGGATGGCAGACCAGTTCCCAGTGTCCATGGCTAGGCAGCCTTGTTTCTGGTGTAACCAGAGAAGCCCAAGGCTGAATGGGCCATGGAAAGCAAAGTCCCCTGGCACCAGTGGAGGTGACCCCTTCCAGCCAGGGGTGAGGCACATTAGCAGCGCAGAATGAGGAAGCGGGTGCTGCAAGTCCTGGGGACAAATAGAGGAGGGAACCCCCGAGGGCTGTCAGATCAGGCCATGTCCATGAGAGCTAAATGAACACGAGAGCGGAACCCTCGCCCCCTGTGCCCGCAGAGACAATGAGGAACCTGGAGGAGGAGCGGGGGAAATGCTATACACAGAACAAGGCTGGGGGGAGGCAGGCAGGACAAAGTGAGATTCCCCACCAAGCCCAGGTTCTCCACACTGGGATCCAGGAATGAACAGAAAATTACCACAAGCTCTTCCATGGTGCAGACCAAGAACAGGATGCTAGAAGAGGTTAAAATGCACACGGCTGGGAAGGACAGCAGGACTCCGGGGCTCAGCATGGGACCAGAAGCGGGACTCCATGTTTTAATCCGCTTCCCTCCATTTGCTTACACACAGACCACACTCTTTAATTCTGACCATTCTGTAGGGTTTTGTCCCAGTTGGGAAATAGGTTTGTTTTAATCTGAAATCTAATGCGGATTTAAAGAGTGCTGGTGCTGTTCTCGGTTCATCTCCGAGTTACACCTTTACAGCAGTGAGGTTGGAAGGAGGCAAGAAGCATTGACACTATATTTAATTACAGCCGACAGGCCTCCTGTCAGCCTCCCGACATCCTTAATAGCAGAAACATGGAGAAGTGGCCTTTGGCTGGCCTTGGGCCTTCACCATCTGACAGCAAACGGATGTGCGTTAGCAGCACCTCACAGCTGGACAAGCTCCAGCAACAGGCAGAACATTCATTCAAGCAACTATCCATCTTGTACACGTGGCAATAATGGCTTCATTTCAGCTCTTGGAAACTTGGAGTCATTATTCAAGTGAAACCTGCCAAATATGGCAGAGTTGGGGGCCACAGGCCTCTCCCACCCCACATCACAAAGATGCCATCGGGACCATTTTCTATTTTAAAGCAGGAAAAAATTAAATAGACACCGAAAGCCTTTGAATCCCAGTCATCCAAATTTTGGATGCACGGTACATGAGTCAGCCAGGCTGCTCTCTTGGTTTCGAGTGCCTCTGATTTCGGAGTCATCACAGAGCGTTTGTGAAGGGGTTTGTCAAGTGCATATGTGAATGTGCAGCACAGAAGGGTGGGAACTGCCATCTGGGGCCATCTCATTGTTATTGTAGAGCTGGGTGACATTTTTCATCAAAACTTGCTCGGGCAAAAAATGCAGATTCTGTGAAACCAAAAAACATTTCACTAATTTATAAAAAGCGAGAAAGAGTCAACGAAGTGGGTGTTCACCCACGAAAGCTGATGCTCCAATACGTCTGTTAGTCTATAAGGTGCCACAAGACTCTNCAAAGAGTCAACGAAGTGGGGATTCACCCACGAAAGCTGATGCTCCAATACGTCTGTTAGTCTATAAGGTGCCACAAGACTCTGTCGCTTTTTACAGATCCAGACTAACACGGCTCCCCCTCTGATACTTGTCACTAATTTATGTCGATTTTGCCAAATTGTTTCAGTAAAAAAACGCCAAGAATTCTTTTAAACAAATCAAAACGTTGTGTTTGGACATTTTCAGAATTAAATGCTTTGATTTTTCCATTCAAATTGAATTTTCATTTAGAAATTTCCTTTTTTTAAAATTATTATTATTATTATTTTAATGTCAACATTAAAAACTACTCAGAATTGGAACAAAACGTTTAATTTCAGATCATTCAACCTGAAGTGAGGGGGTTTATTCTGATTTTTTGTTTGGCCCAAAAACTTGTTTTCAGTTCAAACAAACTATTTTAAATATTATTCCTTTCCCCTCCCCCCACACATCATAGAGCTGATCCAATGCCCATTGAAGTTGATGGGAATCTTTTTACCAATTTCAGAGGGCTCTGTGTCCGCCCCTACATCCAATTTAAGTAGGCCCAGCTTCAGGTAAGTATCACTATTTGGCACAGCACTGTGTGTTTAAAGTTAGGCACATGCTCAAATATCTTCCTGAACTGGAGGTCTTAGGGCCTGAAGAAAGCCCATTAAAATCAGTGGGAATCTTTCCATTGACCTCAGTGAGGTTTGTATTAGGCCTTCGGTTTCCAAGCTCCCCAGGCTAGAGATCCTGTCTTCTCTCCATTGGGGAAGGGCCTCTCATCTCATCTAATAACAATTAACAACTGCAGTCTCTTAATAAAAAATTCCACCCTTTACCCATCCATAATTCTCTCTCCGCCAGCGTCAGGATCAACTGTGCTTCAGTGCTTCTCTAGCTCCATCTACAGCTGCTTTCTCTCCAGGTTTAGTAAGCCTTTCACACGCCATGTGGCTGACGCTTTGAGACACATTGTGGGCCTGCTGTGTATTCTGTGACTTTACTCCGCTCATGATCTGGGGACCTGCTTTGATGCCAGGGTCGTGTGAATGGCTATTTCTCAGCTGGACTGTGTCCAGGATTGCAGAGAGCTGCTGGCTGTTACATTTCTAACAGGACTTGGTACCATTTTCTTTCCCAAATGGGGGCTAGGAATGGCCTTAAATTCCCTTAAGGAAACCAACAAACTTCTGACCCCAAGAAACAAAATTAAATATTGTTTTCAAATAGAGTTCATGGCGTGGTTCCATTCTCTCGTGGGGGATTATTATTATTATTATTAGTTATTTGTACTACGGTAGCGTTTGGGAGCCCTGGTCCGGAACCAGGACTCCAATGTCCATGGTGCTGTACGAACACAGAGCAAAGAGTCAGTCCCTGTGGTCTGCAGACCAAGTCTGATCTGTGACATCCCAGAGCCAATGCCCTGGACACTACAGTGCCAGCATACAATGCTCCACTCGGAGCACAGGGGGGGCTGCCATTTCCACAGGCTGCACTTCCAGACTAGAGGCGATGGCAGCTGTGATCTATTTGTGCTACAGTGGAACCTCAGAGGTGCCAACGAAGATCTGGGCCCATTGCACATAGGCACTGTACAAACCCATCTTGAGACACGGGCACTGCCCTGCAGAGCCTACAGACACAGCACGAGAGGGGAAAGCAGCAGCACAGGCAGGCGACACAACATACCCAAGTCACACAGCAAGTTAAGGGCAAAGTCAGGAATAGAACGCAGGTCTCCTGATTCCCAACCCAGTACTGCAGCCACTAGACTGCAATGTCTCTCAGGCCTGGTCTACACTGCGGGGGGAGGGAGAGAAATCGACCTAAGATACGTAGCTGAAGTCAACGTATCTTAGTTCGATTTCCCTCGCGTCCTCATGGTGCGGGGTCGATTGCCGCAGCTCCCCCGTCGACTTTGCTTCTGCCTCTCACCGAGCTGGAGTTCTGGAGTCGACGGGAGAGCGATCGGGGATCGATTTATCGCGTCTACACTACACGCAATAAATCGATCCCCGATAGATCGATCGCTACCCGCCGATCTGGCGGGTAGTGTAGGCGTACCCTCAGTTACTCCATGTTATGCAAATCAGGCCCAGCCCTTGTGTTCCTAATGCAGCCTTACTTGGACAAAGTGTGGGCATCTTTGGGATCAGCTGCAGGGCCCCTCAGATAAGGATTTTAAGGATGAAGTGTTTTAGTCCAGAAATGTACTTGATTCTTAATAACCCGGAATGCAAGACATCCAGGAATAATGTCTGTTTAGCCACAATTAGACACCAGGTAGAGAAGTGCTGGGCCAGACATCTCAGAGGGTTGTACGTGGATGAGCACTATTCTTGATGTCGGTGCTGGAGTCCATAGCGTGTGTAGGCGTTGGGCTGCAAGCTGCAATGAGAATGTCTGCCTCGGAGCTTCATTAAAACGAAACGTTACACAGTAGTAACTTCTCCGGTAAATGACCAAAACAAAGCTCAGATGAGATATTTTAGGAGGATATAAATTTAGAAGCGTCATTCCAAAACCATGATTTAATGTCAGGAAATCTAATTATGAGAGACAAGATTTAAACGGCAAAACTGTGACACCAGTCAGCCAGCCCAGAGATTCGGGGAGGGGGCTGCAGGGAGCGTTAAATAAACACTCTGCTCAGGGCTGCATTTCACACCTCATTATTATTTACTTAGGTTCCTCAGATGCTGAACGACAGCTTGGAAAAGCCCATTGGTTCTCCAGAGGTGAGAAATGCCTCCGGACATTAGAACACTATCACATTGGAAAAGAGATGGGACTTAACTACTCAGGGCACATAGCCCACTGGGCTTATCCTGAAAACACCTCCCATTTTGGAGGAAACCGCTAGCTAGCCTAGTCTGAAGAATTCCCTGTGTACTGTCTCTCTAGCACAGTAACCCTACCAGTCTGACAGCGTGAGACCTGGGCTGGAACAGTCGGTGCCTAGCACTAGCTGGCTGGGCACAGTCTTCCTGCGTGATCACAAGTCTCTCTGTGTCTTGGTTTCTCACACGTACAATGGGAATCACAGCGCTTCCCTATTTCATGGGGTTAGAGGCTCAGGTTCCATGGCAATGGAAACCATATAATTACCTAGATAAAGGACCTGAAATAATTTCATTTCACTAAAGCTGTATTTCGCCAGGACTTGAAAACAAACACAAGGCAGTACTTCTTCACACAACGCATGTCCAGAAGCTGGGAGTGGATGACAAGGGACGGATCACTCAATGACTGCCCTGTTCTGTTCATTCCCTCTGAAGCACCTGGCATCGGCCACTGTTGGAAGACAGGATACTGGGCTAGATGGACCATTGGTCTGACCCAGTATGGCCGCTCTTATGTTCTTAAACTGATGGTCTATTATATGGATGATGAGAAAGCACCACAGTAGTCTAAAAATTGGCCACAAAGGGTCAGATCTCCAAACCTGGCTTCCATTTTTTGCAGGTGTAATTTTGCAAATGCAACAGATTTTGAGGAAAAGCACAAATAAATTATGGATGAAAAAGTGCGCTCCCAAATCCAGATGCCTGGTTTGAAAATTAGGCCTTAATAATGACTTAATCAGTCTTCCTTCTGCAGGTTTTCTGATGACTGGAGTTCAAATGCATAGAACAGGTTAATGGAGATGGGTACTTCTGACTGTAATTTAATGCACCATACGGCAAAGGCACGAGAGCCTTGGATCGGCCCCGTTTTAGTGAAATGGTGTGAGTCACACAAGGTAAATACACAGGCAAAACTGTTGGTTTGGAATAATACAATTAAGTGCAGCAAGGAATATAAAACCTTGTTCAACTCCAGTTCAAGCTTTTATCAAAACGCAATTAACCACCCGGCTCTTATGTATTTTACCAGCACTCGAATACTCTGGTGCTAAGCCTGGTGTAAGAACCTGGAGAGAAGAGAACTGAAACCACCCAACACAACAGAACTCTATGGGAGGTGGGTGAAGGCCTTGCACCAGCCAGGGTGCGGGTGGGTTTCTGCAAGAAATCTGCTGCTCATTGCACCTGGCGAGTCCCCGTGCCCCCCGTAACAGGGCAATGGCCTCATTTCACAGCTATCTGTTTAGAACGGTTTCATGCTGCAGCAATGTGCGTGGGGGTATGCACACACCTCTCAGCTGTGAACCCCATTCGTGTATTTCTAGTGTCAAGACACTGCAGAGGAAACATCAGATGGAAATTGATGCCACTAACCACATTTCATTTTAATCCCCACCCGCCGAGCCAAGGAACCTCAGGACATTGGGGTGTTTCTGTCTCCATGCAGGAAGGGAGATTCCTTTACTCTCTGATGGTGTCTTTACCTGCACAGTCCTGAGACATAAACCTGAGGATACCTACCCCATGGTGCCTCCCCATCCCCCACAGCATGCTAGTTGTTAGACGGGACTGGAGAGGCCGGGTAGTTCATTCAGTGCCTGATTAGCTCTCGTGTCTCACACACGCTAGTAACCTCAGCCGCGGGGCTCTGTCTCTTGGTCCTCCAAGCTTCCCAGTCACCCGGGCGGGGACTTACCTGGAGGGAGTTCAGCACGATGAAGACATGAGCCCAGATGATGCTGAGGTGAACCAGGACCCCACACACCCACGTCAGGCCCAGGACTGGCAGCAGCACCAAGATGGGCTTGGCTGTGGCCCTGTTAGAAAAAGAAACTCAAAGTGACTTGGGCTCATGGCAAACCTCCCTCATTTGGGGACGGGGGAAAGCCCTCCCCTGCATCCAGCCGTGCCCTCTCCCTGGCTTCACTTCGGGGCACGACTTGAGGGTTTTGCCCTTGTCCTGCAAAATTAAACAGCTTTTCACTTTGATCTTGTTGCTGGGTCTTTCTGAGGTTACAGGCAATGTGAAAGAACAGCCCTGGAAAGACACCTTAGTTTGAGGGGACATTGGCTGATGCTCTGATGTTTAGATTCTCCCATTTCGCTGCTGTGGGGACACCCCGTGCACTACAGAGATCTCCTCCCCTGGAGCATTAGGCTGTCCTCCGGGGCAGGGGCAGGGAAGTGCCTCCTGCAAGGCAGCACAAATGGCTCCCCCACTAGCTAAGCTGTTTGCAGCGATCTGACATGGCAAGAGGGAGGGACCAGGAGAAGGGGTTGCAAAATGCTCTGAAAACATAATGTAGCCACCTCAGAAAGCCAGAGGAGAAATGCCACATGGTTTATCTCCCAACCCCCGCTCAGCCACCCCTGCTCTTTATTTATAATTACAAGTGAGCTATAAGGGAACTCTTTGACATCATTAGACACAAGAAAGCAGCCAATCTCCCCCTGCTCGCCATTGCCAAGAGGGCTTCTGTATTTGTTTTATTAGCATGTGTGTGTCATCCTGCCCTCCAACACCACCCTATCTCTGTGCTTCTGTAAATTTAGTAAAATTTATTTATGCAACTGGAGGAACAATGTGTGTCTAGCAATGGTGACTGGCGCCGGCAAACAACAATAAAGATTCATAAGGAGTGATAAAGTAACAGCTTGAACAGCAGTTTTTAAAATCTCTTTGAATTAACTGATGACTGGAATCCATGTTCCATTTCCTTCCCCATGCATGTCACCAAAACCAAAGCCAACTCTCCAGACAGGCACTTATATGGACTCAGTGCTATAGTATTTGAGAGCCTCCCAAGTCCTTAACTGATGACTGGAATCCATGTTCCATTTCCTTCCCCATGCCTGGAATCCATGTTCCATTTCCTTCCCCATGCATGTCACCAAAACCAAAGCCAACTCTCCAGATAGGCACTTATATGGACTCAGTGCTATAGTATTTGAGAGCCTCCCAAGTCCTTAGGGATTTATCTTAACAAGCCCCCTGTATTATCCCTATTTAACATATGGGGAAACAGAGGCACAGAGCAAGAAAGCGACGTGCCCAAACTCACTCAGGAGGACTGTGGAGGAGCTAAACAGAAACCAGATCTCCCAAATCTCAGTCCAGTTTTTTTAACCACAGCACCTTCCTCCCTGCCATCCCGGGTTTCTGGTATTCCATAGGGTTTATGCAGTGCACACAACTCAGGAGCAGAACAGCCATGGCTGCTGACTGTGCCCATCCACATTTCGTGCTCCTGAGGATTGACAGATAGATTACAGGGCACCCAGGAGAAAATCAGGAGGAGTTTGCAAGAGCAAAGGCAGGCTGGTTCCACTCCTGCCCCAGCCTGATTTCCCTTCCTAATTTTTGGGTACCAAACTTAACCTCAAAGCTTTCGAGTTTCATCCATCAGCAAAATAAGACATCACATAAATCTCATTGAAATCCATGAAGACCCAAGTGGCTGGAAGGACCTTTGTTTTTGGGTAAATATCTGCAGAACAACAGTGCTTTCCAAGCCCTAAAACCATTATGCAGGGTGTGGATTCAAATGCTGAGTGATGGATGTGACTGAAAGACATGACTTCAGGACTCCTAACTGGACCTACCATCAAAGTGCTAGAATCTGGTGGGGAATCTTCAGCTGCTAATCCTCAGGAGTGAGAAATGTTTAAAACCCAAAGAAAAAGATAGGCTGGGAGAGTCAAAGATGCTCGAGTAAGATGCCCAAATCCCATGAAATTGGATGTCTAATGCCCTCAGACTCCGTGGGAATCCCAGACAGAGCTACCATTACTGCCTGGATTAAGGTTTGATAAGGGGTTTATGTTCCAGCAGCTGAGCCAGTCTGACAGCACTGGGAGAAGAACTTAAGGAACACTGGGCTCAGTTCTGCTAGCACTGGCACTGGTGTCAATTAGAATTTAACTCTGTTGAAGTCAACAAATTACAATCCAAACCGTTGTTCCCAGGACGCATCTGTGATGCTAGCAGCCAGGCATACCATAAAGCACAGTAAAATGACTGGTGTGGAGAAAGTGAATCAGGAAATGTTATTTACACCTTCACATAACACAAGAACCAGGAGTCACCCAATAAAATTAAGACAGCAAGTTTAAAACAAATGTAAGGAAGTACTTCTTCACCCAATGCACAGTCAACTTGCGGAACTCATTGCTAGGGGATATTATGAAGGCCAAAAGTACAAGTGGGTTCAAAAACAATTAGACAAATTCATAGGTCCATCAATGGCTATTAGCCAAGACAGTCAGGGATTGAACCCCCATGCTCTGTGTCCCCCTAAACATCTGACTGCCAGAAGCTGGGACTGCACAACAGGGGATGAATCACTTGATAATTTCCCTGTTCTGTTCATTCCCTCTGAAGCATCTGGCACCAGCCACTGTTGGAAGGCAGGATACTGGGCTAGATGGACCATTGCTGTGACCCGGTATGGCCGCTCTTATGTTCTTACCCTTTGATTTCAATGGGAACTGCAGATGCTCCCCACCTGACTCACTGATTTAGGAGTCTAAATGTGGATTTAGGAGCCTAAGTGTAGGCACCTAAGTGTGACAGTGTTGGTCCTACTTCCTGGTGTCCCATTCATCAGAGCATAGATTGCTGAGCATAGACTGTTGCACTGCTTCTGAAATACTATACAGATGAAATGCATAATTACTGTGGAGGAGAAAAATCTGGATCGTGTTCCTGACTTTAGACGCTGCTATTACACACAGCATGTGGCCGTACGCCAGATCCTTCAGGGACAGGATTCTATCCAAGCCCAGTAAAGACTTCACAATGATATCCAAGCACAACCCAATGCAACCATCGGCATGGAAGTCAACTAATCCCCTGACTCACCATATCTGGATTCCAACCTGTTTCTCCAGGCTGCTGCTGGGGGTCAGCATCTTTGACCTCCTCCGTGCACTGGACACTGTGACCATCACCACCCGGAACAGCACGAAGGTATTTACCTGCGAGTCAGAAAACAGCCGCTAGCTTTGAGCGCCCGAACAGGCTCTTGAATTTTTAAATGAGCTCTAATGGGGCAGGCGTCTCTGCTGGGGCTTGCATGCAGTTACGTTTGCATCTTGTAGAACGATGAGCTTGTGGGATTCTTGAGGCCAGTAACCAGCCCAGAGCTCAGTTCGCACAAGCATAATATCTGCAAAGGTATCTGTACAGCCCCCGGTCCAACAGGTTCATTATTAGATGTCTACTGGCTCTGTTGCCTTTAAACATTTCACCTTCCTCTAGCATCGCTTTGTTGTACTATGATGGTGGAGTCATTAAAAGGACACAGGTTTTGCCAGGCTGAATTGGACTTTGGACCATCGAGTCCAGCATCCTGGCAGACAGTGGCCAATACTCGATCTACTTCTCCATCTTTGTAATGTAACCTCAGCGTAGTAACTAGTATCTTCTGCGGAGGTACTGGATGGTAGGACTCCCTCCAAACACAACAATGCACCTGCCTATCTAACTGTACAGTGATTCATGCATAACTGCAAACGTTGCTTTAGTCATTTCCAGAGCTCCTGGCAGGAATTCACCCCACGTACAGGGAGATATTTGGACCATAAATGAGAATAAATCTCAGACACTCTAAACGCCACCATCACCCTAGATTAGAAGAGATCTTTGTGTAGGATCGTTGATCCCGTTGGCTCTGGCTGACAAAGCTCAATGCTGCTTTCCTAAAACGAAAAGTAGAAATTGCTTCTATCCAGAATTATACAAAAGGGTTTGATGCTCACCGTCAGAACAAAGAGAACTGGCCCAACGAACGCCCAGATGATATTGGTCTGAACATTCAGCCAGCAATGATTGTCTGCCACGTACTTGTTAAATGAAGTTGCCAGAGTCACACCAACAATAATGACTGGCAGGCCTGAAAAAACAGGAAAACTGAGGACAGCAAATGCCAGATCTGCCATTGGTGGCTAGTTGTTTTAAACATACAGGGCCAGATCCCCAGCTGGCCTAAATCAGTGTAACCACTTTGACCCCAACGGAGCTGCACTGATTTACACTAGCTGGGAATCTGGCCCATGCTGTGTAACAAGACTACGTTTTATATCCTATGCACTTTATTCTCTCATTCATAAAACATTCCAAAGCTGTGTCACAAGACATGAGCAACTTACTCCTAACAAGCAGTACAATCAAAGACAAACAATACCAACTATTTTACCAAGTTGTCTCGTATCCTACCCACTATCTGAATTTGGTGTCTCTCTCTCAGCATAGTCACATGAACCCCAGACACTTACCTGAACCCCAATATAGTCACATAAATCCCATGGCCCTGATCCATTCATTCCGATAAATGCATCTCTTTCCAGCCAGAACTATTTCAGGTTTTTAGAACCAGCCCCACTGTTCAGTGACACTCTCTGATAGCAGTGAATCAGCAGAGTCTTCCTCTGCAAATACTTTGTGTTAATAAAACAAAGGGTTACAAAATAAACGAGACACTTGGCTAAAATTCCAGCATCCGCTAGTTGACATTTAAAGATGGGAGAGAATCTGTGGGTGAGGCTGGTCCCCAATAAACCCCCCGGGTCAATGCAAGCTCTTGTCAGACTTGTGACTCGATATCAGTTACACTGAAATCTTTTCTACAAGGACTTGTCGTTCGAGAGAAATTGATGCACTGTGTTCCTGAGAGTAAGACACAGATGGGTTTCCATTTACCCCAGCCAGTCACATAGTAAAACTTCATTCTCCTGTCTTCACTCATGTTGACGGCAACCACTTTGCTCCACAGGAGAAGCCCTTCTACCAGCATCCAAGAAAAGGCTGCCATGAAGAAGAGGTGGAGGAAAGCTGTGACAGCAAAGCACAGTACCTGGGGGAAGAGAAATTTCAGACAGCTCAGTGAGGTGGAGGCAGGAATCTTCTGCCAAACTCTGCATAGTGCAGGGTGAGGAACAACTCCTGAACATGCTGCAGAATATTTGCCCATTCAGGCATTTAAATACAAATGATACCAGGACGATTTCATACAACTATAAAACAAGGACGTCCAGACTGTGCTTTGCCCAGCTGAGAGTTACAGAGCACCTTGCACACAAAGTGCCTGACAAACTGATTTACAAAACATCCACAAGGATCACTTCACCCACCATGGAAATGCAACCAGCTCTTAGGTCAAAGGCAGGTCTTGAACAGCTCACAGCAATGCTGTGTAAAAGAAGGGAAGGAGAACACTATAGCTCACTGACAGTACTGGGACAATTTAAGCAGAGAGGATGGGCCAAACTCATCCCTGGTATAATTGCCCACGTCACTAAGTCCAAGAAGCCACCTGAAGGAGAAGATACCAAGGTAGCTTAGAACGGGCCCAGCGCCTCTAGCAGCCCCATGCTCCCCAGTGCTAGAACACCAGTCCAGTGTATTCCAGGGGAGGGAATCAGCACCACTTCCTACAGCATCTGGATTTTACTTGGAAGTCTCTCCTGCAAGTATGGACCAGTGCAGTCCCTGCTTAGCCTACGAGGTCACAGGAGGTGGTGTGATCCCAGGCTGGTATTTTATGTCACTTTACATGGCAGACGCTTCCTGCAGGATTCTCTGGGTTAAAAATAAATATACTGCCAGGAGTGGGGAAGGGAACTGTTCCTACATATGGTGCAAAGCATATTCCCAAGGACAGTGTGATCCTGTTTATTCCTCAACACAGATTACAGGCAATCGTTAATAAACTAGACTACGCGTTTGTCTTAGGGGCTGTAGCCATGATGTCACAGCAAACAAGAAGTCTGGCAGCATCTGTTACTGGGTGAGATGAGATGCCTCCTAGCCTTCTTACCTGGTTGGTTTTGGCCAATTCACTAAACATGAGCAGAGCTTCAGCTGCAGCTAAAGCAAAGATCAGATTCTTGTGCACGGTTGTTCGTTCGCTCTTAGGAACGCTGAGGAAGGGGAAATGGAAAACCTTGGTCATTAAAAAGCATGGCTGGATTCGGTAGGAGCTGTGTGCAATTTTCTTACTAGCCACTTGTCAGACCATGTGAATTCCACTGTGTTGCCTTTGACCTCTCTGCTGCTCATCACAGAGGTGCAATTCCAAAGAGAGTGGAAAGCATCGGTGAAAAGAGGAAAAATACTTGATACTCTTGGCAGTGCAGTTTCTCTGCCACTCAGGGCGTATTCAGTGCCCACTGGCTGTGGTCAGTGGCACTGTCAGGGCCCCCAAAGAACTGGGGGGTTTATTCCTTATAAACCTTCTTGGTGATCTGTCTCCCCGATGGTCTGTGGAAATGGTTTTTCCTTTCACTGCAATTGCAGCAGTGATCTTTCTACAGTCATATTTTAAACAATGAATTCCAGCAGCCTTGCATTCATGAGCACCCGTACACTAACAGTGTGTGCAGCCCTCAGCTCACAGTGACACCCACGACAAGCAGTCAGCGTGTGCACCCAGCCCTTGGGAACACCCCTGTGTGTACAGCTCCGTGTTTCTGGACTACCCCATTCAAAAAAAACAAACAAACCCAGCACTGGTGAGCAAGCCTGCAACAACAAACCCGCTCCCCCTACACGCAGCTTTCAGACAGACAGGAATGAAATGGCTACAGCTAACAGTATCTAACGTGCATTCTCAACTAAAGGCATTAAATATCATTCCCCCCGCCCCCAATCTATAATGATGCTACAAATGTCTAGATTCTTCTTACCCGACTGCCAGGAATAAAATGAATGTAACAATCAGGGCACAGAAAGAAACTCCACATCCAATAAACGTCAGGGTCTTCAGAGTCAGCTCCTCCTCTGAGCTCCTCTGTTCCAAAACATATAAAACAGGTACTGTTTGCAGCGGTGTGACCATCACCACGTTCAGACACTAATGGCTGCGGAGTGTGCCCGATCATTTGATGAGATTTTGCTGATTTACCTGCACTTCATACACCTGCAACAGCACTGCAAAGTTGGTGGTGTGGTTGCAGAAGCAGGCTGTGGATTCCAGGTGAGACATTATGATGGAGCAGCCTACAGTGGACCACATTCCCCCGGTGTCTGGGCTAACATGGAGCAAGAGAGAGACAGAGAAAAAAGACAAGGAAATTATCAGTCATCCCAAAGGGAAGTCAAAGCTCCCAGGAGAAATTCACACTCCCAGAGGAAGCAGAATTGTGCTGAGGCGTGATGGGGCATTGAGGACATATCTCAAGAAGCAGATTTAGCACAATACAAACACCCTGCTGGCAGGATTCCTCAGAGATTCAGCAGAAACGGAGACAAGCCATGTCTAGATAAGGAAAATAGGCTGTGTTTGAGTGCATGTTAACTAACATGGTTTTAAACAGGACTTTGCATCTCGTGTGCACTGGGCAGGTGGTGTTTAGAAACATGTTTGCTGGGCAGGGTATTGCTGAGAGATGAGGACACTCACAACCCGCTAACACATTTATAACCATGACTCGCCCTGTCTACACTAGGCACAAATTCTGCTTAAAACTATATAAACTAACCCATGTTAATTACAATTTTTCCAAACACATCCGACATTCCTGCTCTGGACAGGGCCCGAGCCACCCAGCGGTCCCACACGCCCATGTGCTTAATGGAGCCAGAAACTTGTGAGCTGTATTCACAATTTGTCAGATTTGTCTTCCTTCATAAGTAGCACCACATTTTCACACGCCTGGCCCTGCTCCCCAGGAAAGGTAAAACTCCCATCGACGTCCACAGAATCAGATCTGTGCATCAGCCGCAACACACTGACCCTGTGGCTTGGGGAAGCGTTGTGCATTCAAATGATTGAATTACAGATCCATAAAACGTCCTTGTCCCACTGCCATCGCCCCAGGGATGGATAGTAGAACACACAACCCGGTGCCAGACAGTATCCATGAAGTGTTTGCACCCTGCATTCCTGCTGTGCTAGAACTCTCAGCCCAGCCCTTCTTTGCCACAGGCAGGAGCCGTAATTAACCAGAGCTTTATGTTTTAGCCTCCCATACTCCGTGAAAGGTCACTTGCTTGTGAGCAACTTTTCCAAAGTAAATCATCCCAGGAGAGAACTCAACTGCAGCAGGTCTGGATGTCAGAGCACAGAGAGACCTGGGATTTCTAATGGGGCAGAGGACAGAAACCAATTTAACTAAAGGCTTGCTTCACCCACAGGTTGGCGTTTCAATCATTTTGCTTCCAGGGGCTGGTGCTCTCAGCGTCACATCTCTATCCTTGCTGCACCCATGGTGGCAAAGGCAACAGGGGCTTGGAGAACTCGGTCTGTGCCAGGCCACTCCCCCGGTGAGCATGTTCTGTACAGCACAAGCTGGGCGAGAAATGCACGAGAGCTGACTGAGCTCACAGACTGCACCACCCAGGCTAACGGGGTTTTATGGAGTAATTCCCACACCGCCTGGATCTGCCCTGGATTTAGAGCATGGAGGGGGCCGGGCGCGCCGATTCCCAGCAGTCTAAGGTGTGAAGTTAGTCAGAAAAGCCAGCGCCCTCATTTTTTGATGACTCCAGACGTGTTTCAGTCTTGCGCAGGGACCTGACCAGCCTGAACTCTTACCCCCAAAGATGCCAATCCCCACCCTCCCTCACTGACCCGACAAGCAGTGGACGCTCCTAGCCCATGAGTGGGATGGGGAGAGGGGAACTCCCAGTTCTGGCTATGTCACTTGGGGGGCTGACGGCTTTGCCCAGGTCAGTCAGATGCTGGGCCTCAGTTTCTCCATTTTTAAACTGGTCGTAACAACAGTTCGTTACTTCCCGACAGCAGCAGTGGGGAAGAGCTGTGCGGGTTCATTGCTGAGTGTTTAGGAAACACCCAAATCAAACAAACGTGACCCAGGAGGTTTCCAGTCCCACCCCCTTGGAGCCTTCGGCCAGCGTGTTCCCTTGGAGACACCTTGAAATGTAAGGGGAGCTGTAACAGCCTTTGACTAAGCCGTAAGGAGCCACTGAGCTGTCCACAGTGATGCTAGCACTGTGCCAGCAGATTTTCTTTGCAAGATAGGTCTGCTTTTGCCCAGTCCCCACCCAACTCTGCAGGGAGAAGCAAACTCACCCACCGGGTTCAGGGAGAGGCGAACTCACCCACCGGGTTGTTTTGGGTTTTTTTTGGGGGGGAGGGAGGGCGGAAAACAGCTCAGAAATTGCAAGTTTTAACTGGAAAAAGGCACCTGATGCTGAAGTTCCAGAAAGCGCAGATCGGTTCCACAAGCTTGTCAGGCGGGTCCTGCAGGCGGAGACAGAGAAGAGGCGATCAGACACTCCAGGGTGTGCTGTAACTCGACCAATGCGCTAACCCAGGCCTGTTCCCCACATTTGGTTTCTAGCTGTGCACAATCAGCCAGCCCCAGTCTCACATCTGCCCCCGGAAGCTGGCTTGGGTCTGAGACGAGTCAGAGGCAAACTTGGGAAATTTTAAATTCAAAGGGAATTTGACTCTTAGGAGACAGGCTTGGCTCAGCCTTCCACTGTCTCCCCAGGTCGCAGTGCAGTCCCGGTCTCTGGGCTAGGACTCTGCGATGCGGTCTTGGTTTGCTCTTGCTCTCTTCCATCGTTGACAGAGGAGGGGGTACCTGGGTGTGGTGCTGCAGGCGATAGCGTACAGATGTGCTGATCTCCTGGTAGTCGCTGCGTAGAGCGGATGAAATAATGGCGGAGCCCACCTGTGTGCTCAGATACCTAGGGACAGAGAGAACCTTCACAGACACAGGAGAGCTGAGCAGCGGGGTCATTTCTTAAACTGATGAATAAAATCTTTGCGGAGAACACTGACAAGGAAACAATCATCCCAGGGTACAATCAACAGGAGGGGCCCCGATGCTGGAACAAAGGCGACCAATGGCTTATCTTGCCTAGTGTCCTGTCACCAATGCAAACGCTTCCAAGAAGGCATCGCCTCTCCATAGTGGACCCCCCCGCCCCCATGGGGAAGATGCCCTTCTGCCCCGGCTGATGAAACTGTGTTGATGTACCTTAGCTAATGTACCCGTAGATGCTTTTCTTGCTCATATTAACATGCAGGGCTGCGGCGGCCAGAGAAAGAGGCGACTTTTCCCAGCTCTTCTAAACCCTAACTCCAGGCTACCTCCCAGGGGCATGTGCCATAGGTCAGTTCTACCCAGGTGATGTGAGACACAGCTGGGCTGGCAGCCCGGGCAAGGGGAGCTCAGGGTCTCTGTCTATCAAGCAGTGACACATTCTGGCTGACACCTGGGGCTGGAGTGATCAGAGCCACCTGCCCTTTGCTTCAGGGCGAGCTGTTCAGATGCAGGCACAGGGATCTTTCGGACAGAACATATTGGGGGTTAGCAGGCAAACGAAAACCAGGCAGCCCCTCCCCCATGGCTAATGTAAATGAGGCTTCAGGTGAAATCATCCCAAGCTGGAGCAGCACAAGTAAAAGAGCGAAAGGCAGGAGGCGAGAGCGAGCAGCTGGCCTGTTGGAGGGGACAGGCTGCTGCTGTCCCCACCTAGTGCTCCCAGAGCTCCCAGGAGAACAGTATCTGCACTGCCTCAGCCCCAGGAACCTCGGCTTCAAATTCAGCCACCGAACTGAGGTGGGGACTGGGCCAGTTCTCGCTGGACGCTGTTAAATCATCCCAGCGAGAGGAGTTCTCCGCAGGCTCGTCCACGTCCTTCTGCAGCGGTAACCCTGCCCAGGAGAGGACCCCCTCTGGGTCCCTCGGCAGGGTCTTAGCTGCCCGCCACCATACAACGGACTAGCCCTCTCCCCTCTTTAGCGCAAGCCCATGCGCCCTGGGGCCAGAGTCTAGCCCTAGACATTTTCTGTGCAGAACTATTGGCTGTGGCAGCGGGAGGACACCCAAAGCACTGACGCTGCCGCGGACTCCCGGGGCCTGGCCAGGTCTGACTGGCGCATCCCCGTTTGTCTGGGGCTGAGCAGTGCGACGACCAGGCGAACGCGCACTCACCGCCGTCCTCCGTCAGACGCGGCCACGTCCTGGAACACGGCGCTGCTCCCCGGGAGGAAGCACTGGAGGGAGGAGTAGCTGTACCACGTGTTGATCGCAGTGACTCTGCTGAAACCTGAACAGAGACAATGGAGCGGGAGAAGCGAAAAAGCCTCCGCTCGGTACCCCTGACGATGACGCTCGGCCTGCTGTAAGTGCCAGTGGTCTCCTTTGGGGTGGGCCAGGCCGGGGGCAGAGCTGACAGAAACTCACCCGGGTCAATGCACAGGGGACCGTGGCTCACAAACAGCCATGTCCAGGGTTACGGCCTCTGGGTTCGCCCCCTTGCAACTCCCTTTGAGGTTTAGTTTCAAACAAGCCCAAAACTTTGAGGCAATGGCAGTTTCACCTCTGTGACGGTCCCTAGTTCCACACCTGTGCAATGGGAATCCCAGAACATCCCTCCCCCGCAGGGCTATGGCCAGGACAAAGTCACTAAAGACTGTGAGCAGCTCAGACCTACGGCGATGGAAGCCAGCCAAGTGCCTACGAAAAACAGGCCACGTCTCAGCTGGCCTTACGATGTCCCAGAGAAATCCTCGTGCACAACAGCTCTACCCCCTCCTCCATTTCCCCTCCAGCAACTGCCTCGCGAGAGACGATGGTGCCGGGAGCAAAGGATGGTCCGTCTCTGGTGCTTGTTGCAGAGTTCGTGTCGGGGGAACTGGCTGGCTTAGGAGATGGTCAATGAGGCCACGGCCGGTGCCACCAGCCAGCGCTGTCCCTAAGGGGGTGCGGGGCCTGGGGCGGACATGATGAATCTGTCACGTCCGGGACCAACCCCGCTGGCCAATTGTGCTGGTCCGGGGGGGTCCCCCAAAGTGTGGGGCCAGAGTGGTCACCCCGATTCGCTGTACCCTAGGGACAGCTCTGCCACCAGTTTTGACCCAACCCCAAGTTGGCCGTGACTGAAAGTCATTCGCCCCAATAAGGGTGTTGGGTGGGTTGTGTGACAGGAGCTGGTGGGTCTCAGCTCTGAGCAGTCACACTCCCTATCACACTGCCATGCCCCCAGGCTGTCCATCACAGCAGTGAGAAGCCAGGCAGTACAAGGGCCAGGAGCCAAGCCCCGTCTCTCCAGGTTCAGGTGGAGGCACTCAGGTGGCGTGTTCACACGAACTGCTGCAGTCTCTGAAGTACCTGTTCATGGAGCGCTCTGAGACCCAGACCCATTTCCCTCTCCCTGAGAACAGCCTCCGTACAGCCGCTTTCCACACGGAATTTGGGCAGAATATGTTAATTCAGGTATTACCGCCAGCCCGTTATGAAGCTGCTGCATGAAGCTTCCCTCCTCCAAGTGGAGTCAGGGAAGGTCCCTCCAGGATGCAAGACACGGCCCTCACCCTACCTTTGGCTTTAAGTCTTTCTACTTCTTCAAGGGGAACTTCTATGAGGTCAGGCCCGCCTGCCGCCTGACTTTGGATCAGATACACGTCACTGCTGGGCTCCTGCCAGCTGAGCTCCATCTTCCTGACTTCGATCCCTGGGGAAACAAGCCCCGTCAGTATTTCCTCCAAAACCGCTACTCAAAACGCCATGGCCTGAGGCCCCGAGCAGAATATTCAGGATAGACACCGGATTCCTCTGGAAATCAGCCAGCCACATTCAGGCTTAGTTCACTGCCCACCTTAACCCCAGCTGAGCAGTGTACTATTTGCCCTTGGGGGTTGTCGTGTAATAATGACCTGGCTCCACAGAGGGAACAGGCTGAGCTAGAGGACGGCATGAGGCTTTATCACACACACACACACACACACACACACACTGCGCTATCAGATCCACGTATTGAACAAAACAGAGCCGGGTGTTCTCAAACCCTAGAGAATCTCGCCCGAGGCCCTTCCAGCCAATTGGAGCACAGCAGCCCCCCAAGTACCCCTAGGACCAAGGAGAGGACAAAGCAAAAGACCCCGTGGGGGAGGTTCCCCCCATACCCAGCCTCCTGGTGAGGCTCTTCAGACGGTGACATCGTTGGCCAAAGGAAATGGTGGGAACTCAGAGATCTGCAAACTGAGCCAAGTCCCGGAGAACAGCCTGCCGGGCACATTCCTGCTTTGTGTGGGTGAGAGCGTGGGGGGAAGGGATGGGACAAACTGACCTACTAGGGGTGTCTCGTGTCTAGGATTCAGTGGGGGTGTCTGCGTGATCCCTTCCCCCCGCCACCCCCACCTCCCCTGACACCCCAGCCCTCACTTCAGACCCGTGATACCACCCGAGCCCTCCGAGTGTTTTACGCAACCACGCCCAGCCCAGCTGTTTGCTTAGACGAAGACGCTGCCTAGTCCCTCAGCTTCTCTGCCAGCGCCTGTGTCCCTGGCACCTGGACTAAAGTTTGTGGAAGCCCCTTGTTAAAATATTGGGAGATCTGAGCTTGCCTGTGTACCTAGCTGTGAGGCGCCATGTGCGTGGGCACATCACCCTCTTGTGGAGGCCTTGGGGAATGTCACTCTGACTGGAGCATTCCTCAGTGCTACTGCATGGAGAGGATTTCTTGTAATTACGCTTCCTGGTTTGCAGTTTAAAATGAAATTACAGGGTGATGTTAAGTGATCAGGAAGGAAGGAAATACAG
Organism: Platysternon megacephalum; assembly: GCA_003942145.1. NCBI lineage: Eukaryota > Metazoa > Chordata > Testudines > Platysternidae > Platysternon > Platysternon megacephalum. The sequence continues at coordinate 2,666,604 of QXTE01000069.1, forward strand.
CCACAGCCTGGCCTCAAGCATCCCCTCCCACCCTCAAAATAGCAAGTTAACTCTCTGCAGCCAGATTTCCAAATGAGGCCTCCAAGTGCCCAATGTCAGACACCCCAGGCCTGATTTTCCAAAGAGTCAGCAGGAGCTATCGCCTCTCCACACCTGCAGCGGAGTGCCCACAAACCAGGGCGCCTCAAATCAGCAGACGTAGCTGAAATCATTGGCCATCACGCTTAGCCCTTGTATACCCAGTGCTATGTGGCCTTGTGGGAGTTAGCAGAGGCAGGCCTGTTCCCCCAGTAATGACGTAGGCATGGGATCAGTGAACAACAGAACCACCTCCGTTTCTCCCTGGAGCAGGGGACAGGGCAGTTCCCCTTCCGCTGCTGGAGCTGCTGATACCAGTTTCCCTTTCTCCCGGAGACAGGACATGCACACGCTGCCAAGAATTTCCTCCCAAGATTACTTTCTGAGATGGGGTCCCCCCCCGGGAGCAGCCACCCTCTTGATGGGCTGCATGTGGGTGTGCAGAGAACACCCACTCCCCCAGCCAGGACAGTAACCCTGTTACACCACTTTCACCTTCAAAGTGCTGGGCTAGGAACTCGTGGGCTAGCAGCTCCCAACTGGAGACACCCTCCCTGCCCCACCACCATCCCAGGCCAAACTACCACCGCCACTGCCTGAAGGCTGCTCAGGCTTGTTCCTTTCAAGTGCCAGGTGGCTCGAGCTTTCGCGGCTGCCCGGAGCCCGGCTTGTTCATACTCACCGATGTTCCTGTACTGGATCGCGATCTTTGTCCTTTCCGCAGTCAGAAGTTGGTCTAGGTTTGAAGCCATTCTGTCCATGTTCTCTACAATAGTCATAGGCCCTCTGATAATCTGAGAAACACACAGTCATTTGTAAAAACAACAAGGAGTCCTTGTGCCACCTTAGAGACTAACACATTTATTTGGGCATAAACTCACACAGTCATTTGTGAGATCTCCCTATATCAAATGGTGCAGCTTACAACCAGTGTTGCCAACTCTCGTGTCTCATGATATTTGGTGTTTTCAAAGCCTCAGATCCAGGAGTCAGGTGATTACATGAAAATCTCAGTTTTCTATTTTCTTTTCCCTTTTTTAAAAATAAGTCTCTTGCCCCACTGGCAGCAGAGAAAAGCTTGAAAATGTGAAACCTATTCGCTCAAAAAACCAACAGGCAAATAAACAGGATCCAACTTGCTTTTGGGGGGCCTGACTCCTGAGTTTTGAACACTTGGGGTTGTCTGTGCTGTAGAACACACACTCACATCCCCTGAAACCTACTCAAGGGAAAGAGCTGCCCACAAGAAACTGAGCCATTCCTTGAAGAGCTACAAATTCACAGCCTGATCCCAAGAGGTGCTGAGCACGTGGACCATCCTGCGTATCACAAATGTGACAGTGCTGCATAACGTGGGCACTCGGAGCCTCATGGCAACAGAACTCACACCTTCCCTGCAGAGGTCGCTTCCGCTCGAGCTAAAGGGGAATCTCTGGGACTAGTAGTGGGTTTATGATGCAGCTGAGAAGTTCTCCAGGAGCAGGCTGTGCTGTGCACGTAACCCCTGGCCACTGCATGTACCCCAGCCAGAGAGCTTGACTTTTTGAGCTCATGCCGTGATCTCTGGAGGTCCCTGGTTCAATCCCCAGTGGATTGGCCACGACGGTAGCTGTTACACATACACCCAGGAGGGGCCAGGTCATTACAATATACAGAAAGGGCCGGCCCGAGAGGACAAGATAAAAGCAATCCCAGCATCCAATGGAGAAGGCCCCTGCTTGGGAGACATGATGAAAATTTCTCACACAAGGCTCTACTGTGTTTTGAACAGTTTGGGGTCTGGAAACAGACGCTGTCTTGGCATCCCATCTGCAAACATTACAACAATGCACTTTTAAAAAGCTAGCGCACGATCCCTGCCAGGCATAGCGGTGGGGGGAGCAAAGTGCCAGCGATCTGCCAGGGACTGTGTTAACCCCACAGGGAACAGGCCCCTCAAAGGCAAGTGTCCTGGCGCTAGGCAAGCCGGCTTGAACAGGACAGAAGCCGAGGGGGGCTCCCAAGGGAACTTGCAAGGAGGGGGCAGCTTGGAGTTTTAGCAATGGACAGCAGCAAACGCACGATCGCTGGAGCAAGCAGAGACTGCTGCAGGCGGATGTTTGATGTGCTGCCCGATGCTGCTTGACAGCATCGAAATAGGAGTCATGGGTTTGCACCTTGAGACACAGCAATTCCTGGCACTGGTGCTACTCTAGGGCAGGGCGAGACAGTTCAGCAATTATCTGATCCTCTCGCTGTCCCTCAAAATATTCATGCAGCTCTGGAGCCAAACTGGATTGCTGCAAAGGTTCAGAACGCCTGGTTAATTCCTCCATAGACGCCTCCACCCCTGCCCCCTAATCATCTCATTTTCATGCTCTCTGTGCAATCCCAGGCTCCATCAGGAGCTGGACTGCAAGTGCCATGACGTTGCCAGGAAGGCTGTTTGCATGAGACCCAGCGTGCCTACAATCTCTAGAGAGAGCCTCCTTTTCCCGTTCCAGCCAGCCTCAAACTCTGACCTTCGGAGGTTTGCCCCACACTAGGCCCACCCCCATGATTAGTCATCAGATCAGTGTGAGCCAGTGAATCAAGGAACTGCAGACCCCAGCAGTACGGTCAGATGGGACACAAACCTAGTCTGCAGTGTCTGCAGACCACGCCGAGGCGAGGCAGGTAGCTGGGTTCATGCATACATCACAAGCCTATTTCACCTGGCTGATTTCTGACCACTGGTCAGTATTTTGCTCCTCCAGGATCAGTCCAGTCACTTCCACGTAATACTGACTCAGCTGCTCCAGCATCTCCAGCTGTTCCTGCTCCTGGACTTCAACGTCTGAAACTTGCTTTAGAAACTGGACCACGCCAAGCAGGTCAGCTGGCTTCACCGGGGTCTCCTCCTCCCTCAGGACAGTCGTCAGAGCATGGAGAACATTGACAGCTGCTGAGATGTTCACGTCTCTAACATCGCCCAAGAAAACATTCTCAGGAATCTGCCAAGGAAAAGCCTTTTACCCCAGAGCAGACTCCACCTCTGCCCAAAGACATCAAACAATTTGGAGTTAATTAAGGGCTACGGGCGATGCTCTGTGCCCACCTCCAATACACAAGGAGGCTGCCCTGCCAGCCACCCATAAGCTATTAACCTGCAAGCTGGTGACTAGTGGCAAATGCACCATGTGCAGGGAAGGGAGAGCTGCCCCTGCTCTGCCACACGGGAGTATATGGGTGTTTGCTGAACTCAGCGTGCAAACGAGGCCTGGAATCACTGCTGTAAACAGGGCTCCCCTGCTCACAGTAACGAGTCCCCCAGATCAGGCCCTGGTGCTGTGAAGTGGGCTCAGCTCGTCAAAATGATACAACGGTAAATATTTTAAAAGCCAGAAAAAGGTGGCGGGTCTATTCGTGAGGTTCACCACTCCTGGAGTGCTGCACTAGAGGGGCCAGGGGCACACAGCTTCAGGCTGGGAGGACAAGAAACACGCACACGAATGAACAATGGCACAGCAGGTCGGCTCTGGCCTGTTCTCAGCATTGGGAACTCCCAGCAACGGAAGGTCCCGAGGGTCTGGGCTCTCACGCACTCACCACGGTAGCATTTGCGAGGGTATTAACCCGACTGATCAGTGGCGGGCTGGATTCTGACTGGGTTTTCTTCAAGAGTAAATACACATCTGAGAATAACACAAAGACACAAGTGTTGCCGCGATCCCCAGTAAAGTCCCATTTTCAAGGGCCTGGACAGTAGCTCCTTGGGATTCACTGATGTGCTGGGAGGACAATCAGGACAAGCTGCCAGGACTTGGGGAGGTAATTTGTGCCTTTTACCTTTAGTGCAAAGACACCAAGAGCTGACATTTCAGCTGCTCAGCCAAACTTCTGATCTCTGTGACCTCCCCTCCCTCAGCCCATCTCCCCACCCAGAGATGCTTGGAGTTGATCTTACCCTACAGTGCTGTCACTGTAAGGAGACAATACCCAGGAGTCCTGAAACGTGCAGTGCGGACAACAGACAACTGAATAAACTGAAGATAAAAAAATTAAAATCTGTAAGAGCAGCAAGCGGGAGCATTCGGCCAGGACACACTTGGCCTGAGGCTGTGGCTACAGCACATTTTGACATTTATTTAATTTAGAAAGTTGAAAATGTTAGAGATAGTAGAAGATTAGACTGTAAACTCTTCAGGGCAGAGACTGTGTCTTCCTGGGTGTCTGTATAGGGCCTGATCCTGGCCGGGACCCCTGGGAGCTACCACAATGGAAATAATAAATCAATCACACTGGCTGTACCCTTCTTGTAGTGGCAGACGAAAGGCAAGGAATGCAAACAAGAAGTGTCACTGACTCCACCACTGCCAACATCCAGAACTCTGCATTGCTCCACAGGCCCTGGGGAGACACACAAACAAGGCCCAGAATGCTGAGACACGCTAGGGTGACCAGATGTCCCGATTTTATAGGGACAGTCCCGATTTTTGGGTCTTTTTCTTATATAGGCTCCTATTACCCCCCCACCCCCGTCCCGATTTTTCACACTTGCTGTCTGGTCACCCGTCTGCGCTGTCCCCCACCAGATGGGACATTTTCACAAATGAGCCACAAACTTTGTTTAAGGCTGAAAATCACCAGTTGTTCCTTAAACAGCCCCACTGTTCTCTCATGCACGGCCTGGAGCATGCATTCCTTGTGCTGCTCCGTAACGTAGCTTCTCGGATAACCTGCACAGTTAGATGCCCACCCCAGATACACCTCAAGGAGACAGAAATGCCAGGGCTTGAGTTCTGGGTTTGATTAGGAATTGTCAAGCCAGTTGGGATAAACTGCGGTGCTAAACAGTGCCTTTCGCTCAGGAGGATCCCGAAGCACTAGGAAGATGATATACAGGGTCCAACAACAGTAATCAACTGATAACAGGGGAGCAAGCGTAGCCTGAGGCTATTTCTACACTACGCAGCTTTTAGCGACACAGCTGTACCGCTACAGCCGTGCTGCTAAAAGCCGCGCAGTGCAGCTGCTGTTTTGTCGGCAGAAGAGAGCTCTGCCGCCGACAAAAAACGTCCACCCCCAACAAGCGGTGTTAGCGTTGTCGGCGGAGCGCTCTCTGTTCACACGAGCGCTTATCGTCGACAAAACTTTTGTCTTTCAGGGGGGGAGTTAACAGCTCTCTGAACGACAAAAGTTTTGTCTTTCACTCTTGCCAGTGGAGACAAAGCCTAACTTCTCCAACTGAAACTAGCGGGGAAACATGAAGGAGGAAGAATATAATTAGCCCAGTGGGAATTTGCCCAGGACACTGGAGTTCATGACGGAAAGTGCCATGGAATCTTTAATGACCACAGATGAACAGGACCTCGGTCTCAGGTCTTATCTGGATGGTGACCATCCCCCTTCCCCCAGCACTCAAACCAACCCTCCTTTCCTTCCCCAGCTATCCGTCCTCCCGGTGCAAACCGCTCTTCCTAGGGGTGATGATCACGCCCACATGGAGGCCTGTCGTCTTCGATACAGCTGCGCCTGGCAGAAAGGCGCTGCCTTTTGCTGATCTGCAGCTCAGAACCCAAGCTTGGAAAGCAAAGGACGCCGGGCACCTGACGCCGGGAATGAGTCTTACCTGGGCAAAGGAAGGGTGCTGTCACTTCTTGTACAGTGGGCTCGATCTCCAGAGTGTAACTGCCCCACCCGAAGATAAGCTCATGGTCTATCAGGCAGCACGACCGGACTCTCTCTATCTGCTCTTCACTAAGGACTCTCCGCCACACGTTCAGGTCAGTGATGTTCCCACTGAAGGACTCTTTCTCCTTGAAGGTGCCCCCTAGCGAATCCTGGTCTTGCCCAATAATAAAAGTTCCATGATCGTAAATAGCCTGGCTGGCCGGTGGCCCTGTGGCACACAGTCCAGCGGCAGAGGCCTTCTTCTTCCCGTCGGCGTAGATGGCCCACGTCCCGTTCTGCTGCTGCCAGGTGACACAGAAGTGATGCCACTGCCCATCGCTGCGGAACACGGGCAGGTACGGGGAGTGGTGTCCGTGGACGATGATGGCAAATCGTACAAACCCTTCCTCATCAACAAAGCCGCGCAGCTGGAACTCGTTAATGAAAGCAGGGACGGCATAGGAGAAGATGGTGGAAATCTCCTGGGTCTTGTTGTCCCACTGGATGTGGGCACAGACGGTGACTGCAGGCATCACGGGGAAGTTGGCCAGCACCTTCACGTACTTAGTGTCCGTTTTGTTTCTGAACACCAGGATTGGTGCTGTGTGAATTCCTGGAAGGAGAACATTCAAAACTTCAGCCAAGACAGGGCAGGAACCTGGACCAAACCCTGCTCCCTCTCTCTGGGAGACAACCATTTCTTTTATTTCATCCCCACAAATGCTAAAGACCCTTGACCCCAGCATACCACAATACCATAAATACATGCTTGAGGGTTCTCAGCTACTTCTAAAGGGGATGGTGCTGGCTACAGTGATGCCTGGAGAGGGAAGGGGAGTTTGATGCTAGAGCATTTCTGCAATTGCCACTTCTGGAAAGTGACACTTCCAGCAACCAGGATGGTAAATAATGAATTTGGGATTAACTGCTCATCGCCAATGGCCTGTCTTCTGGAGGCAGAGCCCAGAGAAGACCTCCCAGATCACCCGACCCATGCTCAGCACAGCTGTGATACATGACTACCCAGAGCTGGATTGCTACAGCCTATGCCCCCGGTCATATTACTTATACGATTACTTCTGCAGATACGTTTCAGGGGATACGTCCAGCAAAACCATCCTTGTCTTGATGCTGAGGTGGAGCATGGAGTATTAGTCCATGACACCCCAGGGCATGAGATCCCTCCTTAAAACTCTCCTTTGCCAGGATATCTACAAATAATTGGATACCGGTGAGACATCTGATGTACCACTGCCTGGCCTGCTGACCAATACTCTCTCATTGATTCCTTGTACTCCCCCTTCTCTCGGTGTCCATCTGTTGGGTGTTGTCTTATACTTAGATTGTAAGCTCCCTGGGGCAGGTTCGGTCCTTTTGGCTTGTGTCTGTACAGCACCTCGCGCAATGCGGCCCTGGTCCATGCTAGGGCTCCTAGGCCCTACCACAACACAAATCACAAGAATAATTTTTCCAGACTAATAACTTCCCCTCACAATATCCAGACACACGTGTTTTGTAAAAGGAGGATCCGACCTCTGGGCCTTCCTGGGTTTCTTTGTCCCTGGCTAGGCCAGGCTAGCTGCCCCAATGCCCATCTTATACTCACGTCTCTGTTTGTGTTTTCGCAGGAATGCCTCCCTCTCGTCTAACCAGACACAGCTTTGCACTTGGTGGGAGCGCAGCAGTTTGCTGACAGAAGCCAGCTCACTGTCCGGGAGCTCAAAGAGCAGCTGCGCAAAGCGTTGTTCACAGTGTCTGTTCGCATGCCACCAGTCCAAGGGGACGTCCACGTATTCATAAACATCTCCTGAGGTCGTGATGATGGCAGCAGCAGCACCAAAATCTGAAAGGCAGACATGCAAGCTGGACCATTGCTACCCCATGCAGCACAGGAGCCAGTAGGAAACATGCCAGTTTGCAGAAAGCACCAGAGCTGTGTCCTCATTCCCTGCCCATTCGCCCCAGGACGCATGAGGCCTTCACGTCAACAGCCTCATTAATACTAACTACATGCCACACACCCGCTCGTGCTACCTGGGTTCAACCTCGTGCAGCAGATCAGCTGGGCACTTGCAAACATGGGGTTTGCGCCGCCCTTGGAAAGCCAGAAGCAGAATCTCACAAAGGAACGTCGGCGAAGAGGGACAGACTTAAGTGGATTGCCTCGGGCCTAAGATGAGGGAGAGCTGAGAGCTGCGCTTTAGCACATGTGCCTGGAAGGGTTGGCTTTCCCCAGGCTCAGCCCTCAGACCTGATTCATCCGTAGGAAATACCCAAAACAGTGGCAATGTCAGGACAAAACAAAACACACTGCTGTTCACCGGAGGGATACATCTTAGTCAAACTCACGCAGGGACTTAAGGACAGAGCTTAGGCCCCGTTTTTCAGCTCCCCCCTTTCCGTATTTGCAAGTGGCAATTTGCGCTCACAAAATTGCTCCCACATTGTTTGCACCCACAAGTGCATCACAGGCACAAATATCAGCAGTTGGACAGCACTTACCTGATTTTCACCTGCTAATCTGGTATACAGTAGTTAGCTGTACAAATACTAATATTTACACCTGCAATCAAATTTGGGTCCAACAAACGTTGGTCGCAATTTACAACCATATCAAAAGGTGTGTGTTTGGGGGGGGCGGAGGGGGGGGGGCGGGGGTAAACGTTAGCTCTTACAGTCCCAAACATATTTTCATGGATTCAAGTGCTGATTAGGACACTAACCTTTTGAAGTGTGATTATCAGCAAGGGCAGTAAAGTCTAAAAGTTCTCTGGACAGGCTACCAATCTGCAAGAAATAACACCACACTGTGGGAGCAAGGTTTAGAGGGTACGTTTACTGCTTAGTTCCCTGTTTAAGCCCATGGAGTCTGGTGTCTCTGCTCACACTGCACTGTTCTAGCAAGTTTTCCTTGTTATATACATGTATATAAAGAACCTCTGAAAATAAACGTTTCATAGCGAAATACTCTCCTCCACAAAGCTACATGGAATAATCAGGAAACTAGAAATATAACAATATCCAATGCTGAGGCTCTAAAAGCAAAGTGCTATTATTAAAGTACCTGAATCTGCCAAGTGAAATCTACCTCTTGCTGAAACACTGGAAGATGGAACCTACCAGAGCATGACCAGTAGCAACCATCTCCTTTGGATTGAGCCATCAATAACAAGCCAATGACTAAATACATTGAACTATCAGAGAAGGTGTAGAAGGGTTTATTCATTTTATTTTAGGAGATTTATTCCAGTGTCACTCAGAATGACCTCACCTAGGACTCAGGCCCCGTGTTCCAACATCCTGACTGTTAGGGAAATGTCTTTGGACAATTCCTAGCTGTTTTAAGCATTCAAATTATCCAGCTACTCAAAGCAATTAAGTCCTTGTAAAACTTACCAGAAAGCTGAGGAACCAGTACTCAGGTCTTGGGTGTCGCCTGACCATGTCGACTGGTTGGAAATCTTTCCCTCTCTGCTGGAATGGACAAAGCAGTGCTAGATAACGATGTCCTGCAGCTGTATAGCTAACTCTTGCATACAGAAATGGGGGGAAAGAGACTCAACAGAAAATATCCATCCTAGGTAGCCTGCTAGGCCCACTCTGTGCCTGCTACAGATGAGATACCAAAAGCCGATAACTCTGCAGAAGCTGCATCATTAGTTCATAAGTCAGACGGTTAGTGAACCCTCCTTACCTGCTTTTAACCAAATCAAGTCAGAGGCATAAATTACATTTCTGAGCAGTGTCAAACGACATCTTTGACAACGTTTCCAGGTAGGTGTGCTGGCCAGACAATGGGATCTTGTAAAGGTTCTGATAAGATGTAGCATAGGGACTAACCATCACAAATTGGTACAACCCTTACATTTTACAGGTGGGTAAACTGAGGTGCAGAGAGGCTAAGTGACTTGCTCACAGCCACACAACAAATCAGCATTACAGTTAAGAGGAGAGAAGCCAGGAGCACTCTCAATCCCCTGCTTTTAACCACTAACCCTGTGGTGGTCCTGCACATACAAAATCTATTTCTCAATAGCCAATCCTTGGCACTTAGAGTCCCATGAAAATGATACCACATGGAGATTTCGAAAGCTAGCTTTTCGAAAAGCAAGAGGGGGGGTGACATTGCCCAAAGAGGAAGTGCTGATCTATTTGGCAGCCAGAATTTAAAATAAAAGCACTTTGGAGACCACGTGAAAGAGACTCTGGTTCTAACCGAGCAGCCTGCAGGTCTGGAGGAACCAGACATAGTTAGCTGGCCAGGGGTGGAACACCCTCCTCCCTCTCTCCGCCCCCAGAAAGAAGGAAAAAGCACATTGACTGAGATGCTACATGCTGGGAAGACGAACAAAAGAACATTCACGTGACCAGAGTGGGAGGGGCCACAGACCAAGAGTCAAGGGACTCCCATGGGACTGCACAGAAGCAGTAGCGGATTTGGCGCCATGGCACCCAGCCCGTTCTTCTCCGCCCCCGCCCTCTCCTGCGGGGGCAGGAACTTCTGTATAGATTATTTAGGTTAATCTTTCTATCTATGCAATGGGACTCAGTGCTCAGTCTAGAAGATACCATCAGAGATGCTTAGTTTTGCAGTTCTCAAACTGTGGATTTGTGTCTCCAGAGGTAACATGCTTGTTAACAGCAAAACTGTTTTTAAATAAATAATATAGAGGTGAGAAATAACAGACCTCAACTCTATTGTCCCTCTGCAAATTTGTGTACACAGAGTCAATCCCTTACCTCTCTCTAAAAGTGAAAAGTTTCAAAACGTTCAATGAATAGAAGATCGTTGGGGGCGGAATAGATCTGGACAAGGAGAAGAAGTCTGGAGATAAATGTGAGAAGCGAGAGACATATGCTTTTTTGTTAAAATATTATGTTTGCTGTTGAAGAAAAAAATTCAGAATACTTAACATTGTTGTTTTAGTTAAATAAAACAATTTAAATGTCTGTCTGGTGATGTTCTCCTCCTAATACAGCCTGGCAAGAAAATCCTCCAAATATTAATGATTAACCTGTTGAATTGGAGATATTTATGAAGTCATTGGGAGGTGAACTATCTGCTTCAATTATCTTTGGTAAATGAAATAACCAAACAATCATTCATTTTCGGATATAGCTGTAAAACTAATCTGAAAAGTTTTCAAAATAAATCACTATTTAAAAAATGTATAGTGTGTACCTTCTAAAAATGAAACCTACATCTATCTCGGAGTTGTGAAGAATATGTATTAAGGTTATAACAACCAACAAGAATGCACTTGTATGTAGAAAACCATGATTAAATCGAGTCTTCCTGACTAGTGATTTAAATCAAATCCACCCTGCCCCCTGTGCTCTTGCCCCTAGCCCCTTCATTCCCCAGGGGGCCCCCAATATGTTTGGCGCCGGGCCCACAAAAAGTTAATCCGGCCCTGCACAGAAGAGAGAACTAGAGAAGATGACCATGTAGCAATGGGATGACTGACTCTAATGAGCATTATGTCCACATGCCTTGCAAATATCACCAGTCTCCTGTGGCAAAGCAAATGAATAGAAGGGAAAGCTAAGGGATGTCGATTGCACGTTAGGACAGCGATGCTTTGCTTTAGTTTTATATTAACTTGTATCAGAGACAAAGACAGATCTGAACATTTAAAAATCTGATTGAAAAACAAGCTTCTTGTCCACTGGAAGGGAAAGTACAATAATATTATTTTACCTTCTCTAGTGCCTTTCACCCCAGCGTCACAAGGCCCTTTATCGGCAATAGATTGAACCTCCCAGCACATCCCTTAGGTAGGTGTTGGCTTCCCCAGGTGTAAAGAAGGAGGTGATGAGTCAGAACCCAGGGTGGATCACGCCACACTTACTTCTAAGACCATTTTCAATCTATGAACCACAGGGGCAGCTGTGCTCCTCTGGGACTGTGCATATCCCAACGCCCAGGAGGCAGCATGTGAGAGCTGGGGACAGTGTTCTTGGTCGAGGGGATCCAGCAGCGGAACAATCTTCCAGAGGAAATCAGGCTAATCCAGAGTCTGATCATCTTTAGGAAACATTCCAAAGCCTTCCTCCTTGAGAAAGCCTTTCCAGCCTTTCCCCTTCTAGACCCAAACCCCTCCTGCCCCCCAAATAAACAACAAACGCCCTAGCACAGACTCCATTTAGTCTGCTAGTGACCACCCTGTTTCTACTGAATTTATGTGGCAGACACCTGGATGCTACGGCGATGGGTGGCATGGATAATAAACCCCCTAGGTAGACAGTCAGGGCAGAGCCAGGAATGAAACCCAGACTTTCTGTTGCCTAGCGCTGTGCTTTAGCCTCCAGACCAAACTCCTCCCCTATAATAAAATGTGGCTGCTAAATGAAGACTTCATGCTCCAAACCCAAACCAGCAAGATATGTGCTATTTTCCACCATCAACCCTTCGGGGGCCTAGAGGTTTAAAGCATCTATTCTTCCCCCAACACTGTAACTAAGAACCAATTATTCTATCCCCTTCATGCAATATTAATTCTTTCACACCCGAACCGCACTGACACCGGTCACACACTTACTCTCTTCTTGCTCCAGGATTTCTTCAGGTCACTGTAAATTATGTACAATCCATACCTGTCTGGTGGGTGATTCTGGCTCTGAGAGGGGTCTGGGGGCAGAATGATTCTGGGGTGCAAGGTGGGGGGAAGGGAACTGCGTGCAGGTTCAGCAGCTGGAAGGCTGATGTTGAATAAACACAATATCCGAGACCCGCAGGATGAATCTGTTAATTCTCACCCCAGGGAGAACGTTCATAACCTCTCCCCACAAGGAGCCAGCCACGCACACAAGGGACAAAACACTGCGCAGCTGTACTGTCAGCTGGTGGCTATGCTGAGACCACCTAACTCCCTGCAGGTCTCTGACGGGACTGGAGCCAATGCAGACCTGAGAACGAAGGCGATGGGCTGAACGACTTCATTATAAAAGTTGGGGGATTTCTTATTCTTGGGGGAGGTTTTGCCTGCACAGGCTTCCTGTCTCACGGCCCATCTGGATATTGCACATCCACTTGCAAAGTTTTAAAAATCGTTTACTTAAATCAAACTCATCTTGTTTTGAGAGAAACTGGCTGATGCTGAAGAGATATTAGTCTGTTGAAACTGGACTTCGCACCAGATGCAAAAATAAGCAGCAAAGCACTTAAAAGGGCTTGATTTTAAAAGCCAGCACTGGTCCTTTGTGGCAGGAAGCTGATCGATAATCTTCCCCGGGTGCTACTTGGTGGCGTGTTGTTCTGAAGAGTTTAATCATTTAATGTTGTATTTGAGTGGGTAAAACCCACAATTGTTGTGACTGTTTTTGTAAATCCACCTACCTCCCCCCCGCCCCCCCAAAAAAAATCCTCAAAGACTGACAGACACAGCCCAGGGCAACCAGCTCCTGGGACGCATCAAATAACCAGCCAGGCAACTCCGGGGGGGACACCCCACTCCCCCAAGGCAGTGGCGCTCCACACCACTGTACCCATTTCAGGAGTCCGATTTGTCTGGCGGACCCCCAAGTTTCACCTCACTAAAAAAAAACCTTCTTGTTTTCACAATCAGACCAACATACCTATGGGTCACAGCCACACTATGCCTGAAAATTTGCTCTCTCATTTGACCACATCATTGCAAAATAAATCAACTGGACTATAAACACTGGACTTGCGTTTCAGGCTGCAGTGCATAGAGCGGGAGAAACCGGGCAGGGTGTGAACTTGTCGCTTGTCCTGACTTCGCTGGCGCTTTGTGCGCAGCCTGCTGTAAAACCAGGCCAATCTCCAGGGGAGCGGATGCCCTGCCCGGGACCCTGCCCCAGCGGGGCTTTCAGCTCAGCGCACCCGGCTCTCACCCGGGCAGCGGCGCCAGCGCGGGGGCCCTGCGGAAAGCGCCCGGGGCCAGGCGGGCTCTGGCTTCCNCTGCCACCCCGGCGCCCACCTCCACCGCCCGGCCCCGACCCCGGCCCCGCTGCCACCCCCGCGCCCACCTCCACCGCCCGGCCCCGCTGCCACCCCCGCGCCCACCTCCACCGCCCGGCCCCAGCCCGGCTCCTACCTTCCGACGGCTCCGGGCTCACCCCGGGGCGCGGGGCGCTGCTGTCCGCATGGCCTCGGTGGAGGGGACGCGCCCGGCCCCGAGCCCGCGGCAGAGGCGGCTCCGGGCGGGCCATTCACATGCAAATCGCAGCCGGGTGCGTAACCGCCGCCGCCTCACTCGGCCCCTTGGCGAGCTGCCGTCGCGGGAGGGGGGCAGCCAAATCGGGGGAGGGGGGGCAGCTGGCACCTGCTCCAGCCCAGCCCGAGTAACCCGACAGCTCCAGGGGGGGGGCTCCCCCAGCTCCGCGCCCCTCCTCGGGCTGGTCACTTGCCCTCCTACCCCCTTGGAGCCTCAGGCTGGAGCCCAGCTGCTGGAGGAAGGAGCAAGAGCAGGATGAGCCCCAGGCACAGGGCTGGCCCCAGGCAGCTCCTGCCTGCAGCAGGACTGGGCACCAAGGACAGCTGGCTCGGAGGGGGCTGCTTGCCTTCCACCCCAGTCCAGGGCTTGGGCGCTAGCTGCTGGAGGCGGCTCCTGGGGTGGTGATAAGGGAGAGGGTTAGTGTTTCTCAGGGACGGTTCTGTAGACCAGCATCAGGCCCTCAGTGCTCCCTGAGAATTTAGGAAGGCACCAAGCCAGGCCCTGGTATCAAAGAGGTTGAGAAACAGCGATACATGCTTCTGAAAAACTAGCCTCGAGAGGCCTGTACCTGTCCCCAAGGCTGGGCCTGATATGTGGGTGCCACATGGTAGGATGTCCTGTCTAACCACCTTTGCCCTTCTACATCCTACTAAAGGCTTCCAGGCCTCCAGTGTTTTCACCCAGCACCACAGGAGCAAACTAAACGCAGCCTTCACAGCCCTGGGGAGTTTCTCCAAATCTGTTTATTTTACATTAGAGCAGAATGACAAAACATCAGCTTTTTAGTATTAAAAGTTTGGGAAGCACGGACAAGTCCATTTGAAACCTTTTGGACAGCAACAGTAGAGGGACATGATTTGGCCAAAGCAGGTCCAAGAGCCCTTTTGACAAGATGCTCTAACAAAAACTAGTTAAATTCTTTTTAACAAGAAACAAAAAGGAGAGAGAGAGAGAGAGAGGTGTAGTGTTGCTAATGTACATCAACATATTCAGGTTTTTCTACCTAATACCTTACAAGCAGTTTATGCCACCACAGACACCCATGAAAGGTGAGATCATTAAGGTAATTACATGCCTGAATTTAAACACTTTTTTTTTATTAAAGCTAGGCTGTGACTGTGCTCCCAAAATACATAGTTATAACTCAATTTAAATAACTTATTAGCTTTTCACCACTCCGTAATCAAATGAGTAAAACTGACATGAAATGCCTCGGGCCTTACAGATTAGAACAAGGCTTATAAAGGTTCCCCGGTAGGATGTGTGAACTGCTGTTGTGATTTTCAAAGCCACATTCCCACAATGGTCCCTGTAGCGGGGAGCCTGGAGGCAGGATTTTAAAGACTAGAGTATTTGGGCCACCTCCACCGCGCCCCAACATTCTTAGCCTCTCAAGGGAGAGGTTCTCTTTTGATTAATGCTCGATTCAGCTTTGCTACAGCAACACGCACATAGTTCCCACTCCTCCCCCGTAAGCGAATGCTTGAGTCAGGCCCTGGATTCATGGGCAACTGCCTTTTGTTCTTCAGGGTCTCCATCCCGGAACGAAGGCAATTATCACACCCCAGTCTCTGCGCTAGTTGCAATAAATCTCTAGCAGAAGAATGGATCTGGGAGGCAGCTGCTTCGGTCTGCTTAGTCACCACTGCCAGTTGGTAAACTGAGTGATGAGGGGATTCAGCATGAGCAGCGCTGCACAAAGCATCAAAAGTCTTGGCGAGCAGCACAGCAGTTTTGGAGAAGGTCTCTGTGGCTTGCTTCAGCTTTGCTAGGTCTGGGTCCTGGTCCGCTGTGAGGAGCAGGGGAGGTGGTCAAAGCCAAAACCAAAAAAAGTTCAGATTGCATCTTTCATCAAGTATTTAACTGGGTGCTTTCCTGCTTCCGATGAGGCCATTAGGACTTCCACAGCACTTCACTAGCTAGAGAACTTTGCAAAACCATTAAATAGTTCTAACACCCAACTCAGGAGGTAAGTGTTCCCTAGATACCCAGGTGTAAAATGAGGTTAAACAAATTTTCCTAAAAGCAGAGTGCTAGACACTGCTGCAGCCAGAATTGAGATGCAGATGTCCTGACTTTGTGCTGCTTTCAACCCTCTCATGAGATATGGATATAGTACCTGCCTTTTACAGATGGGGAAAGAGGGGGAAGGGGGGAAAGCAGTCCTTGCTGAGTGCTGGCCCCCTCCCCCCCCCAAGTCTCCACTCACCTACATGAATTTACAGTGGTGCAGTTTAAAGAACCAAAACAAAGATGTGTAACAGAACACCACACAATGTTTCCTGAACACACTTGGCTCTTTGAAGACAGTTTAACTGTGGAATCAGTTAACTCTTGGGCTCAAAATCTTCCAGAGTTGTGTGCCAACATGTTTCACTCTAAATATTTTAAACAGTAGCTGGTCCTAGTGAGGATCAAAGAAAGATCCAATTACTTATGTTCAGAAGCTGTATTTGCCTGAAGCATATTCTCAATATTCCTTGCAACTAGAAGGAAATCTGCAGCATGTAGTTGCAACTGCAGGCAAGACCACCCAGCAATTTGAAGACCATCTCCAAATAGACCAGACAAGAGTAAGATGAGTAACTATGCATTACCTTTCAGACACTGCAAAGCAATTGTAGAGGCCTGTTTCCAGGTCACCTGGAGAGCATTCAAGTCACAGCTTAAAGTTTTATAACAGGAAACACGCTCTTGGAAACTCAGACTTGGAGGTTTTTCTGACTTCTGTTTTTTGAGGGATTCAAATTCCCTCTATTAAAAAAAATAAAAAATAAAAGACTCATTAGCTAGACTAGAAATCTGTTCTCACCTCTTCCCTGCTATTTAGCGATTTCCCCTGGATTCTGGGCTATTCTTGCTTATATTCCAAGAGGCATCTCCGCAGAGGTTGGGGAGCAGCAATCACTTGGAGTGTAAGTTAGTGAAGCAGGCGTATGTCTTCCCATGAGGCAGGCTCCTCAACAAAGCAGCAACTCCACAGTGTGCCTTGGACACAACAAAAGAGGTACTTTATAAAGCACCTTGTATGAATGTCAGTCTGGCAAGCTAGACAAGTGTCAGTGCCACAAGAGTTCTCACCCAGAGAAGTTACCATGTGACTTCAGTGAACAACCCTTCTTTTACCATGCCCAACTGATGGAGATTATTCCAAGAACTGCACAGCCCCTGCCCTTCCCACATACACATGCACTCACCCAGAATATTTTGCATTTCTCCATAAAACACTGCAGATAGCTTCCAACTGAGAGGAGCGGTCTTCTGACTTCCTCTGCCAGCTAAAAAGGAGAAAAGTTAAGCAAGCACAGAACGTGTCATCATTGTGAGTGAGAGCATGCACAGCTGTATGGGAGATGGTGGGCACTGACTCAGAGTCAAGGTCTTAGTCTGGTAAACTGGACACCCTACTGTAGAGGCAGACCCACCTGGTGAAGAGAACATGGGGAGCAATATCAGGGCAGGCTGTAGGATTTGAGGCCTCTATCTCCCCACTTCATGGGGGCAGAGAGAGAGAGAGAAAGAAATGTGAGCAGATTCCTCCATCCCCAGATACCAAGAGCAAAGTCAGAAGGGGAGACTGCACTGATTGGTGCATCTTGTAGGTTTGCCTTAAACTACACTTAGCCTAGGTGAGCCCCAGTCAGTACAGAGTCAGACTCTCTGCCACAGTAAGCATTGGATGGTCCCAGAAGTGTGCCCTTATCCACCACCCTGTAAGCCAACTCTGCACGTGAATTCCCCTCTCCCCAATTAAAATGGAACACTGCAGTCCATTTCCCATGCAGGGAGCAGCAGAATCCCTGCCAGCCATTCAAGGGACACACCTGAGAAGAGGGAGGAGTGTCTACACAAATGATGAACCTACGTGTATACAGTAGTCAAGCCATCAGTACATCTTCTCTCATGAGGCAGTTATAAGTACAAGAGGCATTCTAAGGTACCCACTGTCTCCTGATAGCCTTATTCCTACTTACACAGTCAGCTGTGATACAGACAGCCTGCTTACTCAAAATGTTTTGTGACACCTGACGGTTTGCAGTTAGTGGTGGAATGATGGAGCAAGCTGTGCTGGGGACTCTGGGGGAGTAACCAACCTTGGGTTTGCTTCTATTTAAGTATTTTCAAGCCAGCTAAACATCTGATTACATGGGATCAATTTAAAAAGCCGATATTAGTTTTTGGAGGAATTATACCATATTAGCAAGAGTTCTTGATCGCACACCATCACCACAGCTTGCAAAGCTTTACACAGCTTCAGAGCAGAGCTTCTCATTTACAGGGCAGTGACATCTGTATGCTCAACACACTCAGCAAATATTTGCCCAATCAAGTAGGAAGCAGTGTTTGTAAATGAGATGCAGAGGTGAACACGCTCCCTTGCTTTGTTGCATTAGGTCACTTTGCAGTTCACTGGCTCGTAAAGTTAAAAGTTTCCCCCAACCCAGTAGAGAGTGGTATTCCACTGCAGCATTTGTTTTTGCCACACCTCCTACTGCGCCAGGCTGACCTCCATTGCGTTTCCCCTCAAGTTTTGTTAGAAAGCTTTGCACAGGTAGCGAGAGAGTCTGCCAAGTCTTCCCTTAGGGGGCATTTGCAATTACTGCGGTTAGAACCGCAACCCCTCTGACACACCCTGACGACAGAGCACTTTGCTCGCCAGCTTTATTGCCGCAGCAGCTATTCTACAATAGTCTCCACACCTGGAAAGTTACATTACCTGCTTTCCTGAAGACAAGTTCTGGCGCTGCAGGTCCAGAAGTTCCTCTGTGTTCTTATCAATCTGCATATCAATATAGCTCTCTGCCCCTCCAGTGACTGCCTTGGTCACATTATTTGGGAGGAACTGAAACCACAAACATTCCATCCTAGTGAAGTGTCATCGGACTGTGAGCATTGCCTATTTCACAAAGCATTCTGGGAAGGACAACTCAGAGCTGGGCTTATTCACTGCTGTGGAATCCATTGATGGATACTGGGGCAGGGGCTGTTGGGGTGGCTGGTTGCCAGGATGCAAGAGTAGGAATTGAAGCCTACATTTCCCTCACGCTCAGTCACTTCCCTCCCATCCCCATTGCAAGCCACAAGAGGAGACAGATCAGTTCCAAAATTCTCAGGCATTCCTGCCCCCCACCAGACCCCACTCTCAGCAGTCAAAGCCTCCAGAACTGCCATCAACACAACTCTTACAATGCAGATATGCATTGGCAATCTGCCCATTAAAGTCTCCAGCACACTGAAAATTGAGAATTTTGGGTACAGCATAAGCTGGATTTTAGATCTTGCTATGAACAGGAATACTGGGCTACTCATAGTATTGTTAACCTGGGCATTTAATTCCATTAAAAAAGCCCATCACCTTCGCTTGTGAGATCAATCCATTGCAGAGATTCCACTTTGCCACAGCAACAGGGGAGCTTACTGCAGAGTTCAGCTCCAGCCAGCTAGAAGGTACACCAGGCCTGGTTTCTATCCCAGCTGAACCCCCGGTCTGAGTAGGCATGTGTGGCACAGAAGCTTTCAAAGATGAGAGTTCATCAGTATTCAAAGAGTGTTTGGCAAATATTTGGACTTGGACAGCTTGGTAGTGTAGTGAGCTGTTTGTCAAGCAGTACAATGCCCAGCTCCCAAGGAGGTTCCCACAATCCCAGGGAGCAATTAGAGAGCATAGGAGGCTCTGAACTATCACCCATGGAAGGGGCTCTCATCAACCGGCCTCTCACAGACAGGGAGCAGTGTCAGCATCCGTGGAAGCAGCATTTTGATTGACAACTGGACAGTCATCCCCACCTCCCCCAGGCAAAGGTTCAGCCGTACCTCAGTTCGTTCAAGATTGGCTTCCGGCCCCACAGCAACCATTAGCTGGCCGAGCCAGCTAGCAACAGCGATCACTGACTGCTCAATTTGCTCCTTGGATTCCAGGATCATGGATGTAATTTCACATTCACAGCCCTGCAGAATGGAGGCAAGAAGGCCGGCAGCACATGTTCAAGTTGACTCTCTTTAGATTTCATTACAAGCATCATCTTTACAGTGCACGCTTAGCCCAGCGAGGCTTTTACAGACAGACACTAGATCAGTAGAGCCCCAGGTTTACATGCATCTTATAGGCAGAGCTATTCTTGCAGGCTGCTTGTGTTGCCAGATAGAGTGGAGGACAGTTCCGTTATTCTCTCCCATCCCCCATTTCAGCTCTCATTAGACAGATTATTTCTTAGCAGCACAATGCACACATAGGCGATGCCTCACCGCTGCAGACAACTTGAGCAAGGATTGAGATGCATTATAGCCTTAAGTAACATGCCAGAAAAGGACTAATCAGCAGATCAGCAACTCCAAGTCAGGGCCACCCCTATAGCCTGGTTCTCTGCACGGGTCCAGGATTCTGTGGACCTGGTTCCAGTCAAATCAGGCACTATGGAGGCTGTGGGCTTTGACTCAACTCCTGGCAAGGAGGAGGGGGATACAAGGAATTAGAGACACACCCCTCTGGTCAGATCAGGAGCAGCATTAAGAGCTCCCAGAAGGGAGGCTGGACTGAGTAGGTTTGAAGTTGTCAGGTGTCCTGGCACCTCTCCAGCCTTCCCCTGTACAGTCCTCAGGCTGAGAATTCAGAGTGCAGAAGTTCAGGACATCCTGCCTGGTTCTCTGCACCATAGTACAGGCTCTATCACAGGCTCCTGCCTCCAACGGATGGCAAGAGCTAGGGAGGTGAACAGGTCCAGCAGAGATGTACAGAATCCAGAGTCACCACCACCTAAGTCTATCCTCCCATGGGAGCCAAGCTCCTGACTACCAAAAGGACAGGACAAATCATTAAGCGAGTAGTGGTGGCAGCATTAAGAGTTTCTGCAGCCACCTTGCTGGTATTTGAGGCCACACATCCTGTGAAGCAAGTGGTTCAGTCTTAAACATAATGCAAGAGGACTTCTCATGCAACAGCTGCTGCCCGTTCACCAGCTTCTCCCCCTCATTACAGGGTTAGGAAAGTCCATCGCCATGGTCAGGCAATGGAATGGCCTTTCACAGGAGTTCAAGGGGACAATGACTTACGTTCAGCAGGAAGGCAACATTCCCACCAAGCTTCTTCACTTCAGCCTCTAGATGGTCCTTCAGAGCACCAGATCCAGGAGCACAGGTCTCCAGAAGCCTGACACAGACTGCTAGCTGATCTATTGCAGAGGAAACCTTGATGCAGTGGGGCTGGATGCTGCTATCATCAGACACTGGGAAGGGTGGAGAGGAAAGAAGGGGGATCCCTATGTTAAAGGGTGAGAAAAGCCTGGGATGGGTTCCAGGGTCTGGAATGACCAGGCAGACTCCATCCAGCTGCTGGTGTAAACGTGACCCAGCCAGCACTTACCCATAGCAGTGCTGTAGACACACTGTTCGCAGGCTTGAGCAATGGCAGCACTGGAGTCTAGTACTGCTTTCAGATCCAGCAGCATCTTTAAGAGGAGGCTGCCAGATTCCTCCTCCTTTCCAAGAGCCTCCATTGCTGAATCGATCAGCAGTTTGCAGACAGCAGCACAGCTGGCATTTTGAACAGGAGCATCCAGAGGCACTGGGGCGTTAGGCAAAAAAAGGAAAAAACCCTCAACATGCTGTTTTGTACATGCACTAGGTAGCGGGACGAAACCTGGAGAGCAGTCTAATAGACATGTTCTTCGTTGAGAGGAACTGAAAAAAAGTCACCAAGGAGAGAACTGAAGGGTCTGAACCTCCCCCACCCCAAATAAGCAATTGAATCAACTGATTATCAATGTTATTGTGTATAAAAGCGTAGGGCAGAGGGCATGCTGGGAAACTGTTCAGGGGCAGAAGGAAATGGAATTTAGCCAATAGAAAAGTGAAAACTCGGGTGTTATGCCTTTATATTCAATTTTCTGTGTAACTGGTGTTTGCTTTCCCTCACTATTTCATCTTTGAAGCTATGATTTTTCTATTCAATAAACGGTTTGTTTTTACCTCAAGCAGGTCTGTTGTACAAGTTGTGTGGAGTGTTTACACCAAAGTGAACTGACAATTGAGGGCAGGTTTCACACCTTTGGGGTGACAAACCAGAGGGGAAGTCTGAGTGGTATCCAAGAACTTGAGACAGATTTGGGGGGCCCTCATGACCAGAAGGGATTTTGAGGTCACCCTGAAAGTAATAACTAGGCTAATGGAAGCCAGGGAGGGACCTTATCATGTCAGCTGGCTACTGCGTCAGAGCGCTGAACCGTAGCATTAAGACACCCAAAGTTACAAGGCAGGCAGTGACAGACACCCCCCCCCCCAATTGGTCTGGGTGCTCCCAGAAACATAGGCACTATAGCTGGCATTTTTTCCCATTTTTTAAGTTTAGTATCCTAACTTCAGAATGACTCAGTCTGGGGTAGGGGGGAAAAAATAGAGCAGTGCTCCTCACCTAGCCAAGATAGTTCTTTCAGCCAACGTCTGAAAATAATCACCCCCTACTTCAGACTCCAAAGTGGGTGACAGGCTCCATGTGTAGCCAGTGGGCAGCACGGGTTACTCGTGCGGTTACTGCCCAGTTCCATTAATAGGAACCAAATCTTTTCCTTCTGTTGGAGAAGGAATAAGGAGCAGTTTGATCTCCTGATTGCCCTAGTTTTACTACTTTTTTTTTTTTTTTTTTTACCCTATTTTGATAAGCGCAAAACACAGAACCAGACCCTGCTAGTTCATCATTACGTCGAATACTGCTGGGTTATTGATTTAAAGCAGCATTAGCACAGGTGGTGTCCAGTGGTGTAGAACAAGCCTGCTTACCTTTCCCCAGTAGCTTTCCTGATGTCTGACGGCTGAGAGGACTCCTGCCCCTGACAGAAAACAAGGAATTTGAGATTAGCTGGCCAAGCTGCCTGCATCCTTGTGGGGTCCGTCCCCCCCTAAGAAAAAGGGCCACTCCACAAGGGTTAAAGCATAGATGGGACGCTGATGCCTCTCTTCCATGTAATGGGATTACACCCAGTGGCTCAGGGGGCCACCTCCTGGGCTATGGGGCTTTAAGCAGCATGAAGAAAGATTCACGTATGCTTCTCCCCAGCCCTTCCTTACCGTTTCGTTTCCTAGGAGAGCCATTAGGAGCTATCCTGCACCACTTGCAGAAAGATGGGAAACCGGACTTGGCTCCAAAGAATTTAAGCCCCATTCTTTGGCAGCACAAAGAGCAGAGAAAAGGTTCTAAGATTTCTTACCTGGAGAACTTCAGGCGTGTGACTTAAACCCAGAAGGTAACTGGGCCCAGTGCCAGGTGCATTAGCTTGAGCCTACAAAGTCTTAAAATTCTTTGAGTTACCAAGTACCTCAGAGACCCTCCTTTATGCTGCCTGGTGTAAGCCCACGGCAGTGGAGCTCAGGCTGCTCAAGCTAACTGCACCGCAATTTAGAGGTCAGGAAGGGTGAGACACCTGGGGAAGTTGTCCCCCCACCCCCCCACTTGGTTCGCCAGGGAGAGACATTTGTTAACGTTCAAGTCATGCTGTGAGCGCTATTTGTTCTGTGAAGTTCCTTCTAGGAGTCAGGGTGAGTTAAGTGCCCAGAACTGGGTCACGGGAAATTCGGTGCTTTCAGGGGCAGGGGATGGGGGCGGGGGGGGGAGAGAAGAGGAGTTCGCGTGCAGGAGGGTTTATGTGCTGGTTCACTTTGAAGTTCATCCATCCATTTAGAGCACTGGGGCAGCACATTTTAAACAGAATTGTGCAAATGTTAATTCCATGTGCTATCTGCATAGTGTGTCTAGTTCCCAGACCTTCCCCAGGCCTTTACATTAGTAAATGTGTTGTGTTTTGTAACAAAACTCACACAGACTTTAAATGCTGAGTAGTGTTCCCCCCCCCCCCCCTTGATGTGTTCAGAGCACCGTAGAAAGATTTTTATACATTTAAGTCTTGATGCAGGTTGTATTTAGACACTACTTGAGGGCAGTAGTTGGAGGAACTGTAGCCAAAGTTATATTTGATACAAATCCTATTTGATGTATATTTTGGATGAGTCCCATTGCACCCAGTGACTGCTCTGGTACTGCTCAGTTGAGGAGACATTCCTTCCTTTCCCAGGCTCAGACTCAGTGTTGCTGGTTCTATTCCAATGCTAGCCTGCATCCTAGGCTCATTTGAAGTCAACTTTGACCATTTTTTTCCCTGAATGCCTAAAACAAACCTTGCTGAGACTGTTTAACAAGCTCCTGTAGACATGCCAGGCTTAATCTTGCTCTTCCAGACCCTTCGTATTGTCCAGACTGAAGGCTCAACACAGAGCCTCTTCCATTAATTGCCAGTTTTATATTTTCCAGTGACAGGCATATTGTCTGCAGGAACAGACTCAATTGTGTCCCTGCGCAGTAGGACACCAGCTGCTGATATTACAGAGCCTTTCGAGGGAGTCTGGGCAAGGCTCCTATTTAGTGCTATCGTCTATAACAAATCAGAGTAACCTAGGAACTTTTAGTAGAAAAAAAAATAGGAGCCGTGGCCATTATTCTTCTTATTCAGTTACTCTCACGCCACTGACTATTCCTGTCTGCCATCCACCCAGCACTCAGACGGGCCATTTGGTTCTATTCCCAGACACCCCTCCTTCCTACACCTTCACTCCATGCAGACAAGTCCCTCCCACACACCCTATCCCTTCTCTCCTCTCCCACCCCCCAATCAGTTTCTCCTCAAAGGATTTGGCTGGCTTAGCCAGTCACGCACATCACATCCAGACTGGCTGTTGAACAGAGTTGGGAAAGGCTGTTTAAAGCTGGATATCAACAGGGGTCTCACTAAGCCCATTTCTGGTCCAGGGCTAGCCAGTGCAAGAATTAGACAGGCACCAAGAGCCCAAAGCTGAGCACTCCCTGCACTTCAACAGGATTTCAAGCCCTGATTTTAAGCTTGATTCTGAAAGCACGGTGTCCACTAGCCTCGAGGTAGTTGTCCGAGGGTCACTGTGGTAACTGAGGACTAGTCACCACAGATCTCAGCCATGTCCTTCAGTTGTTGGTTTTCAGAATAATGCTTCTAACAGAGTTTGACCCAGGCAATGCTATGCTAAAAGCTGGTTTAGCTGCAGCAGAGTTTACATATGGTCCTTGATTCCAGCCCCACGTGGATGGGGCCACATTTGCTATATCTTCCTTACTACCTGAGGAGCAGTGGACTCTGCAGACCATTCCTTCTGGCTTGTAAGGATGTACAACAGAGGCTGACCAGGTTCCCAACAGCAGGCAGGTCTCCAGATTATCTAGACAGTCAGTTCCCTCTGATGCACTGGATCACACCTAGGGGTAGGGTAGAAATCCCTCCCCCACAAAAGGGTTCAGAAAATCCCATCTCTTCCCCTCACCCATCTCTTCCATTTGCCTCAGCTATAAAATTCTAGCTTTTGTCCTAAGCACCACACTACGAAGTGCTATCAGAGCCATAGGTCTTGGTCGGTTTGAAAAGCTGAGACCAGTGGTTCCCTCTCACCCAATGTCCGGAGGCAGCTCAGCATCTTGTGACTGTCCTGGAACAGCGAGGAGTTCCTGCCAGGGACTGTCTAGCCATTCCCTAAGGCTTTGTGGGAAACCCACCTGCATGAGGAGACACATCTATTAATTCGAACGGCGGCAAATGAAGTAGCTAGAGTTTGCTGCCATTTGTTTGCCATCAAGCACTGGTTACAGGCAGGATACAAACCACCCCCCATAGCGAGTGCCATCTTAAAGGGACACCGTTAGATTGATTTAAAAACTAAGTGTTGGGCTTCAACCAACCAGCCCCAATGTGCCAGATGGTTCTGTCACCGTGAGCGGTTTCACAGTTCAAGGACTGGCCAGCTTCCTGGGACAGAGAGAGGAGTGTGGTACATTTTGGGAAGCCTGAACCAGCACAGAACTCCAGGGCTGAGTCAATGACAGCTGGCCATGCCTCCCCTTCAGCTCCCAGCCACCATCAAGGCAGACAGTGGACATCAGGTAAGCAAAGCCAGGGATGCATGATCCAGAACCCTAAGTGGCTCTGTTAGCCTTCTTTGGGAAATGAGAGGGGCCCTTGTGCTCACTGAAGGGGAGAAGGCAAGAGAAAGCTAGACTGGAGCAGACCATTCTTATCACCAAGATACCAGACAGCTTCTGCTCCTGTCCTTCGGGCCACTTGCTCGAAGATCAAATAGGCCTAGCCCAACAGTGCTGTTAGTGAATGAGAGCCAGGAGGTGAAGCCTGCCAAGCTAGCTCAACTACTGCACATGCAAGAGTAAAAGGTGCATTAATAGTGAAGACCAGAATCCAGTTACTGGCACAGGGGAGGCATCTGCGATTGGGATATTAACCTTGTAGAGAAACACTGCTGATCAGGCCCATTTCTATTGTTTTGGCCCATAGCAAGTAGATTCATTCCAACAGTACTGGGAGTTAGCGACTAACTTAAGATAGAGCCTTCTTTAAACACCACGTCTTGAACTTCAAAAGAAATCTTATACATTAAGTGTTTTCCTGCTCCCCTGCTGACATTCACAAGAGTCTTTTCAACAAGGGGAAAAAAGTGGCCAGCAACACAGGGAAAGAGTGAAATTGGCTACACACAAGTGCTGTCAAATGCCAAAGTGAACTAAATAGGAAGCTGCCTTCTGGTTCCAAGAAGGTGATCTCTTCTGCAAACAGAGCTGTAAATAGGAAAAGAATGTGTCTTTATTTATCTTTTCAATTTCACTCACCCTGCATTACTTGTAACTAGAGCAGCCACAACATTCAGTCAGAATTTGATGTGCCCCTTTCATCTTAGTGTCAGAGACAGTAAACCTGGGCAGGTCTCACTACAGGACTAAAGCACTAATGCTGTGGGACTCCTCCTGTCTGCTTGTACCTGTTAGGTGATGGAGGTTTCACAACTGCTTCCCAGGTACCAGTCAGATCATAAAAGAGGCTATCTCCATTGCCATCATAGGATCCCTGAAGAGGAGATGGAAAGCATTTAATACATTTGAAACCTCAATAAAATACACCTAAAATTGGGGGGGGGGGGAGGGGGGGGGAGAAGAGAAGAGAGAGAAAACAACTTTGAACAAACAAAAAATACTGGAAGATGGGCCCTCTGTTCTGCAGGGTAAGCACTTGCCAATAGGCAGCGTTTTCCTCTGCAAAAAAGTAATAAAGGGGAAACCAGAGGCCAGACCTGTTGACGCACTAGACACGAACATGGGGAGACCAGTGGTGCTTCAGCCTTTGGTCATCAAGGGGGAAGAACATGAGCAGGGTAGATCTGCCCCCACCCTGAGCATAGCCGGGTGCACCGAGGTATGATTGTAGTTTGAACTCTGTTTTCCTCATGTCATTATTAGCCAGAGGGGTAATTTTGCCTTATTTATTGGTATCAGAGCATACATTATTTTCCCCTTAACCTCACATTCTGGTGGCTTTTAGCAGCTTTCCTGGGCTCGGACTGGCTATTGCAGGAGGCACTGCTTAGGAAAAACGTTTGGCTTTGACAGCCATTTTTAGAGGAGGGGATTCTTGTTAATCCGAGTCTGGTCTTTCAATCTCCACAGAACTGCTCTCCTTCTATTGCATTCCCAGCAGCTCGTAAGGTAGATGTGCCAGACACGGCACTTTTACATCTCCTAGGACCTTCAGGAGTGCCTAGGAGAGCCGGGACTGGAGGTCGAAGAGCTCATTACACAGGTGCGACAACCGCGTGAAGTGTCTGCACCAACTTTTAGTGACAAAGTTTAAACAATAATTGTAGGGAAACATTGAGAGTTTCCTCTTCTCCCTGCCCATTTCCCCCTTTCAGGCAGTCAAAGTGTCCACTGAGATTCCTCAGAGCTCCAGCAACAGTAGCATTAGTAATTTAACAGGAGTTCCCTCATTAATAAAACAAAGCAGTCCAGGTAAAATTTAACTTGGTCTCAATGCTGAGGCTTTTTGATTTGCCAGTCCTGCAGAAGGGATAGTTACTATGTCATCTCCACGACCAGCACTACATCCCTCCTAGGGGACAGACTAGCAGTAGTACTGAAGAGCAGGAAGGATGCAGACCCAGAAGATCTGCAGAAGACTCAGTTTCAACACTAAAATCTCAGGCTGGCCATGTAAAGACATTTTGCAGTCTCCACTGCCCTGGGTGGGATGGCTGCACACCAAGAGAGCACAAAGCCACATTTCTCCACGCTTGCTTGTGCCATGGCACAAGAGAGTCTGGAGTTGGAGTGAGTTTTTTCAGAATCCCCCAAGTTACCTGGCTTCCTTCAATTTCTTATCCTGTCCAAGTAGCACTGAAGTAGCAGCTAAAGCATGAGACTGTACCTGATACATTTCTCTCAATGAGACAAGCCTCTCCTCAAATTTTTCTAGATTCCACAGAGTGCAGATTCCCAATTTTGTGTTGGTGACTCGGATGCACACAGTTGTGGGTTCTCCATTCATAGCTGGTAGGTCATACCTAGGAAACCATGCACTGTCTTATCATTTGGAAGTGTGACTATTGGCCTACTGTTAATCTAAGCCCAGTAGCCCCAGCAGTGACTGTAGTTAGACGGGTGGAGAAGAAGAGGTTGCAGGTGTTAACATTTCTCCCCAACGAGCAAGCTGAACTTTCCACCACATGCCATGGTAACTAGATGCATTCTTAAATTCCCAGGAAAGCTTACAGCAAGTACATGCAAACTGTTGTTAAAGACAGACCCCTCAAATACATTCACCAGTCATCCCGAGTAGTGCAGGAGAGGCCCTGCTGGGATGTGAAGCCTGCCCCAAACCCCTGTTACTACTCTGCTATTTTCTCCTAAAACAGCTTTAGTGATGTTCTCTGAGCCACCCACTTCCCCAGTAGCCAAGTTTGCTCCCACTTAAGCCATTATAAAATCATAGTGGAAGTTTCAGGACAATAGTTAACCAATTCTCATCATTCTGGTTCAGACATTTGTCCACAGTTACCACACCCGCTTTTCCATTTTGTGCCCCACAAGACTGGTGTGGTGAAGGGTACTGGGTTCCATCCACACTGGTGGAGTTGAACAAGTTGGAGTTCCTTAAAGAAGCACATTCAAGTTGCACTCTACATTGGACTATGTAGCTGTAGGACCAACATCTATCAGAATTCAGAAAGGTCACACCTAGCTTCATTTTAGAGGTTTAGACCACTCCGCCTTTTATAAATGTCTTTAGGGGGATTGAGACCTAACTCCAGCAAACAGGGCTACCTGCTGAAGATCATGTGCTTGTTTAAGCTCTTGCTAATGACGTTGACTTCTTGCAGCATTATAGAAAGCTGGAGGGCTGTCCACTGAGCTTGGTCTAGAAATGGAAACAATTCCAGTAAGTTTACCAGACAAGAAAAGCTTGAAGTTTAGTTTGCGGAGGATTTAAACAAAAAAAACCCCAAAAAAACCCCAAAAAACCACACACAGCACTTACTCTCAGCAGACACAATCTTCCTTTCCTGCTCTTTGGTGACATGCGTCTGCTGTAGCAGCTCCATCTCCTGAGCCAGCTTCTCTTTTTCCTGCTCAAGGAGGTCCAGGAACTTTCTGCGTTTTTGCTGGGTATCCTGAGCCTTCAAGAGACATGAGCCACAATTCTTTCAGCACACCACCACCAGCTAAGGACACCTGGGCTCTCCATCCCCAGACTCTTCCCTGGGGTCATAACTCCTTGAAACACTAATCCCCAGCTCTTGTGCCTGACCAGCCATTCCATCTTAATGCTTGTAGTCACGTGTTAACCATGTAAAGAATATGGCTCTTATTCATCAGGTGCAGAAGCGTGCTAGACTTCTCACAGACAAGTCTAAGCCCAAAGAGTTTATAATCTAAATGACAGAAGATGAGATGGATTTCCCCTCCTGGGGATGTCCTAATGTAGTTAGAGACAGAATTATGTAGTTGCCCACATTTAGCATCTAGTACATACTGGTGTTACCGACATGCACAATTTTAGGGTGGGCTATTCAGAAGTGCTCAGCATTGCCCAGACTGTATTCCCAATTAAATCGGATTACTGCGGAGTTCAACAGGCGTAGACTTAAGCCAACACTGAATGCTTTGAAAGCCATTTAATGATCAACATTTATTGTCTAGCAGTGCTGCAGAACAGAGGTTTTAGGAATAGGTCTTGATGCTCCAAACTAAGGGATAGTTTGAATGGTGTAGAGGGATCTGTGAGAGGAGACAAAAGGGGTATCCAGGCAGGAATCACTGCTAATGGAGAGGAGGAGGCAGGAGAATGCTAAAGGAGAAGGGGGGGGGGGGAGGAAATAGTAGGATGACGTGTTATGTAGTTTTATCTCACTGCAATTTCATTCCATAGCATCTGCTGACATTGTAAAGTCATGTGCAATGTCCCAACAGTCGTGTATGGGAAAGGAAGCACTAGTGACGTTTGGTTCACAGTTTTTGTTTAAAGCAAAGCCATTGGCCCTGCAGTAGCAGAATCTGCAACACCTCCAAGGACGGTCACACGCTGACATTCTCTCTTATATAAACTACTTTAGCGCTTGTTCTTCTGCACCAGAGCATGAAGCACCTTTTACTTACTGACCTGAGCGAGGGCAGGCAAGCGCACAAGTAGCTCTTCAGCCGCCTTCCTTGTACGCAGGAGTTTCTTGTTCATTTCGTCTTCCTGAGGCAGGCAGAAGTGTGAATTAAAGCCATTTCCCCCCCCCGGACAGTTACCAGCTCCCACTGAAAGATCTGCCAGGGGCTCAATAGTGAGTACGCCAACCCCGTGGAAGCGTGAAAGCAAAGCCTCAGGAATGGGCATTTCCTCTCTACTGCATGGGCTATTGCAGTGCTGCTCATGCAGGTGCATGGGCTACACACTGTACATCCTGCAAGGCTGCATTTGAATTCCTGCCTTGCTGCCTTCCCAAAGCCACCTAGAGAACAGAAGGTTGGAATTTTAACTTCCTGCTATAAGGTGAGGGTGGAAGGGAATCGCTTGTTACAGGATTTCAGGTGGGTCAGAAATCTGAAGACAGATTTTCCTAGAGTTCAGAGGTGCTTAGATCAGGCACATTTAATTCAGAGCCTCCTCCTACCCTTTGATAAATGTAGGCTGAGGTAAAGGCTATTCCTGAGACACATCAGCTTCGAGCTGGACCATTAACATAATGGGCAGTTTCTCATTGATGCAGTTTGAATGGCTGAAGACTGGGGGGTGGTTTTCTTGCTGTTGCTTTGAAATGGGGGGGAAGACACTCAAACTTACCAGCTGTTCTTCCAGCTGTTTTATGTGATCCTCATAAAGCCTCCTTTGAGCCCATAGCTCCTGCTGAGCCAGCTCCTTGGCCATCTGAAGCTCTTCCATCATTTCCTTCTGTGCCTGCAGTCTGGCTTCCTCTACCTCCATTTCAATTCTGGAAGCAGAAGAGCGAAAGCAGAAGTGGCCACAGCCTGGGCCTACCTTACTGCTTCCTCAGGTTATGGAATGGGGCTTTCCATGAACTGTTACAGATGGCCCCAAACTCTGCCCATGAGCAGAGCTACATGCAAAGGGAACCCAGAAAGACACTAGTTTTGGATCAGCAGGTTTGCTTCAGAACACCAGGGACATGGAAGTCCATTCTCATAGGATCTAGTCAAATCCAGTGAAAATAAGAGGGGGAGAAACCACCACCCTACAAACATCCACCATGGAGTGGGATTTGGTGCATCACCACTTGGCATGAACATGCTCTGAAATGCAGGCTCTTATGTTCCCTCTACGGGCTCCTTCTGCGTCACTGTTAAGTATTTTACACAGATACATCATTAGAAGTTTTAAATGATTTTATGGGTGTTTATGTCTACAAACTGGAAGTATTTTGAAACTGAAGAGAGTCTAATGGAAAACTAAGTTAGCAGTTTCAGTATGAGTTGTTCGACAATCAAATTAGATGAGATGCAGGGAGAAGAGACCTGTTGAGTCCTAGCCCATCGCTGCCCAGGATACCTCCAGGCTCATCAACATTCCTGCCACTCATTTCAGAAGGATCAAACAGTCTATTAGGATTGGGGGTGCGGCAGGGAGTCAGGGTTCCTGTCTATTCCCAGGAATCGGATAGTTACTGGTTCAATAAGGATGGAGTTTGAGAGAGGTACTTGACAGCATGATGGCCCAGTCAGCTATGCTCCCTTTGAGATCAGAATCTCTTCTGAGTCTCTCATGCATTCAAGTTTCCACGTACTCAGTCTGACGTGGGCAGGCATGCCACATTTACACTCATCCTGCTATAGAGGAAGAGGAAGTGCAAGCAGAGAGTTTCTAATTGAGTCTGATGCAACATTGCCATGTTGAAATATTGATTTCGCCCTCCACACGTAGCCATGAGTGAGTAGCACTGTCGGAGGCAGTCTGGGAGCTACAGTCAAGGCAGAACCAGCCCTAATGAACACTACTTATTTCAGGTTGTATTTTTGTAGCAAGTCTATAGTGCTTGTGAAAGGTGCCAGATTAGCGTCGCGTAGCCATTTAGCTATTTTATGCTACCCCTCCCCCCGGCCACCCCCTACCAACTGCAGGACGTTTCCCTTATTCCCCCTACCCAGACTAACATGCCAGCATAATTAGCAGAGTCCATTGGAGAACAACATGATCATTCTCGTGCAGTGTTCAATGAAGCCCAGCATCATCCCTTAATTGTACAGCAAATGGCGTATCCTCAGCACATAAAGCTGTTAAGACAGAACTGGAAGTGCTCAAATTGCTCGCAAAATGCTTTAACCCTAGAACACATGGGGCATTTTCCAAGGCTGCCAGACAAGTTAATACACAGAACAAAACTGCCTAGGTCTGCAGTTTCCAGAGTGCCTATGACTGCAGATCAAATACTTTTGCTCAAAGCAGATATTAGGGAAGGTCACGGAACACATCCAGTTACCTCTGCTTCTGAGCTTCAACTAGCTCATTTTTAGCAAATTCAAAGTCTCTCAGCCCATCAGCTCCCCCTGCTGGCATCAAAGAGGCACGGCGCCCATTCTTGACCTCCATTGGGTGATTGAATCTGAAGTAATGGTTCCCACCAAGAATCACTCTGTCCCCCTAACAAGGATAAATAGGAGAGTCACAAGGTATCAAAGCAGTGATCTGAAAGAGGAGCACCATCCCCTCCCACAAAAAGCCATCACATTTCAGTTTATCCAGTGAGTGAGTTATCAACTTCACACACTGAAGTTATGCCTTAAATATCACAACACAGGGTATCCTCACATCTTAGAGTTAACGTTACAGGAGACATTCCCAGGCCCAGCCTCCAAGGCCCAGAACAAGCCTGTTTAAGGGAACCACTCCTTTAACAGGATAGCTTCCTATTGTAATTTAGCCTCAAATGTGCCAGAGTTCACTATTAACCAGTTACTGGTTTTCAGAGTGTTTTTCCCTGTTTAATAAGATTGCCCTTGAAAAGGGCTTGAGTGAACCTCAGGGTCATGGAGGTGGTATTACAATAGAGATTCACACACAGCAAGGTAGTCACTGGCAAAGTGGGTTTGCCCCGCACACAATCCCCTTTAGATACCAT
Source organism: Platysternon megacephalum (assembly GCA_003942145.1). Lineage (NCBI taxonomy): Eukaryota > Metazoa > Chordata > Testudines > Platysternidae > Platysternon > Platysternon megacephalum. Next base: position 2,699,957 of record QXTE01000069.1, read on the forward strand.
GAAGTTATTGCTAAGAACTCTCTTTTCAAGGCTTGTCCCTTATTCCTGATTTTTACAAGAACAGCAGCTATGGTTTTAATAGTTTAAGAGTCATTCTGCAGTTTAGCTCCCCATCTATCTCATACACACTTTACACAAAATCATGGGGAATAGGATGTTAGCTACTGACTGTACATAGGAACATAAGAACGGCCATACTGGGTCAGACCAACGGTCCATCTAGCCCAGTATCTTGTCTCCGACAGTGGCCGGTACCAAATGCTTCAAATAGAACAGATCAATTTTAAGTGATCCATCCCATTGTCCAGTCTTAGCTTCTGGCAATTGGGGGCTTGGAGACACCAGGAGGATGGGGTTGCATCACTGACCATCTCGGCTAATAGCCATTGATGGACCTATCCTCTGTGAACTTATCTAATTCTTTTTGAACCCAGTTATACTTTTGGCCTTCACATCTCATGGCAATGAATTCCACACATTGACCGTGCATTGTATGAAGAAATACTTTTTTTTTGGTTTTAAACCTGCTGCCTATTAATTTCATCAGGCGAACCCTGGTTCTTGTGTCATGTGACGAGGTAAAACACTTCCCCATTCACTTTCTCCACACCATTCATGATTTTATAGACCTCTAGCATATCCCCCCCTTAGTTGTCTCTTTTCTAAGTTGACCAGTCCCAGTCTTATTAGTCTCTTTATACGGCAGCTGTTCCATACCCCTAATCATTTTCATTGCCCTTCTCTTCTGCACCTTTTCGAATTCTAATATACATCTTTTTCAAGATGAGGCAACCAGAACTGCACACAATATTCAAGGTGTGGGTGTACCATGGATTTACACAGTAGAATTATATATTCTGTTTTATCATCTATCCCTTTCCTAACAGTTCCTATCAGTTAGCTTTTTTGTTCTCATTGAACAAAAGTTTTCAGAGAACTGTGCACGATGACTCCAAGTGTTAACAGCTAATTTAGACCCCGTCATTTTGTATGTATACTTGGGATTATGTTTTCCAACGTGCATTACTTTGCATTTATCAACACTGAACAGGAGACTAGGATCCCTACATGGTGTAGGGTGACTGCCTCAACTAGGAGGTTTCCATTCACAAAGGTCCTGGCATCTGGGATAGGACTTAAGGTGACCACTCCTTGCACATTGGTGATGACACTGGGAGGAAAGAAGAGAAAAACCAGAAGAGTTAGGCCTAACTTCCACTAGGCACAGAGTGCAGCTTTTTGCAGAGTAATATCATAGAATATTAGGGTTGGAAGAGACCTCAGGGTTCATCTAGTCCAATCCTCTGCTCAAAGCAGGACCAATCCCCAACTAAATCATCATCATCATGAGTTCCTCAGAGTTAAACAGGTAAGCTTGTGAGAAATTGCACTTGTCTTTGAGAGGATACAATAAGGCTAGTGTTATGGTTCCTCTTGGGGTTAGCTTTGAAATAAGATGACAGAAGTGGACATATTTAGAGGTTTTTAAGGTTAGGCTTGACAAAGCCCTGGCTGGGATGATTTAGTTGGGGATTGGTCCTGCTTTGAGCAGGGGGTTGGACTAGATGACCTCCTGAGGTCCCTTCCAACCCTGATATTCTATGATTTTGGATCCCAAAAGGTGAAGTGCAGCTCTATTCTGAAAAAGAGACTGCAAATGGCACCATGGCATTCCCTGATCATGGTCTCAGTCCCTCCCTCAAATGTTTACAAGAGACTTTTTTTCTACATGTCAGCCCTGCAAACTCAGCCTGGGACCACAGCATCAAGCAGGCATCTTTCACCCTCAGTAATAAGGGTTCTGTGGGCTAAAAACTCAGCCATTAGGGTTTTACAGCTATCACCCTATCTACTTCAAATTGTGCTCTGAGGCAGTGGGTGGCTATAACTGGAGCTCCACAGGCCATTCTGATGCCCAGGTCAGAGAATCCATCTCTTTCACAGCTGTGATGGCTCTGCCAGGCCAGCTGGAGAATAAAGCAATAGTAACCGACATCACCAGTGAGGTCTGACTACCCACAGGGAGCAGGACCCGCTGAGTAAGAAGCAGTAAGTCATTTTTCAGACTAGACCCCAGCTATAGTCTGATATGTACGTCTGCCACCCTCATGACCAGGTCCCCTAGCTCAAGCAGAGCGGCCCGCGACTGAGAAGCTAGCGACCTTTGGGAAGAAAGTCCACGTTCAGGAGGTCAGTGGGGGAATTCAGCAGTTTCGACTCTGGCTAGAAGGCCGGCTTGGAGCTCAGGGAGATCTCCCCTGTGGGAGGTTTTAAAATGGTGTTGACTTTAAGAGGACTTACCAGTGGTCCACTGAAATGAGTGCGCCTGTCAGCTGGATGTCATGCTCAGAGTCTGGATGAAGACTCCCCACTCTGGTTTCTCCCTCTTTGAGGATATAGAGAAGCATCTCCGAGAGCTGTGGATCTTCGTTTAGATTGACCAGGTTTGGCAGATGGTTGTCAACTTTAAAACACACTCCTGCTTTCTATGAGGCGGCAGCAGATAGAGCAGGGTTTTAGTCATGAGCGGCTAGTGAGTTATGGCTAACAGATGAGAACCTAGCCCTCCCTGCTCACAGTTAGGGGATTTCGTATTTAAAAGGTGGCCTCAGAAACTGAACTCCTGTCCTTCTAACTGTCAGACAGTCCCACTACCGGGCATTAACTTCAGCAGACAGATGTCAAAGCTGGATTGGCCACTAGAGGGCACCCGTGTTCTCAAATACAATAGAAGTACACTGAAAATGTAAAGCTGTATATTGTGCTCTGGTACATACAGATACCCAGTGGAATAGCAGCCTCTGTTGTAAGCTGGAAAGACAGTGTTATGGCAACAAGTTGCCTCACCTATTTTTGTGCAATCAGTTTCTCCAGCTAGAACTCCTACTGGAAAGTAGGGTGACCAGACGGCAAGTGTGAAAAATCGGGACAGGGGTGGGGGGTAATAGGAGCCTATATAAGAAAAAGACCCAAAAATCAGGACTGTCCCTATAAAATCAGGACATCTGGTCACCCTACTGGAAAGGGATTTTGTACGAGACAAATTCTATCACAGAACCCGCCTTCCCACTCAGACCGGCCAGTTTGATCCTGTACAGAGGATAGCAAGTTTAATATTCCCCCTCCACCCTGTCTTGCTGGTAGTTTTCCAGGACTGATGGGAATCGCTTTGCTTCCCATAATGTGAGTTACACACTAGGATCTTTTCCTGCTGCTGCAAGCTGACTCTGACCTCACCTGTATCAGTCTTATCCACACATTTAGAGAGGTCACCAGCCTCTGCTGCTTAGGAGTGCATCCCCTCACTCTGGCTGTGTAGGATATATGCTTCACGCTCCATACCTGCAGTTCTTGCTCCTCTTCCATCTTGTGTTGTTCTGCTAAAGCCAGCTTCTCCTGCCAGGACCTAGAACAAGTCTTCATCCTTACCATGAGATCAATTCTCCACCTCACCACACCCCACCCACCCTTTTGTATACTAGTGATTGGCAACATTAGTGAACAGGAAACCAAAAATCCAGACCTTAGTCCTAGATGAGTGACATGTGATGGACCACAGCCCAATGATATAAGCATTGCAACACTAGAAAATGGAGTGTTTAAGTTGTAGAAGATCAGAACAGTAAGCTCTGAAGTATTTGCTTCCAGCACACTAGAACATTTAACTGAGAAGACCCACATGGCCCATCAAAACCTTGTTCCCTACATGGAGGGGGAAGAGATTTCTTACTTCTGTGATTCTGCCAGTTCTCTTTCCCGTTCAGCAAGTTGTTCTTTCAGATACTGGATTTCTTGGAGACTAGCTTCATATTTCAGCACATCAATCCCTTGACTGCACTGCTGGGCAGCTCTCAGCTTCTCAATCTCAGCTTTCAGCTCTTAAGGAGATGGAAAACACCTCTTTAAACTAGTTACATTACTAGTTACATTGGATTCAAACAGCTCAAGCCTTCCCCTTTCAGAAGGGACAGCTTTGGCAGTATGGACCTCCATGGGAAACATCCCTAGGAAAGGAGGAGATCTCAGTCTGGGAAAACTTATTTGAATAAGTTTTTGCCTTGACTTGTTCTTGGCTATATCCATCTGTGGACATCTAGATCCGATAGTGACAGAATTATTTGAATAATTCTGAAAAAAGGTTTTTTGCCTGCAGCTTGTTAGCAGTTCATTGGGAACCTGAGAGGTTTGAAAGTCGAGCAGTTTTGGATAGAAGACAATCACATAGTATTTTTATTCTCCTACTCTGGAGGATCTCTACCTGGTTCCAGTCCCAATACAAATTCACCGTGGGACATTCTACAGTAGTTGCTGGCTAGCTACAGGAGCATTCTGCTAGTGAAGGTGTTCGCTGGAGTAGTCACAGCACATAGGTACACTAGGGGTACAGGCATAATTACAGCAAACATTGTTTTTGGACAATGCGCGTCACCTTTGGCCACCTGGTGCACTTGGTCAATGTGTACAATACCCTAGTATAGGAGATCTCAGGCAAATATTAAATACAAGAAAAAAAAAAAGCAGCTAGCCACAGTATTAGTCTTGGCTTCATACAGCAGAGATACAAGATAGCTACCCTCAGCTTCGGGAAATATTTCCTTTGGGTCCCTCTAACTTACTGCAGTGTCAGTGTAATTTGCCTCCCTTCATTTTGTACCGTTGTAGGCATCAATCCCAGACCCACAGACCGCTAAGAGACGCTTCTCAGCACCATACCTCTGATCAGCACTGCATTGGAATCCTCATTGACCTTGGCCACATTAACGATGTTGCGAGCTTGACTGGCATAGCGCAGCGTGCTCAAGGTTTCCTCGACGTGTGCAGCGGTTGGGCTGATGGTGGCTATCATGGCTGTCTTAGAGTTACCACCCAGGCTCTCCTTCAAAAGCCTCAAAGCAAATTTAGGAGACAAGTTACCAGAGTGACCACGAATCATTGGGGAAATGGCAACAAGATCCAGTTTGCAAATCCACCCATCCTCTATCCCACCCTTGATTAAAGGGACAGTGCCATGTGGAATACTAGCTCCTGCAATAGCCTCTAGGGTTAAGGCTTTACGAAGCCTAGAAGTTTCACATTAACTTTTGTACCTCACTTACATTGACCAGAAAAGTCCACTTCTGCTTCTGGCTCCCATGTGAGAACATAATGGGGGAGGTACAAGATTCACTAGTCAGAGAAGACACTTTTGCTAGTTTATAAAGACTTTGTTAAACCAGAACTATGCAAAAACATCCCTTTAACATTAGGCCCATCAATAGACAAGGTTGTTAGGCACCTAGATACTACAGTATTGGGCAGATTATAAAATGTCCACGATATTTTAGTATCTTGTTTCACTCTATTTTATTAAAGGTCAGGCTTCTAATACAATCGGTGCCTAAAAGTGGTAGCATGCAAAGCTTTAAAGAGCAATATCAAGCTGAACTAAGGCTTTGGTGAACTATTTTTTCCAAAATCTGGATTTTCAGTCCAGCTCTAAAAGCTCCACCAGTCGTCCTGTAGGACAACTCCATTTCAGTTACAAAACCATGATGTTTAACAAGCATGCCCAGAATCGGATTTTAACGGGAGAGCTGTGTGAAGGTGCCAGTAGTTTCCTTTCCATACCAGGTTAAGACAGAGTCTCTGTAAGGGATGAAGCACTTTCTCTTGAATTGGGACATTTCAGATAGTGCAGAGATCACCTTCCCGAGGGTGAGCAGGGACTTGTTGATACTAGCACCTTCCTGGAAAGAGACATTACCGAATTTACAAAGGTAACTGCAACAGCCAGAAGGGGATTTTGATACAGAAGCTAACGGAATTAACTTAGTTTCTCCCTTTCAGATCCCAGCTATGGCATCCCATCATTATATGGTTACAAAAATGAGAACTGGATCCAAAGACTTGTTTCTCCTAATAGCTTCCAGATCCAGTTTGCAAATCAGAAGCAATTTTACATGTCGCTAGAGATGCGGCTACCAGCTGGATTCTCACATCAGCCCTAGTCAAATTCAGCAACTGGAACCAAGCTGCCAGCTAAATTCACAATGCATGTGGCAGCACAGAATCCAGCTCAGTTGTCCAAAACTGCATTAGCTCTGCTGGATTACCTGTAGCAGGAGACTTCATTTGTCAGAGTAAGCAGATATGGCACAGAGGAAACATACTATATATGGAGTAAGGTGTGCCAGTTTGATATGGTTACTTCTCTCAACATGGTATCCCATAGAGATCCAGATCTTTCAAAGGGTATCCATGTTCTCAGAGTTAAAATAATCCAGCTTGCTTAAGTGTGGGGTTTTCCTTGGAGGTTCACATTTTGCGATTTTGTTCACCATCATGCTTTAGAGACACCTACTTGGCTGAGAAAAGTCAGTTAAAAATTCTAATCAATAGCAGGATGCCAGGACTGGGGATTTTCAGATCAAGGAGAGACTAACATCAATACTTTGCACTTCTACAGCACTTTTCAGCCAAGAATTGGTTATCCAAGCACTACGAGGTAGGTATCAGATAGGGACTCTGATAAGTAGAGGATCAGGGTCATACTTAATTGGCTTTCCTCTTGGAGAGAGAGAACCCAGATCTCCCAGTTCTAAGTCTAATGGTTCCTCCAAGGTCGTACTACTCCCTGTCAGTTTCATAGACATCATGTCAACTCAGTGGAAGATTTTGCATTTGGATTTAAACAGTTTCTCCTCCTCTCCCACCCCAAAGTAAGCAGCATCACCCAACCTGCGTTCTCAGCCCACTGGTTTGTGCCAGATTGCAGCGCTCACTTCCCGAGAGGTCCACCAAATTCACGTGGCTCACCAACATGTGGTCATGTGCTTCTCCCTCCAGGTGTTCCCTCTGCAAGAGATTAGATTTTGTTGCCACCGAACATAGTGTATGAACATTCAGCATCTTCCCTGCCTCCAGCCTTCAAGTCACAGTGGACAGGGCTACGTCATCCCATGGTCCAGTCATTTAATAGCTCCAAATCTTACCTCACAGGCATGAAAGCCAAGAACAGGAAGACTCAAGGGGCAGTTTGAGAACAATCCCAGACCTATCCCGAGTCACCAGACTGGAGGGAATGGGGTCACTTGCCTTAGTCTGAGCCACGACCAGTTTGAACACAGAGTGAGAGCGGGAGCTTCTCTCATTCATGCTAGTGGCTGCTGTGGCTCGCTGCTTGTTTCCAAGTTCCAGCCAGGTCTAGAATAGAAGCAACAATTAGTTTCCACATTGATCCCGCTCACATTCCCTCCCTGGCTACTCTCCACCATGCTCAATGGCCTGGACCCCCGTCTGAGGATTGCTGTTGACACTTTGCTCCACAGATACAGTGGAGCGGGAAAGGGTAAAGCTAGTCTGTGCAGGAAACAGCTTTTCCAGGAGCCAGTCCCATAGTGTCAAATGAACTCCGCCAGAAGCTAAGGGCCATTACTATCCTCCCCGTCCCCCATTCTGCTTTCAACAGCAGGGTGCACTTGTGTCCTGTCTTTCTCCATTGGAGAGAGAGACAGACATTAAAACAAGTCCCCACACTGCACACAGTCCTGCCATTAGGGAGAAGACAAGAGAAAGAATAAGCCATGAGACAGATGTTAGTCACTTTGCACACGATGGGAAGGCACTCAGACACTGCAGCAAGCAGGGAGACAAGCACCTGTACAGAACAGAACACCAGCTCCAAGGAATGAGATTGCATTCTGAGCTATTGCAGGATGCTTTGCTGTTTAAGACTTGCCTGGCCATAGCAGCTTACCAAGAGACTGCAGGTGTTGCTGATGCAGGCTTGTGTCAGGACATATTAACTGTTAGTTCTGAAATGCCCCTCCAGGATAGTGGGCTTGCTGCCCCTTTTAGTCTAGGAAGCAGTTCAAGATAACTCAATTGCTTTGGTGGGTATGGGATATGAGGAGCCACTTATTTCTCTGCCTTATCAAATACCCATTACAAACTCCAGGCTACCACATGTTAGCAGCAAATCTGGAGAGCAGCTGCAGCAGACAAGGACAGTCAGTCCCTAAGATGTGGTCTCTCTCTGCTCACCTGGGATTTTCCCCTCCTCCCCTTCCCTCACCCCACCCAAATTCTGGATTCAGCCAGCTCCTAATGTGCCCTGCAAATCTGAGCAGTTTTGCATGGCAGTGCCATATGTAGTTTTGAAGAGAAGGGCTCAGACTTAAAAAAATTCTGCTCTCTGATTTTGATCAGCTTGACTATTCCTAGAAGCAGCATTCCTCTCTCCCCCGCCCCCCCCCCAACATTCTCAGCCTGACTGGAGAAAGGAGCAATTTTGTTCCATTTAGCAGAGGATGTCATTCTCAGCATGGAGCAGGTTAATTGATTTCCATGGTCAGTTAAGAGAATTAATCAGATGAACTGTGGAAACAACCAAGGAGAAGGGAAACAATAGATGCACGGCTTAGACATTTTTTTCTTAAAGGCTTTGAAGATAGTTGACCTGGAAACACAACTCATTAGTGAATCTTGTTCTTCCAAAAAAAGTCTCAGAGCTTATTTGCAAGCACGGTTGATGGGATAAACGGACAGTGAATCTATGGCATTGCTTACACTGCAGTACACTGATGCTGTCTTGACAGAACATTTGATAGCCAGCAGCTCAGCTGGTAGGGATCGCTCTCTCTGATGTTAGATAGGAACAACTGGAGGACCTCAGCAATTTGGGCCAACATAACAGGAGAGAACTTGGTGGACATTAGAACACAAGCACTGGGATTGTAAGGAGAGAAGTGTAGACCAGACAGCTCAAAATCAAGAGCAGAAGTAGAGACAGACGACATCAAGTGTACCCATTTCATTAGGCCTTGAGTATACCATAAAAATTCAGATTAGGAGAGATAATATCTTTTACTGGACCAACTTGGTCCACCCTTGTGTGTCTAATATCCTGGGCCCAACATATCTACAACACTGCATACAGATTAGGAGAGTGAGCTAGAGACAGGAACCCTCTACATTTGCAGAGGAGAATGTTATGTGCATCCATCAAACAACTGCACTGAAGTTGCTGGAAGAGGGCATAAGTTACTGTTATGGAATGAAAGAGCCAGAAAGGCATGCCACATGAAGTGTTCCAGAAGCCCAGAAAGAGAGACCAGACAAAGCTGCAAGACATGAACAGCTAATGGCATCATCCATAGGAGAGCCAGGAGAAGAGGTTCACTCTTTAGGGATTGTAGAGAAAAAAATAGAAGCGGAAAAAGTATGCGTCAGACTACAGGAGATGAACAAGAACATTAAATGGGAACATTTACACTTGCCCACAGGGAACGGACAGTTTGCTGAAATGGCAGGAGCCAAAATTATTCAGCAAGTTAGATACATCAGCAGGCATTTGGCAGATTCTCTAGGACAAAGCAAGTGCCAAGATTTGCACTTTCAGTACCCTGTTTGATAACTACGATCAGCGCCTGGAATGCTTTCAGCACCCAGAGTACCTCACCATGCGAGAAGGGACTGCAGGAGTGAGTGGACACTGACAACAGTGTCACCACACATCTTGTAGCATACTATGCAGTGCCATGGTTCCTGTGCAAATCTGTCAGCAGGAAGAACCACCAAGCCCCGAGAGCACAAACACAGCCAGGCTAGATTACAGCAGCAATACTGCAGCTACTTCTTAAGTTATCGTTTCTTGTTCCCCTAAGAGCTGCCACAGTCATTACTGAAAGATAAGCAACAACTAAAAGATTAAATATTGATGCTACCCAGGATTCAGGTACAGTAGATTCTTCAGTAAGTTAATGCCACTGACATGCTCCACAGCCTTTCAAACTGACAGGTGGGCAGACAGGTTCAGCCAGAGTTTCAATTTTACTGAAATCCCCTTTTGCATACAGATCTTTTCCCTTGGGAAAGGGCTTGTGCAGGTGAACTGAATGACTGAGCAATAGAACATCAGAGCATTTTTACATTTAGTAGCCTGGTACCTTAAACTTTCATTTTACTTGGCACTCTTTCCCCAGAGCCAGCTATGGGAGTTGGCAGCGTCACCAGGTTACCAGAGAAAACACAGCAATACAATAGACAGACAGACAGCCTAAATTTTGTTTAAACAAACACACACGAGCAAGCAAGTCACTGGCAAGAGATCTGACTTGGGACAGAGCCACCCAGGTACCCAGTGCTTCAGACCCAGAAGCTGTCCCTCTTTACCTAGTTCATCCTCATTGCGAAGCAGAGAGCATTGTGGGAAAGCAGTTGAGTTTTGTTGTACATGGATGTCTGTTCACACTGTACTGAAGGACCAAGCTCAGTCTCACATCCCAAGTCAATATTTGTATAGCATTTGGCAGTATAAAGTACAATTTCTAGCCATTCCAGTCTGTGATTAGATTTATTCAGTGGCCTTAGGAAGTACTGCATGACCACAACCTCCTTTTTAGACGTGCAACCCCAAAGTTTTGCCTACATATGCTGATCTGCCCCTCTCCTCCCTACCCCCTGCACACTGAGGAAAATGGTTCCCATACCACTCAGAGGTAGCATGGTCCAGTGGACAGGACACGAGACAGTCTGGAGATGTAGGTTCAATTCACAAGTCTACCACGCAGCCTTGAGCCAATCAGTTCACTTTGTGCTCGGTTGTCTCTCTCCCCCCCCCCCCCCCCCAAAAAAATCACTTGAGCTGCTTTGTAGTAGTTCATAAGAACATAAGAACAGCTGTACCGGGTCAGACCAAAGGTCCATCTAGCCCAGTTTCCTGTCTGCCAACAGCGGCCAATGCCAGGTGCCCCAGAGGGAGTGAACCTAACATGCAATGACCAAGTGATCTCTCTCCTACCGCCCATCACCACCCTCTGACAAACAGAGGATAGGGACACCATTCCTTACCCATCCTGGCTAATAGCCACTAATGGACTTAACCACCATGAATTTATCCAGTTCTCTTTTAAACGCTGTTATAGTCCTAGCCTTCACAACCTCCTCAGGCAAGGAGTTCCACAAGTTGACTGTGCGCTGCGTGAAGAAGAACTTCCTTTTATTTGTTTTAAATCTGCTGCCTATTAATTTCATTTGGTGACCCCTAGTTCTTGTATTATGGGAATAAGTAAATAACTTTTCCTTATCTACTTTCTCCACATCACTCATGATTTTATATACCTCTATCATATCCCCCTTTAGTCTCCTCTTTTCCAAGCTGAAGAGTCCTAGCCTCTTTAATCTCTCCTCACATGGGACCCGTTCCAAACCCCTAATCATTTTAGTTGCCCTTTTCTGAACCTTTTCTAGTGCCAGTATATCTTTTTTTTGAGATGAGACGACCACATCTGTACACAGTATTCGAGATGTGGGCGTACCATCGATTTATGTAAGGGCAATAATATATTCTCAGTCTTATTCTCTATCCCCTTTTTAATGATTCCTAACATCCTGTTTGCTTTTTTGACTGCCTCTGCACACTGTGTGGACATCTTCAGAGAACTATCCATGATGACTCCAAGATCTTTTTCCTGATTTGTTGTAGCTAATTTTTCCTGATTCAGTTGTAAGCTCTTCAAGGCAGGCACTGTCTTAGGTCTGTACGGCACCTACTATAAAGGGGACTTGATCTTGGGTATTGACATTAGGCAAATAATGCCCATCCCCCACACATTTCCCCAACCTGAAAAATAACTAAGCTCTTAATATTTTGCATTTCCGTACAGCCTTCCCTCCATACAAGGTGCTGTACAGCACGGTGGGATCTCCAATAGGACACAGCCCCTTACAGGTGAAAGGCAGCTGGCACCGAGTCCACTGCACAATAATGGGAGGAGGAAAAGGTGTCTGGCTAAGGACAGCAGACAAACTCCTGGCATATTTAATGTCCATACACAAACAGGGACAGACACTTATTTCCAGCCATAAAGGTGATTGGAGAGAAGCAGAAATAGCTAGTTTAGATTCCAATGAGCCACTATCAGGAATAAAGATGCAGGGAAGAAGACAGCAGTAGATGGAGCTAGTGATGCATCATTAACAGAGCTTTGAACTAAGGCAGACTTACCTGCACATCTGCAAAAGAGCCAACCACATACCTGGGAGGATAGGGAAGAGGCACTATATTACTAGAAGGTAAAATAATAATTGTAGGACATCTGCTTCGTTGTTGAGGACCATGAGGGAAATAAAGCTGTTGTCCCCTCTAGCTAAAGCCTGCTGTTTCTTTTTCCCCAGACTCCCAACCACCAACTGCTCCACGATTTGGATGCCAATCCAATTTTGACGCCTCTAATTCACCCCAGAGACTGTTTATTTTAACTTTATCAAGAGAAGAGAAAAACAACTGTGTTAGACTAAAAAGAGAGCATCTGGCAGCACGATGTTCTCCTTTTGCTACCAGGTACCAGAATGGGCAGGGAAATTAGCTGAATGAGTCGAAAGCACAATACACACCACGTGTTGAAGTGCAGGCTCATGGAGCCCCACAACGTGGTCACCCTGATCTGGAAACACGGAGGCATAGCCTGTAGAGCGCACAGCTCCCAGTAGGCAGCCCTCCCTCTTGAGCCAGACAGCCAGGCCACATGAGGGACCTGCAATATTTTCTGTATTAGAAAAGGAGGCCACAATGAGGTGCAGCCTGCTGGATTTTACCAGCTGACTAACACAGCCCTTAGCTGTGCAAGCATTGGGTGCCCAGGACTGCAGGGTCTTGTTTGGAAGTTAATGTTAACTACAGGAACAGTTAAGAGATGCAGACACAGTGGTTAGGTTGTTCCAGTGTTTCCAAATCTCAGGCTTCCTTTCCCCATTCCCCCATAAGAGTCATGCTGCCTTGCAACAGTGGCAGCATATTCCTCAGAATCCAGCTGATGAGACGCTACCATCCAGAACTAGCAACACTTAGGAGTTCTCGGTTTCCACCCCCTAAAGCAAGCCATTCCCTTCACATCTTTGAGAGGCAAGTACAGGAGTTTCATTTTGATTTTAAGAAGCCAGTTCTAGGCTGTCTGGATACAGTCAGTCTGAACACTGCACAACTTGTGTGCCATGAGGTTGCATTCTCTGTTTTGTGCGAGTCACATACTCCTGCAACAGCAGGATCCGCAATAGTTCTGAAGAGACTTCTTGCAGTATGAGAAAATTGTTTACTGATTAAGCCAGAGAACGTGGGTCCAGACCTCGAGTTCTAGTCTCAAGGGTACCACCAATTTGTTGCAGGGTTTTGGTCAAATCACACCACCCATATGCCTCAGTTTTGCTATCTGTAATGAAAGAATCTTATCTTGTAGAGATAATTCTTAACTATATTTACACAGTGCTTTGAAGACATCAAGCACAATGCAAGTGCTACACATTTATCTGTTTTACTTGAAAAGAAACTTTCCAGTTAATTCTAAGAGGAGAACCGTAACAGCAGACTCAATAAGATGCTTCATGTTGATCGGAGCGCAATGCAGCTACATGGCACGCACAGCACTGAGCGAACCCCGTTTTTCATCTGGGGCTGGAGAGATTAGAATAGTTTATACTAGTCCCTTGAAATTAATGCAGCCTCTGCTTAAACCTTGGGGAGTTGTCAAGTGCGATGCTTCCCGTTTGAATACATCAGTATCAAGGAGTTTGGTCTCATGTGCAGATACTTGTCTGGAGTCCCTATAATTAGGCCCATCTTTGTGTCCAGAGCTCTAAGCCTTTGGGCTAAGAGCTATAATTCAGTGGACAGCCTGCTGTTAATACCAAGTGTCAGTTTTCCAGGATGGCTTAGCTGAAAGGCACTTGTTAAGCCATTACATACATTGCTTTTCGCTGGGAACAACGCAGGTTCTCTCCACCAGGACACTCCGCTAGTGGTAACACTATGCAGGATACCTGGTGCCCTGAAGGCTTTATAAGCTTGAGCCTACTACCCAAGAAGCTCTTTGGAGAGGCTTCTCTGCTGTGCACCCCCGAGTTATCCCAGGTTATGGGAGCGTCTCCTCATGCACCCCTACTCTATCAATTCCCCAGTGGGAGAGCGAGGCATCCTTCTATATCCTACAGGACACAAGTGAACTGCTCACTGGTCCGACCACGAAGGGGAAGAGTTTTGGAGGTCATTTAGAGCTGGATTAGATAGAGGCTACTGAGCAAATAAGGCCTCATCAGGATAAGGGGTCATCTGCACTTCTGCTCAGACTTCAGCTCTGAGTAGCAGCAGTCGCAGAAGCTAAGATCCTGTCAGATCTAACACCAGTTCCAGGCTGGAAACAAAACTGTGGGGGCAGGTCTGCGTCCAAGTTTCCAGACACCTTCCCATCACCAAGAGGAAAGCCTGAAGGAGTTTAGATTCGGGAAGATTCTCATTTTAGAAAGTTTAAAGGAAAGTTAAACAGTAAGGGACAAACTGTTATACCTGCGAGCCACTCATTGACTTCAGTGCAGAAATCTCTGGGTATGCCTACACTGGAAAAACCCCTACACCCCTGACCTCCGCCGCACACACGCAGCAACAAGTCTCACAGCCTGGGCTAACTGACTCAGGATAGTAGTGTAGACATTCCAGCTCTGGCCAGAGCCTGGGCTCAGAAGCCAAGCAAGAGGGGCAGGTCTTAGAGCCTGGGCTCCAGCCTGAGCAGGAACATTAACACGGATATTTTTAGCCCTATAGGGTGAGCCTAAGTCTTAACCCGGACGCCAAGGCTCAGTGCTGTGGGGCTATTTTTGTAGTGTAGATGTAGAGTCAGTCTTCATTTTTACAACTGAGCATGCAATAAACGGAGTTTGTTGCCTAAACAGAAGTGTATCTTTAAAAGTAAGAATTGTACCAGATACATTCTGGAGGCAGGAGGATGGTGACTGATGTGCCGTTTCACCATCTAAAAAAAAATTTAACAGACCATACTTACGTAGAAAGGCCAGTTACATAAGGACCAAGGATTGGATGTTCTCGTACTTTCAGCTATATCGGGGGGGCGGGGGGAAGGGAGAGAGAGATTATATATGGGTTACTTCTTTAACACAAGCAATAGCAAGGCATGAAAGGTGGACACCTTGGGAATTTAGACGCATCATGCTAGAAAATGCCAAGCAAAGATTGAAGGAGAGATCTTAATAGTCTTGCCTTCTCCCACACTGGATTCTCTCCCCAGCAACGAAGCCTGTAATCTCTGCTCTAACTACAATGGACTCCTCCAGCTTCTTACCCCATCCCCATATTAACTGTCTCAGGTGGGGCCTCTGCTTCAGCATGCAGTAGTAAGACCACCATCAGGATCCAGGGAGTGATTCTCCCATGCAGGTGCTTGAGTACCACCACTCACAACCCTCTGAACTCCCAAGCATGTCCCCCCCCTCGCCCACCCCATTAAGGGCCACACTGATGACTTCTGCTGCAATGAGAAGAATGCCAGGCATCTGGCAAGAAGTGACACTCGTCCCAAGCTGAGTTGTAGTGATTGCTCAGATAGGTGAGCCCCAGGAGGGTCTTGCTCCTGGACTCTGACTAGTCTAGGAAACTGGAACAACTGAGACAGATGGAACCAACAAGCTACAGGCATGGTCTCTGGCAGGCTCTTGTCAAGTGGCCCACAGTTACTATCAGCTCATCAAAACATGGATACACTTTGCTACTAAACCAGTCACCCTCAACTAGCAGGACAGGCTTGTTGTTTGGGACCATTGCCTCTATCACCACCCTTGCCCAGAAGTTAAGGGTGGGACTCTGGGACACCTCCAGGAGGCACGGGGCAGGTGGAAGAGGATAAAGGTTTAAGCCACCTTGTGCCCTCAGGATTATGGAAGATTGGTGGCTGAAATAACCCCTAGTGTATCTTAGGGAGCACAGAATTTTGTTGTATGTCATGGCAGCTCTACCTCATGCTGGGCCTGCCACAACCTGGTCCTGCCCCAGATTCTCCATAGCCCAGAGAACTATGGCCCCACCTCACACTGTCAATGCTGAGCTTTGAGGGGACTTGTGTAGGACAGCCTATGGCTGCCTGATGCAGTGCTCACATCAGGGGGATTCTCCCTTGGCTGGCTAAGGGACCCTAACAGAAGGGAGAATTCCTCCCTAGAGCTCTAGGGCAAAGCTTGCCCAATATGGCCCAGGCCACATACAATCAATGAAGTTACTTTACATCAGGGAAGAATCAAGACCCCAGTTTTGTAATAAGGAGGGGCATACAGCTGGGGTTCAGTACTGCAGGTAAATATGTAACATTTTCCAAACTCACCGCTTTCTTCTTGGCGTTAGCATCTTTGGATGATAAGAGATCATGTATCCGCTCATTGTATACCTCAAAGTAACTCAGCTCAATGTGATGTTTCTCCTGTTGGAATAAGGGAGAAGAATGCACTTGCAACGGGTGGCAGTGGGAAGGGATTCAAAAAATCCATTTTAGCCTTCAAAACACAGGGCATTCTGAATGGAGCAGCTCACTGGATGTAGTTGGCCATCTCAAAGTTACATTATGTGTGTTGCCAGGCCCTAATACCATATAGCCCAGTGCACATTTACAGTGTTACATAAGCTTAAAGCTTACCATTGTCACTAGTGCAGATGCAAACGCTATCTTCAATTCAGCTAATAGGAAGAACTATTACAGATAAGAGAAGCCTTCACAACAGTATTAGTATAGACCTACCTACAATATACCTGAAACATGGCCTATTAGAAACAAACAGTCTTTTTTTAATGGAAGGATTAAAACTAGCATAGTGCACAAAACTGTTTGTTGATGTATTTTGTCTTCATCCAAGCGGATACTAAAAATAGATCAGTTTTATAGGAGTGATAGCATTTCATCCAGATTAACGGAGAGAGAGGCAATCCCATAAGGTGCCCTGGCCAATTTTTGGACAGCTCTAATGGAGAGACTGGGGACTTTACTACTACAAAATATTAAGCAAAATGTTACCTCCTCTTGTTGAGTCAGATTTACTTTCCAGAATATTTCCTTGCAAAATCGTGGAATTATGCCCACCTCATCAGCATAGCCTGTCATTCTGTTGAAGAGGAGACCCATGTTTAGTTGTGCTGAAAACCCTAGTCAGAAGAGGACACTCAATTTTGCTCTAGTCCTTAATATGGCAAAATGATTTCATCTGGCCAAGTCACAAGTCCTCTCCACAGATGAGAAAAAGCCATTGTGTTTCACTTTGAGACAGGAAACAGATGCAACATACTTATTAAATTCCATTCTGACGGTCCTCACTATTCTATAGGCTAAAGAGTTGTTAGAAAATCTAGTTTAGAAAGATGTTATTTATGACAGTTAACATCTTTGTCTTTACAAGAGATTAATTTATGATTTCGCTTAATTCTAAAAGAGTTTGACTCTTTTGTTGAGTTATAGGAGTTTCACCACCTAAGGTTTTGAAAATTAAACTTTCCTAGAGAAGGATTACTTAGTGGCAGATTCTGATCAAGTGGCTGGATTTAGTTTGTTGCCTCAAATAAGCCTCAGATGGCTGGAGATAGCAGTTACAACATTTATAGTAGAGTTCTTACGTGTAAGATTTCCCAGATCCAGTTTGTCCATAAGCAAATAAGCAAGTATTGTAGCCTTCAAAGACTTTGTCTAGGAGTGGCTGGGCCAACAGACAGTACACTACTTCTTGACTGGCATATCCCTTATCCTCTGGATTCTGAGACCCAAAACAATAGTCATAGGAGAAAGTCAGCTGCCTGTTTGTGTGAGGATGATGTATCAGTATTTCCTTTCCAGAAAGGGACACAACACATTTTGTTCCAACTTGCTGTTCTCTGTGAAGTCAGAAAAAGAAAAAATTTATTTTAGAGACAATTAGTTTGAGTGGCCACAGTTGGAACCCAACTGCTCGTTTGAGTCTGCTGAATCTTAAATGCAATATTCAATGCTAAACTCTGCATCTCCTATCAGTGCAACAAATTGTGTTTAGTCAGGTGAAGTGCCCACCCTGCTCCTAGCACAGCATGCCTACATTGGCTATGGTTCCAGTGTACCACCTTCTCAGGCTTTGCCTTTACTGACATGGGAGAATTAATATTCTGAACCCAAACTTTATCTTGGGCTTGGCTGTACCTGGGCTATGACTCTGCTCCTGCCCCCAGCTCTCTCTGCCTCAGTAGAATACTCAGTTTTATACTCTTGAGTTTACGCTAGTAGGACCCACCTAGTCTGGTATCAAGTTGAGTCAGAAAGCTGTAGGCAGGATCCTATAACTTCTAGGTGCCTTTACTCAGTACACACAGACAGCACACCAACTGGTCTAGTTCAAGTATACAGCACAAGGAATAGAATCCAGGCTGCTCCTCTTGTTGCTGGCCTCCAGAGAGGTCATCAGAAAAAGTGTTAAGTCTGATTCCAAACAGAGGGCCACTGCTACCCAGGCTTGCCTATCAGGTGTTGGATACACATTTTAAATATTCAACTGCCCTCTCAACATTTAGAGGCATTTGAAATCTAAGACAGATTCTGAAATTGTAAAGATATGTGACTCTTTGCCAATGGGCTGAACCAAAATCCCAGGCATTCAAAATTCAGATCTGGAATATGCTACTTGAGCCCATTGGCATTTAAAGAGTACAGTAAGACTGAGTTTAATATTTATGACTCAGTAGTTGTAGATTACAATTTCCATCTCTCAGTTTATTTTGTTTTAAAGCTATCAAGAGAAGATGATGGAAGGAGGAAGAGGATTAGCAGCACATCTGCAGTCTGATCATACTGGCTTCAATAGGAGCTGCTGATGAGCACAGCTGAGCCAATAACTAGGCCCCAGTTTATTGAGAGTCTGAGGTGGTTTCAAGTTCTACTGCTCAGTTTTTATCTGGGGAGCTGAACCAATAGGCAGGACACTGGATGTTCATACTGGAGGCAGGCTGGGGAAGGAGATGGGGCAAGGGCAAAGGAAAGGGCAATTCTAGCTGTATGCTGGAACTCAGTATATGACTCTTTGCTCTAATGGCTTAGATCACTGCACTGTTAGAAAGTTACCTTTGGGTCAGTGGCCTGACCCTGACTGCCACACTGATGGCACTGTTCTCTCCAGAAGAGCCTCCTTTGGAAAAGGTCCTCCACTGTTCTTTCACACGGCCACGGCTCCCCCTGTTTTCATAGCAGAGATCCATGGTTGAAGAACCATCAGACGTTGGCCTCACATTGCCAGAAGGTTGAGCCACTTGGCTTTCACTGAATGTCCCCCACAACTCTTTCAGGTTCGCATCATGGCCATCCATAGATGAGTAGCTGGTATCCCTAACAGGAGTTCCATGAAGGTGTACAGGGCTTTGTACATTTGCAGTGTTCTTAACAGCTTCCTTTCTAGGGACATCAGAACCTTTTGAAGACGTTGCAATTTTGCTGCCTAATGTTTCAGTTATCTGGTCACTGTTGAGAGGAGAGGGACCAAAGTATTTGACAGAGAGGGGTAACCTGCTCTTTGCCACCTTTGGCCCATTTTCCAAAATACACATCTGGCCAGGAGAGTGCTTGAGATGTTTGCTGGTCTCTGGTTTCGTCATCAGAGGAGGATTATCAGACATACTAGTTTGGAAGCTGCACCTCTTTGAAACAGGCACTTTAATAGAAACAGTTTTCTCCTGTTCACTTTGTTCTGTCCCAGCTACAAGTACTTTCCTTTTCAGTGGCGGAAACAGAGATTGTGTGACAGCTTTGTTCATCCATTCCATTCTTGGTTGCACATTTTCATCTAAAAAACGTGTTGATGCGCTATCATTCTTTTCAAGAAAAATAGGAGAGAGATTAGAGACATGCAAGCTTCGTTCAGACACCTGAGATGTTGCATTCATTCTTGGGCTGTCTGTGATTTGAGTACTGTTCAGCAGGAGTCTGCAAGATGTTTGGCTGGCTTCTGGTGTAAAAGGCATCGTATCTTCAGGATTCAAACCAAAGCTGCTCATTTCAGCATTTGTAACTACTCTGATACTGTTGTGTCCTGGAGATTGAGCACCTAGGGTAGAATGAAGTTTCACTGGGGAAAGAACCTGGGGTAGGCTTCCTTTAGACTTCAGTTGAGAAGAAGCTGCTGCACTGCTCATTTTTCCAATTCTGTTCTGCAAGAGGAAGAGAGTCATAGCATATTAGAAAGCCATCTGTAACCCTGGCAACTCTGTATGATACCCAGACCCTTTTTTTTTTTAAAGTTACTTGTAGGTTTGACAAAGACTACTGAGTAGGGGCGAAAGAGTAGTTTTTGCTTTACAGTTCAGAACCTGAGATGGCAATTATATGCTGGCAAACAAGGCATCTTCTATTAATCACACACACACTGCTTCAGGAGGTGCAGAATTTTAAAAAAGTTCTCCCTCCCCACCACTAACCAACGTGTGTTTGCAAGCCCTAGAGTGCCAAGTATTAACAAGCACTTCAGTGAGTTTTGAAGTCTCAGATTCTTATTGGTGTCAATGACAGTTAGGTGCCTAGGCAGTTCTGAAAATCTCTACAGGCCCATTCTCCACAGTCCTTTCTTGAAGCCTACAGAGTTTCATTATTTTTATCAATCAGTGGGCTGGAAGAGTAGATAGACCAAAGGATTCATTATAGTTCATATGGACCAGCCTTCACTACCTCACGTCATGCAGACATCATTTGTAACTGCATCTTTGCTCACCCAAGAATGTGGCCTGGAGACCATTGTCCAGATAACACACTCATCTCCTAGGGCAATATTTATAATAAGGGTCTCTCTTGTAATGCACAAAATGCAGTGAACGAGCCTTTCAGCTAAAACTAATCTTTCAAAAACTCGCAAGAGGCATTACTGAATCCAGGCTCTTCTCCTCAAAGAAAGAAGAGTATGGTAGTGCCAGAACAAAGCTTCTAAAAGCAGCATTCTGACTCATATCTGTGTAAAGTTTTAGAAGCACAGATAGGCTGAAATACTGAAGTCTGTTGGTCTTCTGGCCATTCTGCTAAAATGCTTTCTTAATTCCAGGCTTTTGAGGCATGAGAAGATGAACTAAGAGGTGAGCTTTGTGCATTGAGGGTCTATGGCTGAAATGGATTTCCCCTTCCCCTTTCCTGGTTTTGGGGTGGGGGTGGGGGAAGAGGATGATTTATTTTTGTTTGTACTAGTAGGGTTGCATTTTCGTCCCGGCAAAAGCCATATTGAGCCATTGATGGGAACTTTTTTTTTGGTACTGATCTAACTAAAGTATGATTTTTAGTAGTATCAGTCACCCAAAGCCCTCAAGGTGTTTTACAAGGGCCGTTAGTTGTGTCCCACAACCCTAAAGTGAGATAAAATTGCATGACTCATTTAAAATATGGTGGAACTAAGGCAGAGAAAGGTAACAAGACACTCTAAGGTAACACACAGACACTAGCAAAATCCTGACTAGAATCTAGATTCTATATTTCCTGATCTAGCAGGAGAGGCAAACTAATTTTTTTCACAATTCTCTCCCCCCCACTAGTTTAGGTCATGCAGATATTTCCTATGGTTTCAGATTAGAACAATGCCAGCATTTGTATCCCCCTAGGGCTCAAGGGTGCCTCTAATTTCATAACATGGACTAATGCATTCCTCTTTGCTTCCTCTCTCTGGTCCCTCTGTCACCTTTAATAGATTTCTTGGGAAACGAATGATTTGTTCTTAACTCCAGCTTCACATTAGAAGTTCAATTCCTATAGGACCAGGTGGTCAGTCAGTAGATGCTCAAAGCCCATCGCTGGAGGAAATACTTGGGTTATTCAGACCCACTCAGTAAAAGTCTGTTCATCCAATTATAGGCTGTACTCTGCATGCCGCAGTCAAGCCCAGGGCCATTTGTTTGAAGACCTTCCTCTGGACACACTCTAAGTAAGCAAACTTCAGCAATAGCCTGGACTGACATGCAAGATTTATACTTCATTTCCTGCCAAAAGGAGGAACTGTCACTCACGTCTTTAGGTTTGTAAATAAACTCATTTCACATAACAATTCTAGTAATTCATTCTTGATCTAGACATCTCGCTAGGCATGAGTGATGTAGTGGTACTCGTTACAGGCCTCACTTTGTCAGTTCACACACCCAACAAGCCTTCCCCCTCAACAACAGGGAGTAATTGTTTTCTTTTAAGCACGTCTATCATAGTGGGTTACAGACTGATACCAGATCCAAACCTTGTGGAATGGATTTAGTTTTCTAGGAAAGTCAGATCAAGGTTACATGCCTTATGTCCCACCCCCGCTCTCATCTGTTTGGAAGGGGCGTGTGGGTCTCAAACCACCTTCGCACCCCAAACTCCAGGAAAGTAAGTCCTAAGTACTAGAAAGTGGCAAGTCTCTCCTATGTCAAGAAGGCTACCACCACATTTGGACACACTATTCTCTTTTCACTGCTCTGCAGAAGCTATGCTGCTACTACTTTGAACAGGTAGAGACAACGTAAAGTGCCTCATCAGATGTGCATAGCCTCACATGCACAGCTGCATTTAGATGAAGATTAATATTTAAACATTCAACACAGCACAGAGAGCTCTAAACACTTCCTAGTTTAAAGGCCATCGCTTGGCAAGTACTGTTGAAAGAAGAACAATAGTTTTAAAAGCTAAACAATAAGTTCTTCACTCACACTGACTGAGTAAGAAATAGACCAGGGGTAGGCAACCTGCGGCACGCAAGCTGATTTTCAGTGGCACTCACACGGCCCAGGTCCTGGCCACCGGTCCGAGGGGCTCTGCATTTTAATTTAATTTTAAATGAAGCTTCTTAAACATTTTAAAAACCTTATTTACTTTACATACAACAATAGTTTAGTTCTATATTATAGACTTATAGAAAGAGACCTTCTAACAACATTAAAATGTATTACTGGCACGCGAAACCTTAAATTAGAGTGAATAAATGAAGAGTCGGCATACCACTTCTGAAAGGTTGCCGACCTCTGAAATAGACATTAGCGGCGGGGGGAGGGGAAGCAACCATTGAAGCAAGAACCACAAGCCTTAGGAGGTATGAGAGGGCACTTGTTGCAGATGTAGAAATCAGAGACTTAATCCAGCATCACATTGGCAAACACACAACATATTGGCCTGTATAACTCATACTCCTAAATACTCGATAGTTTTTTATTTTTAGTAGGCATATAGAATAGAAAGTTCAAAAGGGTTTAGAGTAACACTTGAGGTTTGCAGCACACATTCTGAGTGTTAAGTACAAGTACAGCTACCAATGCCAAGCCCATCCAGTAACTTTCCTGACAGAATGCCGTTCAACATATAGCAGTTGCAGACTAGCAAAAGCAGCTCTGTTAAGCAGCAGACCAATAGCCAGCTGGACAAACAAGCTTTGGAACATTATTGAAAAGAAATGCCTTCCAAAAATCACATTAATCTATTAGCTAATGATACTGTCTTCTGTCAAGAGAAAGACATTCCTTTGAGGGAGTTTTGACCAACTAGAATATTTTGTTTCATACAGAGCTAAAATGAGCGCAATAGGGCAGAAATATCTAGCCACGAACACTAGTGCATATCTCACAACATAGGATAAGAATATCATGTACGTTTTCTCTAGTCAGTTCTCATCGCCAGGAAGCATTTCTCCCAAACACTTACACAGAAGTTAATTGAATTTAACAAATGAGAACAGTCACCTATAGGACAATGTGATAAAAACCATAACAGGGAAAAACAAGACCAAGCTCTACCCACCAAATAACAGCCTCAGCATTCCACAATTTCCTACCTCTTATTGCTAGCAAACACCTAGCAACTCCAGTAGAGAAAACCATACAGGGGCAGCAAGTATGTAAATTAGACAGATAGAGATAGCATTTTATCCACCCCACTATAGTCTCACAAACTGCTTTACCATCTCTCCTCTTCAAAAGGCCTCTGGAGGCTATTTTGCTTGATATATTCCAGCTGGATTAATAACCCCAGCTGCTCTCTCCCAAACTAACAACAGTATCAGAAATTCAACAGCTGGTGATTGGTTAAAGCAGCATCAGACAAGTAATCACTAGGATAGAGTTAATTTCCTGGAAGTCTTAAGCCTTGATTCGGCAAAGACTTGCTTAACTTTATGCACTGAGTAGTTACATTGACTTCAATTGGACGATTCACGGTGTGTATGCAAGCTTTTGCAGGATCAGGGTCTAACACTTAATCAAGTTTACTCTACTCAATTGTTTTCATGTGCCTATGCTGTTTGCTCTCATTTTACAGGTTGGACTGACTGTCTCTAGAAGCAGCTCCATAGCCCCCTTTGATTGCTTGTTTCCCTTTATAATTTCAAATGACTCTCTTGGTTTTACCTGTGGCTTTTCCTGTATTTTGTTTGAATATGGGTGAGGATTTTTAAATGTATAGATCCCTTCTCCTTTTCTGTATAAATAGGAAGCTAGGACATAGGGCTGGAAGGGACCTCCTGGGTCATCCAGTCCAGTTCTCTGCTACTGCAGGCAACCCCCTCATATAATCCCACTCATCAATTTATCAAATTTAACGATGCAGACACCATTGTTTTCCTCCCCACCTTGGGAGTGGCAACTGGTGGCTGCTGAGGCCAGAGCTCCAGTAGTTTAGTCTTTACCAAAGTGAGAGGCAGGTGAGAGTGGGTGAAAGACAGGATCAGATGATGGTGAGAAGCAGGGGATAGCAGGATGAGGCGAGAAATGGTGAACAAAATACTTTTTTTGGAGGTATATTCAAATAAACCAGACATAGGCGGTGGGTATAACAGGCCAGGGGAGGCTAAGCCTCCCCAAACAGCCGGCCCACCACCTTTGGAGTGCACTGCTGTCAAAAGGGTGGGTGCCCTGCTTGCACTCCACCCCAAGACCCCTTCCCTTCCCCCAAGGCTCCGCTTCTTCCCGTCCCTGCTCCATCCCCATAGGAGGCGCACATGAGAGGTTAGTAGCCAGCTGGCCAGCCAATGGGAGGGCGGGGCTGGGGGGCTCAAGCAGGGGGCTGAGCAGGGCCGGGGTGGAGCATCGGCGGGGCTTCTGCGGGAGGAGGCTAAGTGGGGGCAGACCTCAGGGGAAGGCCACAGTCCAGGTGTGCACAGCCTCCCCAAATGGTGGAGTCACGTGCCACCCATGAAACCGGATTAATGATGCACACCCACAATTCGTGAACATTGTGCTGCCTTGTCTTTTAAAACAACTTTTCTTTTGGTATACCTCCAGAATCACTCTTCTTTTGTCCCTTTACTTCGGTTCCCTCACTGTGAAAGGCCTTACATGGTGGTAGCCAACCCTTTGCTACTGGATCTATCTTTCACTCTGAAACCTTCAGCTCTCCACCCATTTAGAGCAGAATGCACTGGGCACACAGAGCTCCAGATAGATAACCTATGATCTTTCACACTTGATCCTGCTCCCAAACTCAATAGGACCAGGCTCCATGGTAAGGTTTACAACTTCAGCAAGTTAGCTCCCAATCCTGACAATGCTTATGCATATACTTAATTTTCCTACCATAAACAATCCCATTGATTTTAAAGAGACTACTCGTGATAGTGAAGCTAAACACATGCAGGAATCAGGGTCTTAGCCTGTAGCATACGACATTTATAGTCAGGCATACACCTCAGCTGACAACATTTCTTCAGAACATGTCTTATTATCATCCATAGTTGGTTTGTTTTTAGAGCTGGGAGAATAATTCATTATGAATAATGTATTCAATAACTTTCACCTTTACAGTAACTCCTCGCTTAACGTTGTAGTTATGTTCCTGAAAAATGCGACTTTAAGCAAAACGATGTTAAGCGAATCCAATTTCCCCATAAGAATTAATGTAAATAGGGGGGGTTAGGTTCCAGGGAAATTTTTTTCACCAGACAAAAAACTATATATTATATAGATATACACACAGTATACGTTTTAAATAAACAACTTAATACTGTTCATGGCTATGATGATTGTGAAGCTTGGTTGAGGTGGTGAAGTTAGAGGGTGGAAGAGGGAGGGATATTTCCCAGGGAATGCCTTGCTGCTAAATGATGAACTAGCACTGGGCTGAGCCCTCAAGGGTTAACACATTGTTGCTAATGTAGCCTCTCATCAAGGCAGCACGAACAGGAGGCAGGGGAGACAGCATAGCAGACAGACACACACCTTGTGTGTGTGTGTTTTTGCCGACCGCGCAAAGCTGAAATCGCGCATGTTAAATGCGCGTAAGATGCGACAGACCTGTATTTCACTGAGACTATTTGATATTCAAAACGTAAGATGTTTTGATTGGTTAATCAAGCCACATGAGCTGCTTCTGTTTCCTTAATCATCACAGTCATGTTCCCATTATGCCTCTGGCATTAGGGCAGTGACGAAGCTCCTCCACCCCTGTTTCTGACAAGTCTTTCAATGGTTCCCCAGCTGTGCCCCAGGTTTTTCAGCTCGGTTTCCTTAACGGATGAGCATAATTCCTAGAATCCGGAGTGTGGGCAGATAGACATTATTACAAAAGAAATGTCCGTCCTCTTGCAATATTTGCTTAAAGTGGCTGTTTCTGTGACTATTTCTTGTACACTCCCTTAAGGAAGTGAATATTAAAGAGGTGAAGAAACCCGGCAAAATAGTTCACACATCACAGGACTATGCGGGGAAAGAAGCTGCCCCCGCCCCACAGCCGTGGGGTGCTGAACACACCGCTCAGAACAAGAGGCGACGTGGCCCGGACTGAGGCGCTGCCAACTCTCGTGGTCACTGTTCTCCTTAAGGCCCCGGCTCCTGGAGCCAAGCGGCCAGGCGCTCTCGGCCCTTCAGCCGCAAGGAGGAAAAACGGGGTTTCCAGCCCTCGCGGCTAAGGAGAAAACGTCAATGGGGGGACCCCGTGGGGGAGGCTCGAAAAGCAGAAGCCACATAACCCCCGCGGGGTGTGGAGCCCGGCTCGTGCTGTCCGACCGGCCCGGCCCCAGGGCGGGACTAGAGCCCCGGGCGCCAAGGTCCCGATTCTGCTGCAGGCTCGGGCCTGGGAGCGGGGCACTGGGTGGGAGGGGCCTGCCGGGGGCCCTTCCGGATCCGGGGGCGGGGGGAGAGGCGGTGACCCGGAAGCGGTTCCGCGTCCTGCGCTCGCTGAGTCACGCGGCGGCGCCCCGGCAGCACCACCCGGCGGGAAAATGGCGGCGGTGTCCGTGCTCCAGGCTCCGAGCTGCGGCTTCGGCTTCGAGAACTGCGCCCGGTGAGGGCCGGAGCCGGGGCCGGGGCTGGGGCTGGAGCCGGGGCCGGAGCGATTAGAGGGGGGAGCGGGCCGGCGCCGTGACTCAGGGGAAGCCGCGCAGGGAGCCCGGCCTGCGGAGCCTGAGCGGCGGGCAGCCCCGCCTGGCACTGCCGAGGGGGATGTATCGTCCCCCACATCCAGGGGGCCCAGCCTGGGCCAGGGGCCGGGGCCAGGCTAACAGGGGAGTGGGGTTGGTGTTGTGGGGGGCGTAGTCGGCGGGGGCGGGGCCGGTGGGGTGGGGGCGGGGCCAGGTTTGGGGCAGTTCAGCCTACTGGTGAGGGAGGTGCAGGGAGAAGATGAAAGCCTTGCTCGTGAAGGTGCCATATCCCTTATTCTCCCCTTGGCTCCAGGAATGCACTCCTAGAGGCAGAGTTGACTAAGAAGGGGCTTCGGCTCCCTGCAGCCCGGAAGACAGGCACCACCATTGCTGGAGTTGTGTTCAAGGTGAGGTTAGGTTGCTCCTCTACCTCGTTCCCTACAGCACATGGTCCTAAGGCACCCATCACTGTACCATCAGAGTGCAACGCACAGCAGCTAAGAGTCACAGGAAGATGTTTATAATGGACTCAGCTCTTCACCTCTTCCAGGGTTAGCAGCTGTTGCATAAGTGGTTTTTGCCCTCAGTGAATGTGGGGAGACTTCTGCTTTGTGTGTTTCTGCCAATGTTGTTTGTTGACCGACATAAGTTCTTTGGGGGGCCATGGAGTGAATACATCGAGAGAGAGAGAGAGCTGCATTCTATTTTCCCTTGCTGTTTATCACGAGAACAGTCAGCTAAATCCCCTTTGCAGAATCTTCAATTCTGATGATGAAGAAAAACAGAGTTACGTCCTAGATGGCCTGTACAGCTCTCACGCTTAGGAATAATCATGCATTAAACTCTAAATAGAGCATATTTTATCTGGAAGTTAGAGATAAAAATGTGATTTTAGTCTCTTGTGTCACTGCACTTTAAAACCCAAACTCCACACTCTTGCTGTGGCAACAGGTAGCCTGTAATCTGGGTTGGCTGTTCCTTCAGGTGGCAAGAGATACTGTGGTGATGCGCACAGTATGAAAACTAGTTGGAAAATAACATGAAATCTTACCTCTTCCAGTAAGGTCCACTAGCCAGAGTCACCTCACTGGAAAGTGCCAAAAGTGTCTTCCTCAGCTGAGCATTGCTTGCTGAACATTGCATTCAGTCCACTGCTGACTTACTCTGTCAGCTCTCTTCACTCACAAGCTCTGTTTAGCATGCTTGCCGTTTCCTGTTACATTGCTGTATATTTGATGGTGACAGAGCCTTTTTGGTGCTACGGGAACTTGTCAATTACAAATTCTTCTACAGCCCAGTATTTACCATTTTCTCTCTCACGGAGGGTACATTATTATTGTGAGAATTGCAGGCAGTGACAGTGGTCATTGTCATTGCATGTTACAGACTACTGTAACGTGAGCAGTAAAATAATGTTAAATCTTGTCAAAGTTTTGATTCTAAGTATCTCACCTTTTCTGTAGGATGGTATAGTCCTTGGAGCAGATACAAGAGCAACTGAGGGGATGGTTGTTGCTGACAAGAACTGTTCAAAAATACACTTCATTTCTCCTAATATCTAGTAAGTATTAAAACTGTCAGTTTTACAGTAAGTAAAGTTTAAGTGTAAGTTTAGTGTTGATTCTTGTAAACTGTACACCTTATTGCTAATACCTCAGATTAAAAATGAGAACTTTAAAATGGTAGTTAATTTCACCAGTAATGCAGTTTGTTTCCTTTTGGTAGTCATTCATGCCAGACAATGAAAATAGGTTAGCTAGTTTCATGGTTAGTATCTTGTCAATTACATTTTTTCTCCTGCACCAGCATAAGACTCTAATGCTTGTGTTGAAAAAACTGCAGGAGTGTATCTAAATAGGAAGCAGTGAAACATCCTACCCTACAGTTGCTATTGGAAATACTTCTTTCTGTCAAAGAAAATGCCTATTAACTCTGAATGCATGTGAGTGGTCTTTGTATACTAAAAGGGACAGGAAACTATAACAGTTACATGAATTTGATTAAATCAAAGCAAACTAGGGGAGGAGACAATGAAAATCTAACACATTAAATAAAGTAATCGTAATTTTATCTGTCTGAATAGCTGGTATCCACCTTGGTAGTAGCACTGCCTATTTTACACTTCATGGTAGGTTAGAGTCAGTTCCACTTCTAGCGACTAAAAGAAGAGGGACATTCATTAATTACAATGTTTAAGAGTTTTTAACTTGGTAACTAACCAAAAATGTTTTCCAGTTGTTGTGGTGCTGGGACAGCTGCAGACACTGACATGACAACTCAACTAATCTCTTCCAATCTGGAGCTCCATTCCTTGTCTACTGGACGGCTTCCGAGAGTTGTCACAGCTAACCGAATGCTCAAACAGATGCTTTTCAGGTAACTCCATGAATTCACTCTTACATTTTTTTAAATGCTGGCACTGGATAAAGCTTCAGTTTATGAGAAATGGATAACTGGAAGATACATTTTTAACTTAAAGGAATGTGGTTAATGAACACAACCTCCTTCAGGGTAAACTACATAAATATATTTTACAGCCTTTGTAGCCAAGGCAGAGTTGCCTAAGTACATTTTCACTATTTACTTTCAGATTTATAACCAGCTAAAAAGTGAAGCCAATGCTATCAGATTGTGAATTTTACTAAAGCTGGAAATTTTACTTTTAACTCAAGGGTAGCTGGGCAGCTTTCTATAGTTTCGATCTTTAAGTGAATATCAGTGTTCTCTGTAAAAAACACAGAATAAGAGATATTAACAGTACTGCAAATTCCTTGCAGACACTGACCCGAAGTCAGAAAGTATATAAATATTTTATCATAAAACTGCCATGCACTTTTGTTCATTTTGCTTTGTCAGACAGAAGCGAAACAATGAGTTGTCTTTCCATTTCGTGCACTATATGTGGTGAATTTAAAAGCACAATCTGATATCAGAGGACTGAAACGAAGTGATTACAATTTAATACAACAATTTTATGCAGTCAATAATACTACATGACACCTCAGAAGCGCCCTTCACTCATGGGTCCTTTGACACAAGACTGTGCTTTTAGATTTTTACAAGCACTATTTAAACATCCTCCACCTATGAGTGTTGTATCCATTTTGCAGATGTGGAAAGTAAGACAGAAGTTGAATAACTTGATCCAAGGTCAGAGGCAGTGGCAAAACTGGAAAAACAAACAGTCTTGAAATACTAGACCCTCCTTTACTGCTAGTCCAACGTTCCCTCAATTTGTTTGGATCACTTATCCCAGCCAAACAGTGAAGGCAGAGGCAGGATGATGGAGAGGAAAATATAAAGTCCCTCAAAACCTTAGGATTTCCCATTTTCCCCCTACAACTTTGTCCTCTCAAATATAGCTTTGCAAAGAGATACAAAGGTAGATTAGGTATTTACACATACCATAGGATACAATTAGCTGCTGAATTACTTAAGGGTCTAATAGCTGAGGTTTGTATTTTTAGTAGCATTATCTATTGCTGAGAGAGTTTTTGAATGATCTGGTTCTGAAAGAATATCACTAATAGAAACTTATTATTGACTTATATAGTCCAGTCCCCTCAACTGACACTTCAGACATTTGCTACATTCCTCTAAACAAACTTACGAAGTACAACTTTCCTGATCTTAACGTTTTTCCTCTTTGCTGTAACCTTCCTCACAGCTGTACAACCAGCCCTAGTAAACTGGATCTAAATTATGCAGCAAGGAGTCAGAGTATGAGGAACCATTTTGCCAACAACTGGGAATTCTGCAGCATCTTCATTTACATTTAAAACGTGTTTTTATTTCATTTAAAATTAATTCAATCAATACATCCATTGTCACTTTGATATTGAATATTTCTTTAGGCTAGTGTCCTCAGATTTTCCAGGTGGCCAGTATGCCAAAGACTTTCTGGTTATTGTTTGGGGAAGGGGAGGGAGGGAAACATGCAAAGGAAATGTAATGTTTGACTTTGAAATTGTAGGGCAATCATCCTAAAATAGTTTCAATTGATGGGTTTGACATCCGAATCAAGCATTGTTTTATGTGAGCGAGTATTTAATCCACATTACCAGTTTTTCCAGGCTAAACGGACTGAGGGCATGTTCTCCATCCCTTTTTAACCATGCCAATGTTATTTTAATACAGTGTTTTGCATACGTAAATTATGTCTGGGTGGAAGGTGAAAGAATGAAGTATGTGCATGTGATTAAAAATAAATGTTTCCAGCAATCAGGAAAGTTCCCAGAAAATTAAAGTCTGGGATGGAAGAAGGGGAAAAAAACAAAAAACCATTCCATGAAACACAGTGATCTGGAGTCAGGATGAGTTACAGTAATTCAGGTCATCAGGTTGGCAGCTTGCTGTTGGTCAGCTTGGCTGTTCCAATGGGCTGTCATGTGACAGTCATTAAAAGCAATCCAGATATTTGGACCAACCAAAGACTAAAAATGGAGGTGGAGGAGGGCATGCATTTTTAAACTCTTTCCAATAAAATAAAAACCTATTTCAAATGCAGGAATAAGATACTTCAAGTAAGACCTGAAAAAGTTAACTTTTTGGCTTATCTTTCTAGTAAAGAAAGAAGGGCATGCACAGGATAGTAATGCTCTAGCACAAGTGTGCCATTCAAGAGATCCAGCACATTTCCTGCAGCTGAACATTTTAATTCTCCAGTTTCAGGCGATGGCGGTTTAATACTACAGTACCTTTCTATACCCTAGAGTTAATTTTTCTTAATTCAAATTATCACATATTGCTAACATTTGCAAAGTGCTCCTGATAGGTAGCCAAACAGTTATTTTCTTTGTATAATGATGTTTTAAAAAAGGACAGATTAACTAGACCAAATAAGGGGTCTGTATTTAATATTGGCTAATAGGACTGGCATGTTTTTGAAAGATATACATTTAGATTATTATGCATGGAGAAACAACCTGTTATAATAACCTGTTATAATATATAATAACCTTTTCATAATAATAACCTGTTATAATAATGAAAAAGTACTTTAGTTTTTAGAATGCACGTGTTATCAATGTCTAAATTCATGTTTGTACTTTGTTCAACAGGTATCAAGGTTACATTGGTGCTGCTCTGGTTTTAGGGGGAGTAGATGTCTCTGGACCCCACCTTTACAGCATCTATCCCCATGGATCAACTGACAAATTGCCCTATGTTACTATGGGTGAGTAATGTTGCTT
This sequence comes from Platysternon megacephalum, assembly GCA_003942145.1. Lineage (NCBI taxonomy): Eukaryota > Metazoa > Chordata > Testudines > Platysternidae > Platysternon > Platysternon megacephalum. The sequence continues at coordinate 2,732,245 of QXTE01000069.1, forward strand.
TACTTAAGAAGAGTGTTGCAACACTGCTTGCTAACTGAAATGCTTGTGCTTGTATTTCTTACAAATTTGAATTCTGTGGTTCATAAGTGGTGTCGAGTTCAGAATTAAGAAGGAGCCTCTGTAAGATACTGATGGTTCCGTTCCTTCCTTTTACATTTCAAAAACACTTCTGTAGATTCTCATGCCAAAAAAAATATGGCGAGTTGTAGAAGAGCTGGTGTTAGATAATGTGCTACATGGATTCCTCAGCAGACTTGACACCTAGCATCTCTACTGTTCTTCCTGTTTACTGGCCATTTGATGTAAAGAATCCATGGTTCTATTTGTAAGAGTTGGGTTACTAATTTTGTGTCTTGCCCAAATTCCAGCTTGGGTAACTACATTCTCTCTCATGTTTGTTTCCCTGGTAGTTTCAGTGGAGTAAACATGCCTCACTCAGTGTCTGAAATCTTTGAAGTGTTTCTACACTGCAAAATAGCAATTGTGTTCCGCTCCAGAGAAGTGGCTGCATTTCAGTGGTTAGTGAAGTGATTCCTGTGTAGCCTTCTGCCTGTCTTGATAGGATAAAAGTTTGTTTAATGTGAGTTTCTGAATATGGTAAGGAACAGAAATTCTCAAGCAATCCCTCCATTTAGTGTTCACTGTAAGTTCTGGTGTCAGTAATTGGCCTTATAGACTGCCACCTCAAGTCATTTAACTGTTACCATTTTGAGACGCTTCAATCCTGCTGTATATTCCACCCTTTTATAGTATTTTTCTGCAACCGCTGTAGTCTGAAGAGAATGATATACGTTTAATTGCATTTTAGATGAGTCCTCATAATTACTTTAAGCTGTTTAGTTATTGGGAAAATGACCTGTAAGGCTGGTGTATGATATTTGAATAAAGTTGACTACATCTCCTCACACTCTGGCCATCATAACTTCTCATGTTTTTTCATGCAGCTCCTGCACCTAGAACAAAATCCCTTTTTGTGTGCACCTGATATCCTCGGTCTTTGAAACCCACTTTCCCCACAGATTTTCACTCCTTGGCGGTCTGCTCCTCATCTCTTACCTTGTGCAGTATCTATTTAAATATCAAATCTTATAAAGCATCGAGGACCACATGAAAGCAAAGACTTAATAGGCTTTTATAAAACATACACTGAAAGTGTCTATAATAAGTAGAGCCCTGCATGGATACAAACTTTGTATCTGCATCCAATCCGCCATCCTCAAACATGGTCAGCAGATATCCACATCCATGGATATAAAGCGGATATCCGCAGATTTGCTGGGCTCTAATAATAAGATCACTTACCTAGTCTGGCATCCCATCATCCAGGCTTCTATTTCCCTTTACGAGTCAGTAGTCTCCCTTTGGCTGGTGCAGAGATTCGAGGTTTCGGTGGATAGGTTGGTGAGCGTGGGGGTTTCTTGTAATGTAGCCCTCTGACCAAGCAAATGTTCTCTCCTTCTTGGGCAGTGGTTCTCAAGCTTTTGCACTGGTGACCTCTTTCACACAGCAAGTCTCTGAGTGTGAACTCCCCCCAAATTAAAAACACATTTTTTATATTTAACACAATTAGAAATGCTGGAGACGGAGCAGAGTTTGGGGTGGAGGCTGACAGCTCATGACCTGCACTTAACTTTGCGATCCCCTGAGGAGTCACAACCCGCAGTTTGAGAACCCCTGTTCTAGGGCAGCCAGAAAAGTCCAAACTAAATATAATGCCATCCTTTGGCCCTCCCCAAGCTCTGTCTTCTCCCCCATTGTCAAAAGATTACCAGTCTCTTGATCCTCCCCAGTCTAAGCAGTTCCTTCCCAGGACCCCAACTCTCACCCCTGTTGATACCAGGGAATGAAGCAGGGCACTTCTTCCCACCCTTGCTGGAAGCCTCAGTCTGGGTCCCTAAACAGGTGCCAGCAGCAGGCCTGCATCCACATCATTACTGTACAGTAACTCATCACTTAACATTGTAGTTCTGTTCCTGAAAAATGCGACTTGGGGGGGGGGGGGGGGGGGGGGGGGGGGGGGGGGGNGCCTGCCCACTCCACCCCTTCCCCCAAGCCCCCACCTTGACCCGTCTCTTCTCCCCATCTCCCTTCATCTTCAGTCTGCCTTAAATGGCCAGTGCACACCCAGTGACAGCGCCTGTGTGCTCAGAATGTTTGAGGGGCCTGTAGACCTGAAAGATCACCCTCAAGAATCCATGGCTTTAGAGAGGGAGGGAGAACTATACCAAGAAAAAAAATTGAAAGTCAGAAACCCTCTATCTCAGGGGTCCCCAACGCGGTGCTTTTTTTTTTTTTTTTTGCTCTGCCGGCAGCGCTTGGCGCCCGCCGGCAGCACTCGGGTTTTTGGTTTTTTTTTTGGCGCCCGCCAGACGAAAAAGGTTGGGGACCACTGCTCTATCTATTTCATTTCATTTTGAACTAAGGAATGTAACACTGAACATGGGAACTATAAAATAACAATTTTGTGTCCTGAGTTTTAAGAATTAAGTACCATTGCATCTTGGAGACCAAATATAAGTAAAGTTCAAAGGATGTATAGCAAGGTAATTATTTTATAGGCATTTTGCCATCCAGTCCTTATATCCTTTTTTACAAAGCCTAGAAAAGCCCTGCTTGGGTACAGCACCTGGTTATCAGAGAAGTTGTTGCTTTTTCTGTTTTAAAGCTGATTTATTTATTTATTTATTTGTTTGTTTGGGGGGGGGGGGTTACCACGGTGGAGTCAAATGAATTTCCTACGATTACGCAGTGAGGCAGTTGCTCAGATATGATTGGAATCAGGGAAATCTGGGCCACCTATCAACAGCTCTTGCCATTAGAGCACATCCTCCTAGCTTTTAGGATATGTCTACACTGCAGATAAACACCCAGGGCTGGCCTGTGTCAGCTGACTAAGGCTATAGGGCTATTTAATTGTGGTCTTGGGTCTGGGCTCTGGGCCCCTCTCTCCTCCCTCCTTCCCCCCCCCTCACCCCCCCATGGAGTCCCAGAGCCTGGGCTCCAGCCCGAGCCTGAATATCTACACTGCAGTTAAACAGCCCCATAGCCTAAGCCGCATGCGCCTATGTCAGCTGGCACGGGTTAGCCATGGGTGTTGAATTGCAGCGTAGACATACCCTTAGATGTCCTCTGTTGTCTTTGCAGCAGCAGAACACAAATCATTGTGCACCTTGGCTGAATTGTGCCTGTCTTTCTTTTAAAAAGAAAAAATACCGGTCCCATTCTTTGACTCTCCATTCTAGAGGTAGGAGGCAAGTGCAGAGGTTATTACCCTTGCAACTCCTCAGTTTTGCTCACTAGCAAAAAGCATCAGTGCAAACTATAAAAAGGAACTTGAGTGTATCATCTTCTAACTTTCAGACCTCCTTAAATACAGTTGCTGAACAAAATATAAATGTCTCCAGTGAGTATACTAGGAGGTCACTATGTTATCACAGAATACAGAATCTGTATTCTGCTCTAACCTTTGTTCATTGACTCTGCTCTGAGGAGCTTGTCATTCTCTCTCTTAACCAGTGTTTGCACTTCATGTCTAAGCATAGTTCTTCTGCAGTAACAGTTCAGGTTTGCCTTTGTCTGAACTAAAACTGGATAACATTTTAGAAAGAACCTGGAGGAATACTCAAAATTTGTTTTTTCACATTTAATCTTGCTTATTTTGATTTAACCTCTTTCTCTGAAGACAAATGCTTGAACAGTCAAGTAAAATGAAAACTTCCTCGGGTATCCAAGTTTGAATTCTATGATGCTTCAAAATCTAAAGACTTGTGAAAAATGCTGCCATCTATGGAATGTTCCAATTCAACATGGGAACTTAGGGCATTCACAGATATTGTGTTACACTCCAGTGTTATTAAAATAGTAGGAATTACGACAAATGACTATTTAGTATTAGAGAAACTAAAGCAACATTCTTCATAATTCCATTATTCAGGAAAGTAATCTGATGGCAAGATTTGGTCTCTTCAGATGCTTAAGGGCAACCAAACTTTTGCCCAAAAAGGATTGTACCAGCCAGTTGGTAGTGATGTGAGGGCCATACATGACTTCCATAAAGTTAGACAGTGACTTCAAGCACTCATAGTTAATATGGAAGAGATGCCATTTTCAGCTGAGAAGATTAAAATGGAGCATATTACACAGGAACCTGTTATCTTTGCTAGCCATGTTAAAGGGACACTGTCAACTTAAAATTCACCTGTAAGCCTGGAAATTCTGTACTGTTACAATACTTCAGATTGCTGCATCTGAAACAGATGAGAAGAACTCTATTTTTCAATTAGTTTATTGGTGTAGTTGCTAGTGCTTTATTTCCCCTGTATAGTCAGTTATCTTTGTTTCCCCACATAACACGTGTGACTATTGAAGATATATTTGAACTTTGTTCATGTAAAGGTGAGTTTGGGTGTGGGCTACTTGATAAAGGTTACCGATTTGCACTCAGATGCACTCTGGCCACCTGGATTATATAATCAAATAATAGGTAATGCAAGCAAAGTGTATTCTGCCATGGTAGTAGAAATTGACCCTCAATTACCATTTCTATACTGGGTACTCATCTATGGTCACTTTTTTTGGTCATTTTAAATTACTGTGATTACTTGATATCCCCACTCCAGTTACTGCATCCTGGCTAATCAGTGGAATCATTTTAAAACTTATTCGATACATTCCTTGTAGACAGTGTTCTCTTAATTCGCTATTAACTCTTCTTTGTTAGGCAGACTTAGCCTCAAAGTTGTAAATGAATGCTTATCTCCAGCTCTTGGCTTGGTGATGCTTCTTGCAGGAGCATTGGTAAAAGTGGATCAGCGTGTGAACATGCCAATTTATCCTCTACAAGTTTTTAATACGACTAAAATTATTTTTAAAGAAACAGTTATCTGGAAACTAAGGTATTTGACAATCTGGGAATACCAATTTACAGAATAAACATTATGCCCCCTCAAGGAAGCCTTGAGATGTCTATCCAAGTCATCCAGATAAGATGTTATCTCTAGGTATATTGATCAATTTTTTAATTATTCAGACATGTCCAGAGGACCCCTGTGTTCAGAATCCTGTAGTATTTAACAAGCTCTGTGACTTGCAGGTGAGCCATAATGGCTATAACCTTTGTAGTTTTGTTACGGGAAGGAAAATAGCATGGAAATATAGTTGAAGGTAAAGCCACAGAAATCTCAGTATCTCAGCATTTCACCCATTCTGTCTCCTAAGTGAGCATTTATAGCAGGAGTGTCAAACTCATTCTTTGGAAAGTGCTGAATTCTATTTTGAATTATGGTCTGGAATAAATTTAGGACTACTTTAGTCCCCTGCACTCACAGACACCGAGTAATGTTAATAGGAGGCTTGCACAAAGTTCAAATATAGAAAATATGGCCTCTAGCCAGTAACTAAAAGTTTTCATCCTTATTATTTATCAGACTGCAATTTAAATATGTAATGAAATGCAAATTATTTGTACAGTGTCATGATTGGGCTATATAGTTAATGCTCATCTGAATTAATGTGGCTGGGGATGTTGACATTGCTAGAGCCATTATTTCAGGTTGTCTGCAGACTCAGGAAGTCAACGTCGCATCGTTTGACTCTTGGCCTTATTTTGGAGGTTGAGGGCTTTTCTTTTAAATGAAACTGTAGGTTCTGCAGAATCTGAATGTAATGTGCAAGGCCACATAAATATATCAAGTGGGTTGGATCTGTCCTGTTGGCCAGGAGTTTGACACCCCAATTTACAGTATTTAAATTAGTCCTTATCTCTAGTATGGTCACCGTCATTTTAAGATAGTTTCAAATGGAGAAAGTTGAACTGAAATTAAAATTAGGTTACTCATTGCCCTCTACACAGGCTTTTCTTGTCAGACTCCTCAGATCAATCATATAAAATACTCTATGGCATATTCTTCAAAGTTTTAAAGGGCCGTCTTCAGTAAAAACTTCCATCTAGCTAGAATATCTTAAAATTGGCTTCCACAACAACTGTCTGGAAACAGGATGACTTTTTTGTTGCTGCGGACTCAGGCCCCAATGGCCAAAGAGTCTGCTTCTCTAAAACACTGACAACCAAAGCAATGGATCACTGATATTTCCCTGGAGGTCTGGGGTGGTACCCCTGTCCAGGATGAGGTGTTATAACACTTTAGGATATTTATCCCAACGTGTGCCTCTACCACCTAATATGTATCCATCAGTTTCTCAATTATAATTTGCCCATTCTGCAGAATGCCACGTTAGTGAATAGATGGGCTAATAAAATGGATGTTTACTAGGGATTGTGGTTAATTGAGCTCCTCTTTACCAATCCATTTGACCCTCATGCCATCCTCTTTCCTCTCCCCGTCCCCCATGCTATTCCCTACTGAATTCACAGGAATAATAAGGCTATTTTTATTGGCGTTGTAGCATTCTACTTAATTTGTTAGAACTGAAGAACACAGTTAGAAGAATGTCTTTTATTGACTGGATTATAAAAACATTTCTGGTGTCTGCAGAGTGTGTCTTTGTGTCTCCAAATTCTTCTCAATGTGATCATGAGAACACTACAATTCATTATTACTTTTGTGTAATTTTAATTTTGTTTTTCTTCCATGTGAGTGAAAACTAGATACATTCTAAACTCCTTTATATAAGCTGATTTTAGGCAACTTACAAAAGCTTTCCTTCTGATGCCTCTCACAAACATTACTGAGAATGGTTTCTCATTAGTGCCTGAGATATATACACATCCATTTACAAGGTAATTGCTTGAAATACTATGGCCTTTAAGAACTGATTTAATATATTAAACAAAGAGATAATGCATTTTAAAAAAACTAACATCTAACACATCCCCATTTATAACACATCCTTTCGCAATTAGGGTTTTAAATGCCTTTTAGGTTGTTAAAGTAAAACAGTAAATTAACAGGATTGTGCGGTTTGTAATGTGAATTCTGATTAATTTACAGATATTCTGCTAAGATGGTATTAGACCAATAGATGGTGCCATTACCTCAGAAACTGGTAAATTGTTTACTTAGCATATAAAATTAATGAAACAGTTGTATTATATGTGATATGATCTACTCTAGCTTTTGATAGAATTGAAATATTAATATTAATTTGGTTTTGTATTTTATAATGTGCTCTAAAACCAATACATTACCAAATATAAAACCATAAATTACTTCATAATGCAAATAGGTAGTGATTGATTAGTGAGCCAGTGGTGTAGGAATACAATCTGCTTTTATCTATATGGTTTCTTTTGGAACTTTTTGCTTTTAAAAAGCATTAAAGTCTGATACTTCTCTAGACGGGTCACAGATTCTGACTAAAGAAAATAAACTAGCAGGAGCAGTTCATATAAGATGTACATACTGTTCTAGCCATTTTAGTTCTCTTTTGCTTAAACTTGTTTCATTTTCTGATGTACCAGTTCTTTTGTTTATTTAAAAGCATAAGCAAAAAGTAATCCAAAGAACATCCTGTATCCTGCCATACTGAGCACCAAATGTGCGGTTTCTACCCCCGTCCAGTCCACATTGTGAAGACAGGTTCCATACTTAATTAAAATAAATTCGGTTAAAGCTTGTATGGTAGCATCTAGAGATTATTATTAAATTACATCTAGAGATTGCGGTGCTGTTGTGACCTGCAGAAAGAAGTGGTGGGATACAAGGTTCTTGGCAGGAAATGGTAGATTTGATTGGTTTGGGGTGGGCTGCCTTTAAGCAGGAGAGAGAGAGAAAGTCAAGAGTAGTGGTAATTATATGGCTGATGGGTGCGAAGCTGGGGTAACGGGCTGGAACTTTGATAACTGTCTTTGGTTTGTAATGAGGTATCAGTATTTGAAAAATGGCACAGTATGAATCTGTCTTCGTATGCTTTGTGTTTGAAACCAAGTTTACGCTGCTTCAGCTGGTTGCTCAGTACCTAGAACAGGTACACACATTGTATGGTTTACAAATCGGTTCTATTTTGTAGGGGTTGGTTCACTGAGTCAGAAGTGCATAGTATTTGTAATGGAGATAGCTATACCCTTCTCTTTACAGATGCATCTGGAACTTAAGGGGTTTTTTGTTGTTGTTTATTTAACTCCTAATTTAAAAAAAACACGTAAGTTGTCACACAACGCCAAATGCTTTCAAATGACGAATTAGTACAAATTAACTGGTACGTTTTATATAAGGGAAAAATGGATTTTTCTGTAGTGAGTGGTGAAAGTACTTTTGTGGATGAATACAGAGTGTCTTCCTTTGCAAAGGGTTTAAAAGAAACTCAGTGCTTACTCAGGAGTGAAAGCATCAAATTAAACTGTTTATGCTGACAAAGGACAAATTTGGATTTCAGCAAACGATGCAAGATTGTCTGATTGCTTGTCTTGTCTAGGAAAGCTTCTAGCCAAGACTTATAATGAAATACATGCATAAAATTAAACTGCTTGAAGTCTGTAGTTCAGCTTTCGGAAGCAGTAGGATATATTCCAGTGGTCTCTAGTGGCTGAACTTAGTCCCTTGGTACCAACATTGTTTTATATTCATAAATCAGCTCTTCATGCATTGGCAATGTCGGCCTGCGGAGCAAGCAGTACCACTGAGAGACTAGGCCGCTGAGCCAGGAACCAGATTGAAAAATGATCCCAATCGATGGGGCTGTGGAGAGCACTGAATTTTTACCTAGAATGAGCAGCAAATTGAATAACAATGAGTGTGTGTGAATAAGTGCCCTGTCAGTGAGCCCTGACACTGATGGATTAGAAAGTTCTCAATGTTACTCTCTCAACGCTGCATACCTCCTCCAGAGTGGCAGACTGAGGTAGCAAACAGGTCCTTGGGTGCTGAAAATGGACTGCTGTTAAGCACTAGGAAGTTCTCTGCAGTGAAAGTTCTGCTAAAAAAGATCCAGTAAGCTGATTTTAAAAAGCCATTGCAATTAATTATGAAACGGGAGGGGTGGGGGAAATCACTTACAGCATCTGGATTTTTTTAGTGCAAATACTAAAATTTTAAAATGAAAGTTAACTGCTAAGACAATTTGAAAACTCCTAAATTATGTAAAGGACAGTGTGATTCTAACATAAAATTCCATTACAACAGAGTCCATACACTTACTGTTTTCTTAACCTAGTGGCAGATTCTAATGGAATGCCAGATTCCATAAAGCAGTTTTAAAAATCTGTTTTGACCTCAGAAAAGTTAGGTCACATGTCCATATTAATTACCAGATTAAAAAACTTTTAGTACAGATTTTAAACCCTCAAATCTTAGTTTAAAATTTTATTTGTATGTTTCAACATGTCTAGCAATTTAAAGTGTTACTTGTTTAGCTGTTAGGTTAATTACTAATTCTTTAAGAAGCATCTTCCTAAAATGATGCTTACAGAAAACATGTGCAAGGTTAACTGTGTTTTAGGCTGACAGATCATTGGAAGTGCTATACTCTTGTACTTTTTGATGTTTACTGAGTTTTTACAGTTCTTAAATTGATCATAGAAATAAAAACTAGTTTAATATAATGAAGCTTTCTGACTGAAGCTGTGCTTCTAATGTCTGCATATCTGGAAGTGTGTGGGTCTTTAAAATGGATCAGACAATGCACTTTTGAAAAACTTGCTCTTCATTAGAAGATTGTTTTATTAATTAAGCATGGTAATTATGCAGCTTTCAAATTACTTTTAAGAAGAGGTGTTTGTGTCTGTGTTGAGCTGACGAAAGAGATATGCTGTTGTTAAACATACCTAAAGCAAATATGTAATATGATTATTATGTTGAATGTGAGATTAGTTAGAGATTAAATAAACAATTCATTGAATTACCAAGTATGACAGTGCTTTATTAATCCTTTCAGTGGCTTTCAGATATTAATTATTATAATTGAACAGCTATGCTTTTGATTAATCAGTGAGGTTGAATCTCAACTGCTGGTGTTTTATATTGGATGCTAGCTATGTAAAGTCGGAGCACCTTTCCAGATGAATTCCACATATCCAAGTTGCTGTTACAGTTGGCAAACATATAACTGTTGCTGGTTTTCCCTTTGTGCCATTGTGCTAAGTGTGTATTTAGAAATTTGCCCCTAGTCCTTTTAGTTTTTATGGCCAGATTTTCATAAGAAGTTGTGTCCAATGACTCCTGTGATGGGGCATTCTACTCACCGCATGGATGGCGCCTCCTCCTGGCCATTTAGAGATTAGCTCTGCGAGGCTGATGCCCCTTCCCGCAGTTGCACACCATTACTCAGTCTCTCTCTTCTGGTCTGCAGCCCCTCTCACACTTCACAAGCTGCTGCTGCCTCTTCATGACTCAGCCTTATGTCCAGGTCACTGTACATTTTCCCTTCTGGGGTATAGTCCTTCAAAGTCTCTGTCACTTACACAGTGACCCAGGCTTCCCGTTCACTGCCCTGCCCACTTCCCCAGTGCTGGGTAGGGGAATCTGGGCCTACCTGCTACTCTTGGTTCCAGCCCAGGGACCCTAGAACATGCAGCCAATGTCTGTTCGGTCCCCAGCCTTGCTGCTTACTCTCTGGGCTGCTTCCCACACCAGCATCCCCCCAGGGGGTTTGCCAGCCTTTCTACTCCCTCGTCCCAGGGAGCAACGAAGGGCTACTTGTCTCTATAGCCTCCAAACATATCTCCCTTCTCCCAGTGATTGGGGATTACGTACCTGGCTTTATAGAAACCCCACAGGTTCCCACACAGGTGAGCTTCTCCTAATTAGGGCTCTCTTCTCAGCCTTCAGCCTAATAGGTTAATTGGCCCATCTGGCCTCCATTAACCCCTTCAGGACAAGTGTGGGGTGGACACCCCATCGCAGCTGCCATTTGAGCACCTGCTTGAAGAAGGCAGTCTTTTAAAAGTACTCACCTGCCAGCAGCTTACAACTTTTCCCAGTGACAGCTCCTGGGTGTTGAACATTTTTGAAAAATCTGTCTCTAATTCTTTAAAGACCGCGGTTTTTTTGGAGAGAAAATGAGTGGTGTTTTCCTTTACACCCCTGGCCTGCCCTCTTCCGATGCCAAAGTGAAATGCCACTTACCAGTAGATTGTTCTGATGTTTATAATATGATTGTCTCATAATTTCATACTTTAATCAGTGATTAACCTAGTTTAAAGATAAGATCAATAGTCTGTAGCATTAATATAACATTGAGCTGAATAGGTGCCGTTCCCATCTCTGTTAGAGCCATTGTTTAAGGGTACTTGCAGACATCACTATACCAGTTACGTTTGTTTCACATTTGAAGGTTATTTTTCAAATATGAGGGCTAGAAACTCCTTTAAAAATTAAAGCTTAGAATCTCAAGCACCAGGGGCAGCCCCCAGAGAAGCACACTGGTTCACTGTGTTGCTATGGACTGGCCCAATTTGACCCCTGCTTAAAGTTCTCATCAGAATTTCTAGTAATTTGCAGTGTTGTTGTACCCAGGATATGAGACACACAAGGCGGGTGAGGTAATATCTTTTATTTTGTCAGAAATTGGTCCACTAATGATATTACTTCTCCTACCTGGTCTCTTTTTCTAGTAATTGTGTTTCTTTCCCTAACTAATAGACAGTAATGGATTATATTTTGCAATGTTAGGATTTTTACATCTCTTCAAGCATTAGCGTTAGAAAATGTTTAACTTCTTTCTGCATGCTTGTTAGAAATTAATGTTTGGTGGATATAGAATACATAAATAAGAGAACAATTTTGGTTCCCACATACAAATAGGCTATCCACAGTCCCTTGGTTTTTCTCTGATTTCAATGGGCATTGCAATGAGAAAAATCGGATGTCCAGCTTTCACTTAGTTCCATGGATTTTTATTGCCTGCTTGCCAGTCATAATATATAACTTTCCCAAGGCATCCAAAATACCTGGAACATTGTGGATTTGTTTGGATCATACATTTGACAGCCACTGGGAAGTTGGTGTTTGATAGTGAAGTTTTACAGCTGTACTTGGAAGCAACTGTCCATAGCTGGCGTTCTGCCAGGTCTGCAGCTGTATACACAGCCAAACATCTCGTGTAATGGCTGAATTCATCATCTTGTACACAAGAATTTAAGCCGTTTTTGCTAAATGGTTTCAATTGATACACATTTTAGTGTGAATGGATCAAGCTCACTCTCCAAAGTACCTCACATCAGTGTTGTCAAGTAGTGGATTATTTGGATTATTAGAGGAATGCAGAATAATAAAATGTATTTACTTACTCTTCTAAAAATGCATCCATTTTCTTGGGTTGCAAGTATAAGCATAAAAATACAATGTATAAATTTCAGATATTACCCAAAGTCCCTGTTGAGCTTCATCGTTCAAAAATCCATACGTCCTCAGAAGACTTGAACTCTGTTCCTATACAGAATGTTGGGCTGTGCAGTAAGCCTCCTGTTAGGGCACTTTTCTTTAAATGTGAGGCAATAAAGCTGTACTGTAAATATAAAACACATACTCAGGATTTACAAACTCAAGACGTACAATTCAGAATTTGTAGAGAAACATTGCACTCCTGCTCCAAGCTCTGCTTTGTATTTTTATTAGTTTTGTTAGCACCTTCATGGACCTCCTTTGTTTGTGGATGTATGTAGGTTAACTAATGTAAAAATACAGGTCTCAGAATTTAACAGGCTTTCAGCACTTCTTTGAAAGCTTCCTTATGTGTGGGATAAACTAAATTCATTATTTAATTTGAATTTAAAATTTAATACTTATTTGTTATCTTGACCAGTATAAATAATAAGGGGCAACTCTAAGGCACATTTAAATTGTGCATTGTTTTTATTATGTTACGTAACATTTTTTATACACTAGAGACTTTCCTTTCTTTAAAAGTTTGCTTTGTTCTTGTCCTGGTATTCTGAACCTTTTGGGCTTAAAAAACTCACTTAGGATTCTGTCCTTGGGATCTCTTTTCACCAAGCAACTGGTGGAGTGGAAGATTACATCTATTCCATTTGTGCTTTGTTTGAGATTATTGCTCATAAGGAAAAAACATTCTAATTGAAGAGCGAACACCACAAGTGCTATCTATCCTCTTCTCTAAGAGCATCCACCGGTGTACACAGGAAGTGTATGTACAAAAGAAAGATGTATAAAATGGGAGAGCATTAACAGAAGTTTTAGAAAATGAAGAAATATAAATTTTTCTCTTATGTGGTTATTACTTAAGAACAATAATCTTGTCTTTGAGATATTACTTTTACACTTATATTCTGGAAACTGTATATTTTGTGCAATCGTACTGTTAATCATGTGAAAGACACCTAGATCCTAGTATAAGCAGTTCTAAAATACTGGTTTCTAGTATTTTCAGTAGGCTTCCCATCCTGGGTGCAGAGGGACTTACCTGAATTAAGGAGGCACCTATAGTTTTGGGATCCATCCCCCATGTGGCTCTTTATCGCTCCAGTTAGAATTGCTTTTCCATATAATTTCACTTAGACTAGCTTTGTTTTTGCATCTTCATTTATACACCGGGTCCCATATCTATTCCAGAACACAATTGATTTTGCCCTTGGTTAGAGAATCAGTGAAATTTCTTTTGTTTGGTGTTTTGTCTGTTGACAACATCTGTTTATATGGTTCTATTCTGCTGCCAGTCCCTCAAATTCTTTTTGTTTCCAGTTTTAACTGTTCAAAAATGGAATCACATATTGCTCCAAGGCCTAAATGAATAGTCATTGCTTGTAATACAAGTACACACTTGGAGCATCCTACTGTTTTTAGATGTGATGTATTTGGTACTGTAAAGGTAATGATCCTCAACCACAGCAATATTCTGTAACAGGAATATCTGTCATATTCATTGGGATTACCATGTTCATTGATTTGTGTCTGTAAATCTGCTGTTTCTACCCTTTTAAATTTGATCTATAATTGGACCTCCTTAAATGGTTCAGATAAGGTAGTCTGTATTTCCTCAACAGTGTCACTGTCAGCTTCTCCTTTTTCATTATACATTCAGCAGACTGGATAAAATCAGCAGGACACCTCATTTGAAACTGTTTAATCGCTGTCTTTTTCTTTTGCTAAACCATTGAGCTGGTCAAGCGATGTACACAAATCATTTTAAATAGAAAATACAGCTTTCTGTGTGACCCAGCTAAACAGATAGTGCTATGCAAAACACTTTAAAAAGTAATAAATGCCAAAAAAATCTTTAATTGGAGTAAAAAATTGTAGATAACTTTATTCACTCTCCAAAAGTAGAGCGTCCTGAAATATTGTCAGGGCCATGTACAGACAAGATGATGTCTTCCTAAAGATCCACTCTTCTCTGAACAAAGCAAGTCTAAAATTTCAAATAGTGCTGAGCTGATTTTTGTCCATGTGTAGGAAGTGCATATTTATGTGTAAAGCCTGCAGTTACATTGCTTCAGGAAGAGCGGGGTTCTGTTGCATCAGTACTCTGGTAGTGCAATCTTTGAATGGATCAGAGATGTGATATTAAATGCTTGGCTCCATATTTGTCATTTTGACTATTTCCTGTTACTCTTCAAAGTACAAAGTAAAAATAATGGCTCAAAAGAAATGTTGCATAATAAACTGATGAAAGTAAATGTGGAAAATAACCTGGTGGCAGCAGCTATTGCCATTGCTGGTACACTTGTCTCCATGTGTCAAGGTGACTATCCCAGGGCAGCTCGTTAAAACAATCTGTTCTTTCTAAGTGTCTTGGTATTTAGTCTTACACCCTGCAACCTGGCAAGGCACAGGAGTGGGACAGAAAATACACACTCTGGCATTCCTTTAACTCACTTTCTATAACCTTGTTTTCATACTTCAGCATTTTACTGTAAATAATTTACACTAATAAAAATAGGACCACACCAAGTCTGTATGGACTAGAGGTAAATTTGGGACTCAAGTAAGTGTCACCTGTCACGAGAACAGACGTTTAAATGGTATGTGGTAAAATAAGGGTCAGTATTTTAATGAGCTTAAGTCAGATTTGTGGTGTGTTGCAGTTTTATTGACACTCTTGTTTTCTTCTAAAAATACTCTACAGAAATTCAGCAGTTATGTTACAGCTCCGTCAAAATTGAAATAAATGTCTTCACTTTATTATCGTAGGTTCTGGATCATTGGCAGCAATGGCAGTATTTGAAGATAAATTCAAACCAGACATGGAGGTAAGGAATGTTTTGGGGTTTTTTAATTCAGTATTACTACTTTCAGTAATTCTCAAAACACTGACATATATCAAATGGGTTTGATGCTAATACTGAATGTTGCTTTAGTTTAAAAAAAAAAAAAAAAGAGTAACCCTCCTGCTCCCAATGTCACTGTATAGTATGCTGGCTCATTGGAGAGCTGTCAAATTCAAATGGACATAGCCAACTTACAAATCCCAATACTTCTGTCTGTAATTTCTTTAATCGGTTCTTACAAAAGCTTCTATGATTAATGTAGGTGAAAGATTGGAGAAATAATTCTGTTTACAGTTTACTTTAGGTATATGAGAGTCCCTGTATAATCAGTTTCACTCTTTCCCCTGTATAGTCATTTCCTCATCCTCCCCCCTCTTTGTATGTCTTTCACATTCTTTTAAAGAAAGGAAAATGTGATTATAAAACCACAAAAATTGGCAGAAGTAAGTGCCTGAAACTACCTTTCACTCATTTTTTGAAACTGATTGGATTTCAAATTGGCTGTGGCCATTCAAATAACTGTATTCCAATCTTCAGGATCTACCTAAAAGATGTTATCAGAACATTTATAAGTTGTTTTGCTGATGGTCTGTACCAAACTTGAAAAATCTATAAATGCATGTTACCATGCAACCGTAATAATTTAAGAGTAAAAGCTGAAAGCCGTGGTGCCATGATCAAGTTTTGGATACATTATGTGCCAGAATAAGATGGTCCATTCTCATTATATCTGTTTATGAACACATCCATTGCATTGTTTTTATTTATGTATAGCATTTCTTCATTCGTATGTAGAATATAAGGTATACTAGGATTTTTAAAAACCAGTTATTGTTCAATAACTATTTACCTAAAAAGGTGAAAAATCCACAGTTGTCTGCAGATACACTATTGATGAAAATAAAACTAAAAGAATTAAGACGCTTCCTCTGACTATATCTGGTAAAATGCCTCAGTAATGTCAAGGCCTCCTTTAAACCACATTAATCTCTTCAAACTTTCCTTGAATGCTTGCTGCTTCTAGTTGCAATTGATTAATAATTCTACATGTTAAAGAAAAAAAAATGAGAATTGAATACAAAATTGAAAGTTTGAAGTAGATTAAAAATGACGTTAACATTTAGTTATTTTTCATAATTGTCATTGGAACATCAAAGATATCTATAACATTACTTTAAGGTATTTAGTGTTTAACTGAATCACATGGTGGCAAAACGGAAAGTTAACTGCAATAAATCTCTTTAGATTTCACTAATCTGTGTTGCATCTCTGCTATAGACCAATTTCTTAAGTCTTTATGCAATTGTATTCAGCAGCGTGATCCCATAACGCCACCGAATTCCTATCTGAAGTTATTTAAATTTACAATTTTAAGTGCATTGGTTTATTCTGTTAAATTTTCTTATGGAGTAACTTCACGTGGATTAACAATTGATTAAAAATTAGTAGTGAGCGCTTTTCCAGTTGTTAAATTTGTTATAAGATTACACAATGGGCAATAAATGGATCACTTTTCAAATTACTCCTAGAGAGAGACTTCCCAGAATGTTACATAAGAAGTAGTTATAGTTCTGTTAAAATAGTTTGTTTTGATAAACAAGATCAAGATTGCAAAGCTGCTGTGCTGCAGAGAGCACCTAATGAGACAGGACTTTTAGTGTGTAGAATGCATAAGCAATGTTGTCAGAATTTGGAATATTTTTAATTAGGCACTCAAACTCACTCCTTCATTTAAATAGCATGAAGGTTATGCGACTAACAGAAAAATCCATTAAATATCAAGTAACAGTGGAGTCTCCACTCGTGTAATGCAAACCATTGTGAGAGTGGCACATCACATTTTTGACTCTGTCCAGTTTCCTGTGTAACTGTGTATTTTTAACATGTGCTGCCTGAATTGACAACACAGACTAAAATCCTTAGGAACAATAGCTACTGCACAATCCCTTCTTAAAATTCAATAGCATAATTTTTCGCCATCTTGAAAAGAAAACCTTAAATCTCATTTTCAATTAGTTATCAAGATCCTTGGTTTTTTAAGCCATTTTTGAGTGTAACTTATTTTTTTAAAAAGCACCAAAAATTGGTAAACTTCAAATTTTTTTACTTAAAATGGTCAGCCTAATTAAATTGTCTTCATACACAAGCTTAAATGGCAGGAGAAATTCACTATTGTATCAAGCACGTAAAAATGTAGTCTACCAATGTATTGAAATTGATATGTAGTCTCGAGACTAGCATATAATTTAAGACTGGTTTTATGTTTATTGGGTGTTCTGTTAATTAAAATAGTGATATAATAACACATCAGAACAATCTAATATAGCTAAGAGCTAACTGAGAAGACTCAATTGGACTTTTTTTTAAGACTTAAATTCTTCTCCACTTTTCTACTATGGCTAACAGGTTAAAAGTCTAACTGTTAATTCTACATTTTTGAACACTGAAAATTAGGTTACTGTACACAGTGGGAAGTTCAACAAGATTAAAAAAACCCAAAGTAAATATTAACGATGGTTCTATTGAAAGGAGTAAACAAAATCATATAAATGCAGCACATCTTTGTATTATATGGTATGGACATAAAAATTGTCAATTGCTAAAACACATTGCAATGATGAGAAATTTAAAATTCCTGGAGATTAATTCATTAAAACTGGGTAGTAGATTAATATTTTTCTGTCAAGATCAATCCTGCTTGCTTTTGCATTAATTGTCAGAATATCTTGCTAGGGCTACTGAAAGGTAGTAGCGTGCTGCAAGACCATCACATCACAGAAAATGATTCAAAGGCAAACTGTCCTGCACCCTCTGGTATCGACTTGCAAATTAGCATCTGGAATCTAATTAAACAAGCTTAATGAAAGTAGCAGCTGAATACTGCTGGAAAAGACAATCAGCTTTTTTCCCTCTGATATATATTCTGTACTATTGAAGCTGATCACCAAACACATCGTGTGAGCACAGTTAAAAAAATTAGCATTTATTTGAAGAACAGGAACTGTTTTTCATTCTGTTATGCTTTTGGCATGCACTGGCGTCCCATGAGAGCCATGCCACAGCAGATAGTGCACAATATTTATAAACCCATGACAGGCAATAATAGGAACTTGGAAAAATTCTTTTGCTAGAATTTCAAGTTGAGAGCTGCCAAAAGCTGAGAGGATCAAATCTGCAGTGGCAGCTGCTGTGCCCTACAGTTAGAATTGTAGACTTTGAAGATGCTCAACTTAAAGAAATGAAGACTGCAGGCTTAGCCAATTTTTGCAGGTTTCTAGAGCCCTGGCTCTCTGCCTTTTGAAGATGAGTTGCTGAAGCTTCTCCCACTGCCTGAGGCATGCTAACACCAGCAGGATGTGTTTTTTTTCATAGACTTCGTGTGTCTTCAGTTTTGAGTAGCACATGCTTTGTCAATGCCAGCTGTGATGGTCTTTCTCTGGTTGCAATGCTGAGAGATGATCTCTACCCAACATCCTTCAGCGAAACTGCTAAGATGGAGAGTGACGTACACAAGTGCTACTTCTGCAGTCTGATTTATGGAGTCATGTTTCATTGTGAACCAAGTGCTGGCCTCTAGAGGAACTGTTATAGATTGCTGAAGAAGTGAACACTTTCAGCCCTGAAGGCCTGTAGATGTTTCAAAATGTGATGCCAAGCACCTGACTGCTGTAGAACAATATTAATTTGTCATGTGGGTAGCTACAGATCTACCTTAAATAATATAAGTGGAAGAACAGCACAGCTAATACGGTGTTGTGAGCTTAGTCAGTTTTTCCTTTTTGTGGAGTACC
Source organism: Platysternon megacephalum (assembly GCA_003942145.1). Taxonomy (NCBI): domain Eukaryota; kingdom Metazoa; phylum Chordata; order Testudines; family Platysternidae; genus Platysternon; species Platysternon megacephalum. The sequence goes on from QXTE01000069.1 coordinate 2,751,157, forward strand.
ACATGGTGTTAAACACCACATTCAGTTTTTTAAGTACATTAATGGTTTGTGCTGTTCAAAAATCCATATCAAGAGATATGGCAACCATCCTGAACTAGGATAAATTCTGCCTATAATATTAGGTGCTGGAGCTTTTGAATGGTCTGTATCCTTGTGGTGATTGGATTCCTAGTGATATTTGGGGGGAAAAGACCTTTAATAATATACATTTTGGTGATTGACCCTGCCTCTCACGAAGGAGAAGTTTTTGTAGGTTATGGAAGAAAATTACGGTACTTGATTAAAATACAGCTGTGTGCGCCTGTATTTCTCAATCACCTGACAAAAGCGTCATGTTTGACTAAGCAAAGATACAGGCTGCTCATGCTTCTGCTTTGTCTTCCATATTTCATCAAACCAATAAAAAGAGAAGCCAAAATAAGGAGACTCTAGAAAGATGACCAGCAGAAGTCATAGAAAACCATGATTGCAGGGAAATTTAGTAAAGATGTGTGACGTGTTCAGGATCAGAAGACAAATAGAAAAATAAGAGTGTGGGGAGGAAATGCAGGATTTAAATAATTGAATCTGAAATGGATCATTCTAAAAATATGAGAACATGCAGTATTTTTGATCGTGCAGTCTAACATTTGTTTGAGTAGCAAATGCAGACAAACATTTTACCTAGGGGGAAGGAGAGCTTTCTGAAGCCCATGGACAAAATTTCTCTCTCTCTCTTTTTTTTTTTTTTTTCCTTCGACCCATTCTCCTGACCATATTCCCCTTCTTTAAAAGAGTGTTACTGTACAGGACAGCGCAGACCATGGACTGTTGGTTAATCCACAGGAGACCATGGTGCTATTTCTGGCTCTGCTGTTGATCACTGAGACACCTGGAAGCCAATGGCTCTGTGCATCAGTTTCCCCATTTGTAAGAAGGGGATATTAGCTTCCTCAAAGGGAGATGAGTCTTAATGGGCTTATGTAAAGTCATTGATATTCTAAGAAGGAGGGCTTTACTGCAATTTTTTTCTATTTAAATAAAAATAGGTAAAAGGCATAGTTCCGCACCGTTGTGAAAGCATGCCATTTTCTTCCATTAAACATTATTAAAATATTTCATAAGTACTTTGGGGGACAGTGGGAAAACATGGGTGTAGCAATATGTAGCTGAATATTTGTTTTTACTAACTACTAACAATAATACTGGGTTATTTTTTGACTGTCAAAACTCTAATCTTCATCAATAGTAGTAGTCTCATCAGTCTTATTTAGATTGCATCTGTGTGACTCGATGCTCAAGAGCAATGACAAGCTGCATATGAATTTTGTATTCATTAGTGATGGTTGATCAAAACGTCTGTGTCCCTGCCATAGGGCTCAGGTGTGGAAGTCTGCGGGCTAATCCCACCAGCTGACATTCAGAGGTTTAATGACTCCACGGGAAGGTGACCACTTGCTGGGAAGTTTCTTGGCTGCACTCAGACAGCAGACAATAGAGATCAAGCAGGACTATCAGAGTTAAGCTGAAGAGCCTGCCTGAGATACTTGAATTCCTGTTGGTGTCAAACAGAGCTTAAGTAAACAAAACAGAACAAAATTAAAAATCTGACCCCCTGCACAAAAAGAAGTGCTTAAAATGTGTGCCCTGTGTACCTGTTTATTTCATTACACAGTGACAAGAGATTAGGCTGTTAGTAAACGTCTTTACTGCCTCTTATTGCTAGAGCTCACATTAATACAGATTTGGTATTTCCATGATGTGACTGTACTACTCCATCCTTCGGAGCTGTGCATCTCTGCACAGACTGGTGTCAGGTATTAGTGCAGACAGACCTTATTTTCAGGAGTTATATCATGCTGTTTCCTACTTTTAAACTAAAATTATTTAAACATGTTAACTCAATTCCTGTTTGACATATTGGATAGGTTCTGTTCTTAACTCCTTGCATGGACTGTCATGAAGAATTGATTTCCATTATGGAACTTATGAAAAACTGGAAATATGAAGTTAATTTTAAATGTATCCTACTACTTGGCAGTGAGATATGCTCTTAAATGGCTGGGATTACTGGAGAGGAGTTCTTAATATATGCTCTTTTCATATATCAAAGCACAATTTCCAAACGGAAGTCAGATAATAAAACCGCCTAAGGGTGATTTCCTTCTGAGTTACCACTGATACCCAAAACACTTCTTTGTTCTATATACTGACTATTTCCAGATACAGGAATCTTGTCTAAGTTCATCCATTCTTTACTTTAAATTGGACTCTGCTGCATGGCAAAGGAAACAATTTCCTTACCTTTGCAGAGGTAACACAAAGTTTGTACACAATAATGTAGACAAGCTATTCACAAACTGTGCTGAATGTTAGAGAACATTTTACAACACATAGGATAGATGTAGGGCAGGTAATTATTTTTTGATGCATTCTCAGGAGCAGATGTTCCAGTCTAAATTGTTTTAGTTTGTATGTTTCCTGTAACTGTGGAACAGGGAAAATGTACTGAGAAATATTTCACATACTACAATGCCTAAGTGCTGCCCCTGCAGTGAGAATCTTGAAGGCAGAGTGTAATTTTCCTATGAGCAAAGAACATTGAATTGGAATAAGGTCAGAGCAGAATTTAGACTAGGCTGAGAGAGGAGACGCCCTTTCAACGAGTGAATACTTACAAGGTTTATAAAGCATTTGGGTAAACTTAAGAGGAAAAGGGTTACAAGAGGGCCTAGGACTTTTTCTTTTTAAAATAAAATGTTGATCTTTCTTCACCCTCATCCTTCAACATTTTTGGTGCTAGTGAGATGAGCATGGAGTGCTTCACCTGAGACAGAGGTGTCCTTGCTGGACTTTGTTCCTATGGGGTATAATGGCATACAGTTACTTAAAATGACTCCTGTGCTTGGGTTGCTTTTCTCTCTACTCCCCTGTAGCTAAGATCCAAAATGTCACTACAGGCTGGTGGTGTAATATTAGGCAGATTGAGGATTTCAGGTTATCAAACTAAAGTCTTTAGTGTGGTAGAATTATCAAGTTCTTTTACTGCTGAACAAGTCCATTTCATTCTGAGAATCTGTTCCTTAAAAACTCTGAATATCAGAACATCACAAGTGATGGATTAAATCTGTTCTCATGTTAATTCATAGTTATTGTGAGTATAGAAGCAGCCAGAAACCCCACAGACTCAAGATGAGGCTTGTAATTTAAGATTTCATACCACTGGAACAATGTATTGTACAACTCTTCATGTAAGGAATGAAATATAGGAACCAATGTTACTGAATAGTATCTTGGAATCGTATAAGTTTTTGTTTTGGCAGGTAATTTGGCATAAATTGTTAATGTAAATCCAGGTTAGTGGGGAAGACATTATTTTACTAAAAAAGATAAACTGCTGATTAATTCAGTATAGAACTCAATTACAAATTGAAAGTGTCTCTGCGGGACTCCAGTACCCTAAAGACAACAGATGTTGAATTGATACTCCAGCATATTTCACACTGGTATGAAATATTAACATGGTTTATTATACTTGTGTGGTGTACAATATCAGACGGGGGGAGGTAGTGATGAGTCTGGGCTTGCAAGCGTATGTACCAATGAAACACAAAAATACTGTAATTACAAAGAAGAGTCAGGACTTTGAGAGGTGTATTTTATTGAAGAAAAGAGCTCAGTAGAAAATGGTAAGTTTAAAATAGTATAAATATTTAAATTTTGTTTACGTGGTATATATAATGTACAAGATAATACAAAAACATACATCATACAACACAATCTTTTTTAAATGTACAAAGTCAAAGACATTAATATTAACGGTTAAACTGCTGTGTTCACAGGACTACTAGCCTCAATGCCCTGGTCAGATCCAGTTTGGGTAATTAGTTACTGTCTACTCCATATTTGCCCTGTAGTTTCATTCCTCATTGCTGTAGTGTACTGTTCCTTTTAAATAGATGCTATGTTACTCCAGAAGTAGGTACACTTTGGTGGTGGGTGAAGTGACTTGTGCGCTAATATATCCCCACGATGACAGTGGCATAAATTCTATAGTAGATACTGTAGAATTTGGATCCGAGAGATTTCCAAGTGAGCCACACCAAATTGGAAGGCAGTGTCCCGTTTTAAAGGTGTTTGGATAGCTAAACGTTAATTGGTGTGTCATAGTGGTGACTTACGAAATGGGTGATAGTAGCCACATCAACCAGCAGCAATGACTGTGTTAATCTTCTCAAGCAGAGAGATAAGTGTTACTGTTGGCTAGGACTAGGCTGAAAAACAGCCACACACATTGTTAAAAAAAACCAAAAAACAGGTAACCCTAAAAATGACAAGAATAATCCTATTTTTAAAGCTTGCAGAAAAACTAGGATAGCTTTTATTTTATAACAAATGTATCACTCCAAATTCACAGTGTGACCCAGAGTTCCAATAAGTAGTAATTTGCCAAGGGATCCAAGTCTAATAATTACCATTTTTTGAGCTTCTTATACTCAGAGCTTTGAACAAAAATTGAGAGATTTTCACAGTGGGGTATGTGTACAAGATACACAGATTTGTAGGAAGGAGTCTCAATGTAAGTGGTAATGCTTCAGAATTTGGAGTTTTTCAAATCTGTTCCTAATTAAAGGCTGCAAGCTGGATTGGAAAATAAAGCAATAGTTGCATTAGCTTGATCCAAAATATGAAAAATGTTAGTTCTTAGTTTGATCTCTTCATTCACCATTATTCTCCCATCAGCTGGAGTGTTTGTAGGTTTCTTTATGTCCTATACTTTTTATGTCCTATACTTTTTAAAGTCTATCTACTACAGCTAAGTAAAACCTTTGTGTGGATTCAGAGAACCCTTGCCCTAAGAAAAACGCATGCCTTCAAGTACCACAAAGTTCCAGAATTCTGTATGGGAGAAATTCAGCTCTGATTGGAAGGCTCCATTTTTATCCCTGTGCAGGTGGGCCTCGCAGTTCTTGGAATGATTTTGTGGGCTGCCAGTGGCAGAGAACACCCCTATCTTTGAATTATACAACTACAGAGTTACAATAGTAGTTGAACTCCAATATATATATTTTCACCTGTCCTAGTTTCTTGATCATTTATTCTGGCATTACCCTAATTTCCTTCAGTCTTTCTTCTATACACTCTAGAAAACTAATGACTGTTTCTGGCACTTGTCTGCCCCATCTAAGCACCATTTTGAATACAGAAGCAGAAAATACATTAAATATTTGTTTTTCCCCATGTCCACAAACTAATCTTGCCGTGAGAGATCTCATGGTGATCTTCACTGACCACTTTTTCTTCACTGCTGCTTTTCCTTTTTTACTATGTGCTTTTTGTAATTATTTCAACTGCTCTTTTAACAGTTGCTTTAATGTGCTCTGGCTTTAAACCAATCTAGCGGATTTGAGTGCAGTATTTTTTCACATTAAACATACAGTAATTCTCTTTAAAGAAATTCCACTTCCCCTCTGTGCTCTGTTGTCATTCCTCCCGTGCCCGTCTTTGTGGCGTTAGACTAATCATGGACAAGCAGAGCTGTTTACTGTGTCCCTCTTCTCATTCATTTACAGTGAGTGATGTATTCCAGAATATCTGGATGCTGTATCACTTTATGGTCCAACCCCTTACTCCCCTTGTCATCCTAGTGCTGTCACAGAATTAACATCCTCTTTGCCTTCTGCTTTTTTACTTTTGTTAATTTCTTAGCTGCAACTTAACCTCCTAGAGTCTGGTCTCCAGAATCCCTCTACACTTGATGAGGCCACTTTGAACATCTCCCCTTTGAACCTCTCGTTCTCTTAAACGTTTCAGACTGTGATCAGTTGTGTGCTAAATTGAGCTTGTTTTTTTTCAGGTGTTCAACAAGCCCCACTTCCACTCCCACATGCTCCAGATGTGCTTATTCAGCAATAGCCCCATCTTGCGCTGTTGAAACTATAGGATTTCTCTCCATTCTCTGCCCCTACCAGCTCCTTCATGACCCTTTAGAGCATGTACAAAAAATGGTGGGGAAAGAAAAGGCAACAAAACATGATGTGAAGGCAATGTCAATAACTCCCCACAGTCAGCACCAGGTGCAGTTCAATTAAACTTAACAATTCCCAAGTGGTCACTCACAGGCACTCACTTCACCTAAACAAAGTGAGATGAAAACAAAGCACAGTCTTTTGATTTGGAGATCCAGTACGATAACTTCATAACAGTATTTGTCTGTGTTGTAAAGCATTCATCACCTAAACTCCATCGGATGGGAAGCTCGGTGATTGGGACTTTCAAACAGTCTGAGCTATTAAGATTGTATACCCCAGCGCCTCCCCCCTCAGTTCAAGTTTAAAATGTAGCCAAACAGATTCATTCCAGACTAAATGGTTGACTTTCAGCCCTCTCTTTAAAAAAATTAATAAAAATGCTTTGCATCAGACCTGTCATCTTGGTTCCACTGTCTCCTTGGACTTTCCCAAAAGATTTTAGTGTTGCTTCCAGTCACATATCGATCTCCAACACAATTTCTCCCAGCAGACAGGCATAGCCACACTTTCACATACAGCAGTGTGCTGATTACACTTCCAAAGTCTAATTATCCTGCTGTAGGCACTTATGTCCTTCAAGAGGTATTGTTTTCCTAACTCCCAGGCCTTCTTTATAGATTTTTTTACTACGTCTATGTCCTTGGGCTCCCAATACTTTTCCTCACTCCTCAGATTCTCACTTAAAGTAGTTTGTATATTTTACTTTTTCAGTACAGGAAGGACATGGAACAAATTTCACCCCGGTGCAAAAGTATCACCATGATATTTTCAAAAATTCTTCGACCCAGTATAAATGTACTGCATGCAGATTCTTCAGATTTGTGATGAAATGCTAAACTTGTTAGAGCATTTTACTTATTTACGTATATGCTAAATATCAAAATAGGATATTGCTGGTTATCTACTAGACACTAATTCATTCCAGTTGGGTGATAATCTAAATAACTAATTAAAAAAACCTCTCTGTACAATATATAAATCTGTTGGAGAGGAAAAAAAAAAAAGAGGTCTCCTGTATGAATTGCTTGTCAAGTTCCCAAAACATCAGGGAAATAATATTCTCTAAACAGCTGCAACCGTTGTATTTGTTTGAGACATCAGTAGGCTTAAGTGATATAATTCTTCTTAAAAGCTATTAGCAAAAAATAGGATTAATTGGATGTAGACATAACCAACATGCTCCATAGAAAAGGTTGTATTCAAAATCTGAAAATCATTTAAGTGTGAAGAGAAATTCGATTCAAGCTATATAAAAGAATAATATGGAAAAGTTCCTTATCCTTGCTATTTGGGACTTGCACCATAGCAGATGTAGAGAGGTAATCTATCAGTTTTTGAGTGTCTACAAAATGCAACTCTCCAGATAGCAGGTTTAAAGTAAAGATTTAATACAGTCTCCATCTACTATGATGTTGCAGTGACAGTTTAAAACTCATTCTCTAAATCTCAGCAGACTTTATAGCTAGCAGTGGGCCAATATAAAGTTTAATGGCCTTACAACACATAAATCATCTTTTAAAGATGCTACTAGTAGCTCCAATATTAAATGCAGACAATCGTCTACGTTATAAATAATTTATCAAACACCATTTTAGATTAGCCTTCCATGCTGAGTTATTTATTTTAGCCTTTACTGTAGTATTCCTAAGGCACGTTTTGAAAGATCCATTACTGGTCAGTTTAATGAACTTGGGGGTCTGTTTTGTTCCCTTCAAGCACTATGGTACAGCTGTGGTGACCATTACATGGCTGATCTGGACCTCTTTGTGCCTTTTACAAGTGCTGCCCATTTGTCATGCAGTGGTAAATGGAGTTGCACATTGGAGTCCTGGGACACATTGTGTGATGTAGTGATGGAGACAAACAGATAGCTCTATAAAGTGCTGCTTGTCACAGCTGACTTGTATTACAGTACATCACTCTTACTGTAATCTCATTTAAGAAGCAGTGTAGACCCGGGAGAATGATATTCCCAGTTAGCTTGGTCTTTCCAACCATAAAGTAGGAAGTGCTCCTTTTATATACTCTGAACTTTTAGGGGTTTTTCAGATTAATTATTACCGTGACTCATTCATGCCACTGTAGTTAAGACTGTGTCAGCACTTTCATTATAACCCCCTATTTTCTGACCATAAAATCTCACTCCTTTGTATGCAGGGTCCCTACACAGGAACAGGTTTTTTAAACCAGTTTTTACAAGGACATTTTGGTCATCTTTTTAAATTATGAAAGGCTGAGAAAGATATTTGTCACATTTGGATGCTGTTTAATTACATGTCTTAGATTTAATTAAATAGGCTGAACTATTTCAAATTATGGTCCTGTAGTATTTAATATTCTGAGAGGATCTTAATTATAACAGGCATCTACCAAATAGAGATTGTTTTGGTCTATCATTTACTTTGGGTTTAAGAATATTTTGCTAACAGAGTAACACATATGGTGCATTTTAAAAGCAAAAAAAATGCTTTTTTACCCAGGAGACTGAGGTGACTCTGAAGGAAGATTTAAAACTGAACACAGTTGTTTTTACATTCAAATAGAAAAGGCCTAATCTGTTACCAAAGAGAACTAAAGTGGATACATTATCCTTAACCTGTGGCCTATAATGTATTTCTTAGTTTAAATTTCATATGTTTGTTTAAAACTTGTACAAAAGGGTTAATTTAAAATAGTGGTAAACTTCCAGGTAACCAAAAAAGTGTAATTTTACTATGTTCATTTCCATAGACAGTACTAAAATGTTCCTGTCATGCTAGGATTCTAATTAACGAAATTATTCTTTTACCAAATGAAAAAAAACCCTCATTCACTACCCCAAAACACTGAAGTGATGTGCAGAAATTTTTTTATGTGGCTTTGCTGTTTTGTTCCCCTGGGTGAATCTGCACAAAGTGCAGTTGAATATATTTTAAAAGATTTCATCTGATAAGATGGGAGTGAAGTAAGAAAGCACACTGTTTCTGTGGCTGAGTACAGACCTCTTGGTCAATGTCATAATTAAGCTGTGAGAATATGAATACTGCTAATAACAGGCTCTTGTATGGAGGGTCACTGGAGAATGTAAAGTCTGCCTGGGGTACAGACATGATTGTGGCTGAGCTACTGTGGGGATCCTCTTCAGCTGCACTTGAATACTGGCGCTTGTGCAGCTGCTGCTTGAATCTGAAAACATTCTAGGACAAGCGCACACACCCTAAGGATCATTATTTCCTGTGGCAGGATTTAAAAAAAAAAAGTTTAAAGGCTTTACATGAAGTGAGCAGAGCTGCATTTACCAAAAGCAGCTTTGAAAGCTAATTTGCCAGTGTATTCCCGATGTCTAACGATGGCAAGTCAGATATTCAAACTGCTACATGAACTATTAAGAGCTTGGATAAAACTGGTAACTTTGGAGACTCAGATTTCAGTTGCTCCATTGTGCCTTAGTTGTACATCATGTTTAACTCGACATCGCCATAGGGTTGGACATGTCTGCAATAACTAAACACCACCTTGGTGAGTGAAGGATAAAACGGTGACTTGGAATTTCCTATACGTGTATTAGAGTCCTGGTTTTTAGTATTGCTTTGTTAAATTTAAGTCTGAATTAACATGTTATGTTTGTTCAAGTCAGAGAATAATCATTTTAAAAAAAATGTTCCTTGATCTTATGCATTGGGAGTAAATTATAAAAGTGGGGGTTAACAGTATACTTGAATGTGTAATTATAGCAACTTCAGAAGATGAGATTTACACACCAAAGAGCCCAATCCTGCAGTGCTACTCAGACAAAAGTCCAGTTGAAGTTAATCCTAGCACCAGCACTTAAGTAAAAGTTCTGATAGAGTAGAGCCTGAAGGACTGGGCCCTAAGTAATGTTTTCCCCTTGATGAGTATAAATTTACATAATGTATTAATATAAGTATTATTTGGCCATTGAGAAGATAGTACTTTGTCTTTTGTTTCCTTAAGGCAGTGGTTCCCAAACTGGGGTTCGCGAAATGTTACAGGGGGTTCTCAGGAAAAAATTCCCTAATGGCGGACAGAACTGTCCCTAGGGACCCTGGGCAGCTTGGGGCCAGCAGCCCGGAGCCCCTGGACTTCCAAGAGCTAAGCAGATCAAAGCAAGCATATCTATCACACTGAGGAGATTTAAACTTCAAGACTCCTTATAAGAAAGGGAGGTGGATACTTTTTGCTGTTTTTAAAATTAAATAGGCAGCTAGTGTTGTTCTTCATAATAATTTTAAAAACAACTTCAAGCTTTCTTGTAACATGCGTTGTTTGCCTGGACTGCTCAAGACCTGATTGCTTGTGTAGGAGGAACTCTTTGAGTTGGCTTCTTAAATACCTTCCTGCTGTTTCACATCTGATACTTCTTGATGGAACCTTGTCTTATAACAGGCTTATTCAAAGTGATACAAGCTACGAAAGTGAGATCTTGGCAGCGTGTTGCCGTTTTCATAACAGTGTGTAATAAGCATGTCATAAAAACAAATTTTATATTTCCAAGAGCACTGCTTTTATAATTTATACTCAGGTAAAGGAGAAAATCCCTGGAAATATTCATTTTTAGGAGGGGGTCGTGAGACTTGACATTTTAGTGAAAGGGGTTCACAGGTTGTTAGTTTGGGAACCACTTCTTTAAGGTTTAATATATTGCTGCAGGAGATTAAATTGTTTGTGTTTAATACCTAAAAATCATGTTTGCCTCATTTCCTCATGAGTGAGCATTTTAGTACCTGGGTGTTTTTTGTTTTTTTTAATACACTGGTGTATCCAGCCCATTTGTACCAAGTAGCATTGAATTTATGCCACAATTAGTACTGGGCAAGAAACCTATCCATTACCAGCTGATTATCAATGGTCAGATGAATTTTTGCTGCCCAGGTGACACTTGCAAACCCTTCTCCTCTCCCCAGGAGTGACTTCTGAGGATGAGGTGGGAGTGAACAGTTTCCAAGGGTCAGCCACCAAGCAATAATTAACAAGCCAGCCTCCAGGTATTTTTAAACAAAAACCAGGCTCCGTCATCTCATCCCAACAGTGTCTGGAGTGACAATCTTTCCAGTTACAGTTTAGAGTGATTAGAGGGAACCAGTCCTGGAATGGAAGGAAACAAAAACAAAAAAATTTAAAATCAATTTTAAAGTCAGCCCAAATGAGGGAACATCTTTTAGAAGTGGCTTCAGTGATTGTCTCTAATTTCTGAGGACCATTTGGTCTTTCAGAGACCACTGTCCGTCTTGGAATTGTACCTGAATCTTTTTTGTGGGTTCTTTTTAATCTCTTTGACTTTAAAGCCAATCAGTTGTTCTTTTGGTTCCCAGAGTTGTGATTCATGGATTTGACATTTATATGTGGCTTTTCCTAAATAAGTGAGCATTAGTAGGACATCCACTTGTGGTGTTATGGTGTGTGTGTGTGTGGGGGGGATATTTAGTCCACTTTTCCCCCTGAAGCATGAGGGAACAGTGGGTCCTAAGTTGTGATTTGAAGAGAGCTGACTTGTTAAATGTTATCTAAGAGGTTGGAATAAGGAAACGTTATATATAATGTTCCTATTATCTTTTAAAGCAATTGCTGTAGTTGCTACAGGGATATTTTGTGATCATGAATGGCAGAGGTGGTGAGCCATGAGACATCTGTTAAATTTCAGCTAGGGATTGCATTTTTTCCAACTGTGAGCCTTTTCCAGATCCTGCTGGATGTATGTGAAACGTGCTGATGAACCACTCTACCAGTAATATAACCTTTGTCACCTCAATACAATTTAATGCAGTATGTTCAGTTACAATGTGAAGTTGCGGATTCTCCTTTGTTTCACAATACCGAATGGCTTCCAGAATTGTTTGCAACATCCCTGAATCGCCTCAGGGATTGTCAGTTAGGAGTTACATTTGAAATGAAACCTAATTCTTTCCCTTGCTGAGTCTGTAGAGGGAGCTAATGTAGCTGTAATAGGCTTTCCCTTTCTGCTACAGAGAAACTACAATTATGCGAATCTTTTCAGGCTGTAACTTGCTGTACAGAATGCATAGTTTGAGGCCAGTTATACCAGAGTAATTCAGTGAAGGGTTGTGTTGTAGTTGTGTACACAATTAAATAGATTTTATTGTAATGTGCTCTCTGGGGGCGAGGGGGGTTGTTGCTTAGATCACTGAGCAAGCATTGGGCTGATGCATGGAACTTATTGCAGTCTTTCTGAAAGGTAATTTAGATAATTTCCATTAAATACAGAACAATTCAAATTTCCTTTGAGAAACTGTATAAGCCAGGTGTCTGTACGGTGTTCATTTCAAGAACATATGCATGCTTTAAAGAGTAAAACTCTTTGGGCATTAGAAATCCTATGCTAAGGGGTATGTTTGTATCTCAAATACACATTTGTAAACTTATGCAGGACTAAAAAAGTAGTGCATAATTTTAGCCATAATAGGAATTTTCTTTAGATAGGAGGTTTTCCCCGACTTGAAACAAGCAGCATATCTTTCCTTTCCTAGAATATCCAAGTCTACAGATGAGTAGAATTTTGCTGCTTCATTAACTCTGAACTAGTTAATGAAACTGCACAGTAGAGTGTCTGTACTACTGACAAAAGTATAAATGTATTACACATTCATTTCATATTAGTAGTTATAGTCCATTTAAATTGAAACATTGTAACACTTGGTATTTACAAATAGTAAATTTTAAAATTTACAAACACACACTTTACTTGGATTTATATAAAAGTGGCCATACTCCCATTCCTGCTATAAATTTTATATTCTCAAATTCTGTGCTTATCAATGTTTCTTTTAATACTCTTCTCCCGTGCACTACACTGGCATCTGAAAACATTAGCTAGCTATGATGCAGTGCAGATCAAAGCTCCCCTGTAATGCAGCTATTCAGATGAGTAGAATAAATTTTGCAATCCAAGTTGGCTATGTTACAAAACATACAAATCATTTTCTTACTATAGAGGATGATTAAATAGTCTCTACTCAAGGCAGTCTTTAACTAAACTAGCATGCAATTTGTATGCAAGTGTTTTACACAGGGCATTACAGGGAAACTTGCATTATAGTTTGCTGTACATGTATGTATTTAAGGTCTGGAAGATACTAAATCGTTATGAACGTCAGTTTCTCCCCTTCATAGTTAAAGGTTTTTCATTTCTAAAATTTGTTCACCCTGACATCTTCATGATAATCGGTTTGACATGTACCAATGATGGCGCTCATGATAGGAAAGCTGGCCCTTTGGGTAGTGCTGACCATTGTTCAGATTCACAATACTGTATTTTAAAGAGGATGCCTAAGACAACTTAGGACATGTACAGAAATATACATCTCCGTCTGATAGTATGGTCTCAGTTAATAGGGCAAGTGACCCTGTTGAATCACACTTCAGTAACCTCTAGAAAGTAGCCCCTTAATTTGATCATTCATAATTTCGCTCCTTCTGTACATTAGATGATTAGTTTTCCCTTTTATTTAAATGAAATGACAATTTAAGAACTTTTCTATCTAACTACGCTGTGCTGCACAATTTCCACATTTACAGGAGGTAGTAAACTAGACAAGCTTTATTTTATTTTTCCCCCCAGGAAGAGGAAGCCAAACAGCTTGTGAGAGATGCCATCTCAGCTGGCATATTCAATGATCTGGGCTCCGGCAGTAACATAGATCTCTGTGTTATAAGCAAAAACAAGTTGGATTTTCTCCGTCCTTATGATGTGGCCAACAAAAAAGGTGAAAGGTTAGTATTTCTGAAGCTGCATATTGTCCACTCTTTCCCTAACATTTCAGTCAGACCCTTCCCAGTATATTTTGATACACCTCTACCTCGATATAACACACATTCACATATAACACGGTAAAGCAGTGCTCTGGGGGAGCGGGGCTGCGCACTCTGGTGGATCAAAGCAAGTTCGATATAACACAGTTTCACCTATAACGCGGTAAGATTTTTTGGCTCCTGAGGACAGCGTTATATCAGGGAAGAGGTATATTGCTTTTTCAGTGTCTACCACCATTAGCTCCTGCCTTCAGAGAGAGGAAGGGCTTCACCGATGTTTGGAGAACAGACTGTGCCTGGGGTTGCTGGTTTTAAACGCAGTCTCTGGATCACTAGCATTTCCTTTAAAACAGAAGTTTGTAGAGGTTTTTTTTGTAAATCATTGCGGGAGGGACTGTCAATTGTTCTATGGTTAACTTTGGCCCAACCAAAAATCTTCAGTCTAAAGGGAAATGCAAATAAGATAAGGAATTTAGGGGAACAAATGTTGCAGATTGTCAGCAATGCTCCTTTCCCCTGGAACGTCCCTCTCTTGACCTTTTCACCACCTAGAGCTTTATGTTCTCCAGCTCCCTAGTTTGACAGGCCACAGGAAGAGAGAGAGCCCCTCCTTTCACATGGTTTGTCACATTTGTAGTTTTACACACAATTTTATGCTGTTGCTCTTTCTTCCTTCAAAGCTGATGCATTTTGAATTCTCTGAACTTAAACAGCCAAGAAATTAGTTAAGTACAGCCACCGTACCCTATCTAAGTATGATTCTGCAGTGCAGTTTTCATGATTGGCCTCAGAGAAGTAACCGAACCTTTTAGGAATACTCAAGGCACAGAGGTGGTGAAATTCCAAAGTAAGCAAACGTGTGTGCAGTTAGTTGGGTAAGAGACAAGCTGAAAGTTTAACTGCTACCCATGCAGCAGTCACCCCAGCACACTGCATTGCCTAATCAGTGAGTCACAGCCCCTGCAGGCAGTTAAGATTTTGCAATATGTATATTTACACAAGGTGTAATGTGGTTGTGTAATCTTACATACCATTGCAGAAATAGTGGAATGGAAATAAAAATTCACCTTCTTCAAAGCGAACAATAGGGAAAGGCATAGTGCGAGCTGCACAGCTTGTCTGTTAGACTGTCCATTATAAACCTGCATGGGATATGATACTGAGCTGGAACTTGAATGGTAAGTTACAGGAATTCTCTCCTGGACTTACATGAACATCTGTTCCTTAAAGTGAATAGCAAAGAAGCTGTCTTAAAAACATTGTTTGGATTCAACCCTAGGGAAATCCTCTTATGTTGGGGAGCTGCTCTGTAACTTTCATTGATTATCTTTTCAACAGGTATGGTAAGTACAGGTGTGAAAAAGGAACTACAGCTGTTCTCACAGAAAATGTGGCTCTCCTGGAACTTGAAGTGGTGGATGAAACAGTACAAACAATGGACACTTCCTGAAGTATTAGACTGAACTCTAGTGACACTACATGTTAGCCATGTCTGGTTTATAGTAGAAGCCTTCCTGCATGAAAAACCTCAATTTGTAGTAAATAAATGGGTTCTGACCAATTTGTTGAGTTGAGTATTTTTGGTTTTCTGTGTTGATTGGCTGATTTACCATTCCTTACCTACACAACCAAACAAAACCCCCCCCATACCATCCATCTCATTGTGATCTTTCTCTGAACAGTCATCAGACACATTGTAAGCTATGAGTGAGTCACAGTTCACAGAGCAGAGGGCTGAAGTACACGTTCAGCTAGTTGGGCCATTCCCTCTTGAGTGGATGTCGCCATTGTCATTAATCAGCTGCTACCTGTACTGTGGGTAGTCAAGATAGGACTAGCAGAAAAACCTGCTACCACTAAGTTCAGTGGCTTCTCTCTCTCTTGTTTCAACACAGAAAACAGCAGCTATACATTGTATTTCCCCATTACCAAAGAGTCAGGATAGCCTCTAACCTGTACAACAGCACAGTGGTTAGACATTGTTTTTAGAAGGCAGAACTGATGTAACTGAGATTTAGTCCATTTCCTTGCAAGTTGACAGTTTCACACTGTGCATCAAACAGATATTGGGGGATATAAACACTTTACAAGAACAATTTTAGACTTAGACTCAGTCATTTTGCAACAAAACACTTTGTGTTCCTTAACACTGAACTCAAATATAGATAGTTTCTTACAAAGGAAGTTGTTTATTTTGTAAATCATGGTTTTATTTATCTAAAAATGCACAGTTGCAAAAATTTACCTTTTAATACACATTTACTTATAAGCACTAATAGATCTTATGTAGCAAGGAAGTGACCAGACTTATCAAAATACTCAAGTAATTTGAGCCTTCTTGACAGCCAAAGAACTTTTATTCTACATTACACCAACAGAGGCATTGCACAACCATGTCTATGAATGTGTAGTTGCCACTATAGTTTAAAGGAAACCTGCAGTACAAAGGTGACAATCTTTATTATATTTAAATATAATAAAAATCTGGCTTCTTGATCATTTCTGAACATGTTAGCATTGGGAATGGAGGAAGCATTCTGGCCTGTCTCCTACATTCTCATGCTGAGTTGAATATCCTGGACTTCCTAACAGGAAGTATCAGTAAAATGGCATTTTACATCTAAGTGATACCAGCATCATTCACATCTTGAGGTTTAACACCTTAGCTGAATATTTTGAAATTCAGTTGAAGAGTTTAACTGGGCACTGCAGTTTTCCTTTAAGTAGTGAGAAGTAGGTTTAAAAAATCCATTCAAAGCATATACATGTATTTAACCCTCTTACCCTAATTATTTCCAAGAGACTAAGGCCTTTTTATATTTTTTTTTTAAAAGAGTAAGGTGTCACAGGCTGTATTTAAACACGAACAACTGCCACCCACAAACATACATTATAGCAATGGACTCTACCTCACACAGAAGAAACACTATAGCAGTACAAGTCTAGTTCCCCTGGATGTTGTCCTTTGAGACTGTTAACTGCAGCAGTTCCCCTGAACAGTTAGGTGAAATGGAAACACTTGAACGTGAATCCGCAAGTTTGGTTTCTAAAGCAGTGAAAACTTTTCATTGTCACTAATGAAACAAATCATTGATTCAATGAATGAATTTAGTTGACTGAAAATTTTTAGGTGTTTAAAAAAATTAGTCTTTTAAACAAGATGTCTCCTTCAAATTAGCTTGAGTTTCTTATAAAAATTCACATTTTATAAATTAGCTTTCACAGTTAAATAGGTATGGGCTGAACCTTATTTAAAATTACACAAAGCATTGGTCTTATTTCATGCTAAATGTAAATAATATCATTACTATGTTTGAAAAAGGTTTTAAAACACTGCTTTCCTTGCATTTTATTTATGAATGGCTGAAGTACCACTGGATTTGATAAAAGTATCTTCCCCAAAATAGAATTGGCTTAGAGTAACACTGGTTTTATAATAGACTTTTAGCCTAACAAGATTAATGCCAAAGGGGAAAATACATTTATAAAGATACATTGCTTGTAGAAGCAATGCTTTTCAGGTATATGCTAGACTCACCTCATTGTCTATAACCAAGTTAACAGATAAATGCATCAGCAAAATATTCACTCTAAATTTTCAGATAAAAAAATCTTCAAACAAGTGTCCCCCCTTCCTATTTTTGCAAAGGAGGGGATAAAACACAAAGCTGAACACTTTAAAAATATATGAACTAAAAACTGAAATTGCTATTAACCATGTGCAGAAGAGGCAAAGTAGCAGTTATACAAATTACACAATCTACTGCAATTCTTACATTAGTATAAAGTGATTTCACTGAAGGAATTATTTCAATATTTCACATTACAGTTAAGATAAAGGGGTGTGTCAAAGGCTCAATGAGACACCCCAGTTAATATAATCTATTCTAGATTACACACAGTTTTAAGAAAGGACCCTTAAATGATCTACATCTGTAACATGTTATTGGCTTTTTAAAAAAAAAAAAATGCTTGCAATACCTCATAGAATCTTCACTTTAAAGCATGACCACCTGGTAAGAGTCCTTGTCAAATAACCTGCAGAAACAATGGAGCATCTTGCTACGAGTGCTCAACTCTCTCACTTGAGTTTGACTAGGCACCGGTCGGTTTCATCTGAGAAATAAAAATTCAAGTAAGACTAAGCTGTGATGGCTTTTCTTAGAGAGTGTTTGCAGATGATTCAAGTGCTGGAGGTCCAAACATGCATCTGTTTTGCTATTTGGTGCACATAACCAATGTCCGGTCTCTGATCTGGATCAGGGTATATGCACATGCTGACCAGTTCCCGTAGCTGAAAAGGAAGGAAAAAAATCACATGAAAATATAATGTAACAGCCTGTTTCTTTTTGGAAAGGGGAAGGGACTATTTGAATGCAAAGAACCCTGTTTTGGAGTGTCAACTCCTGCATTCTTTTCCACCTGCTATGTTCATGGCAAATCGGGAAGTGTGTGTCCAGTTTCCCTATCTGTAAAATGACTTGTTAGTAACTAGACAATTAACTTTATAGCACCGAAGTCTAATATTGTGTACCAAGTTGGTGCATTTAGTAATGGCTTCTTAGACACATTCTGTCTAAGATGGCTACCTGAGAGAAGTGAACAGTGAGCAGGTGCCTGAAGGAGGAGTGAGTGTTTGCTCCATGTACAGGAGGTGAGACACTGAATCATGAATGGGAGGGAGGCAGTGATGAAGGGTGCAATATGGCAGGCAGAGTAGGTGAAACATCAGTAGGGATGAAGTAGCAGAGTAGAACTGAGCTTTAACAGTGAGGACAAGGAACTCAAACTGGA
The DNA here is from genome assembly GCA_003942145.1 of Platysternon megacephalum. Classification (NCBI taxonomy): domain Eukaryota; kingdom Metazoa; phylum Chordata; order Testudines; family Platysternidae; genus Platysternon; species Platysternon megacephalum. The sequence goes on from QXTE01000069.1 coordinate 2,769,729, forward strand.
TATGAAAAGATGGGTGGGGGGGCACAGAATGACATGATCAGGATTTGGATGCAAGGGAAAAGCATCGGAAAGAACAGAAAATGAGCACAAAATTGCAAGTTTGACAGAGATGACACATGATGGAGAAATGGAAGTGAACTATGCTGTTCAATTCAAGGAAGTTCTATTCAGGACACTTCTATATAATGATCCTGCATTGCACCCTAGCAGCAAATCAGTGGCAGTTCAAGATTGAATTAAGTTTTGAAAAGCACTTTGAGATCCTTAGACATAAGATAGAGCACTAGCTGTGCGAGAGACAGCAGCGTGACGATGACACTCTTGACTCCAGGACCTTAATGGAGAAAAGAGATGGGTCACTGATTATAAGTAATAAAATGCAGAAGGACCAGAGTCTCCCTACCTCCCCAGCCTCTTTATTGTACACATGAAAGATTGTAGCTTTTAATTATACAGACACTGAAAGCTGCTCGTACCCCCGAGGCATGGGGAGAAACAGCCTTGAGCCTCTGATCTTCTCACATCCTCCCAGTAGCCACAGTGCCAATTATTTTAATGGTAATTAAAAGCATGACCGTACAGCCATCAAGCACACAGCTTCAGCTGCATTACTGGATTTACCCAATGGAGGTTTTCACTTTTGAATGGCACTAAGTCCTGTAAAATGACAATTCTTTCTGGGCCTGAAGCAGATTACAACACAAGGAATGGTAGCACAGTAGTACAGGGTGAACAATGATTGTGTTTATATAAGGGAGACACACCGCAAGGGAAAAGTGCCAAAACAGACTGATTAAACTACAGGTACTGATGTAGCCTTACTACCTATGATTAGGGGGTGGAAGGAAAGAGGAGGATGGTATGCTTTGTCATTCTCCTACTATACATACAATATGATGGGGGCTAATTTAGCTACAACGAATCAGGAAAAAGATCTTGGAGTCATTGTGGATAGTTCTCTGAAGATGTCCACGCAGTGTGCAGAGGTGGTCAAAAAAGCAAACAGGATGTTGGGAATCATTAAAAAGGGGATAGAGAATAAGACTGAGACTATATTATTGCCCTTATATAAATCGATGGTACGCCCACATCTCGAATACTGTGTACAGATGTGGTCTCATCTCAAAAAAGATATACTGGCACTAGAAAAGGGCAACTAAAATGATTAGGGGTTTGGAACGGGTCCCATATGAGGAGAGATTAAAGAGGCTAGGACTCTTCAGCTTGGAAAAGAGGAGACTATGGGGGGGATATGATAGAGGTATATAAAATCATGAGTGATGTGGAGAAAGTGGATAAGGAAAAGTTATTTACTTATTCCCATAATACAAGAACTAGGGGTCACCAAATGAAATTAATAGGCAGCAGGTTTAAAACAAATAAAACGAATTTCTTCACACAGCGCACAGTCAACTTGTGGAACTCCTTACCTGAGGAGGTTGTGAAGGCTAGGACTATAACAGCGTTTAAAAGAGAACTGGATAAATTCATGGTGGTTAAGTCCATTAATGGCTATTAGCCAGGATGGGTAAGGAATGGTGTCCCTATCCTCTGTCAGAGGGTGGAGATGGATGGCAGGAGAGAGATCACTTGATCATTGCCTGTTAGGTTCACTCCCTCTGGGGCACCTGGCATTGGCCACTGTTGGTAGACAGGATACTGGGCTAGATGGACCTTTGGTCTGACCCGGTACGGCCGTTCTTATGTTCTGTGGCCACAGTATAAACTCATTACTAGAGTATCTGATCACTTTTCACTAAAATTAGTAAAGTCTATAGTGAACTCCATGGACCCTTGACTCCCTCTTTTGGGGATAAAAACGTGTATGCTGTTTATATCTAATAACAGCTAATCAAAGTCTTAGCATGTGCCTATTCCTTGAATTATAAAATGGATGGTATCTTTGGGCTGGTCCACACTAGGGGCGGGGTTCGAAGTAAGATACGCGACTTCAGCTACGCGAATAGCGTAGCTGATGTCGAAGTATTTTACTTCGAACTAACGCGACTTACCTTGCGTCCGCGCGGCGCGGGATCGACGTTTGCGGCGCCCACGTCGCCTCCGGTAACTCCGCTCGTCCTGCAGGAGTACCGGAGTTCGAAGTAGCGCGTTCGGGGATCGATTTATCGCGTCCAGACAAGACGCGATAATTCGATCCCCGATAGTTCAATGGCTACCCGCCGATTTCGGCGGGTAGTGTAGACGTACCCTTATTAATCTCAGATGATGCCAACCTCTTTATTATTTTAATACATTCTAAGCAGTCAATGTAAAGTTATGTGAAATCAATCTGCTGCCTTTTGGTAGGGTAAATTATGCTGCTTGAATTCAGAATGATGGAGAGGCAAAGATTTTCTCCAACCACCATCCTAGCATGCAAGAGCTATATACAACTTCCATTCTTATCTACACATGGGTCATAGATGAAGCCTTGATAATCACTGCAAATAAGTGTTTGAAATGACTTGATCAAATTCCCTTCAGCAAACGGACTGGGGAGTTGGAACATAAGAATGGCTCTACTGGGTCAGATCAAAGGTCCATCTAGCCCAGTATCCTGTCTTAAAACAGTGGCCAGTGCCAGGTGCTTCAGAGGGAATGAACAGAACAGGGAATCATCAAGTGATCCATCCCCCGTCGCTCATTCCCAGCTTCTGGCAAACAGAGGCTAGGGACACCATTCCTGCCCATCCTGGCTAATAGCCATTGATGGACCTATCTCCATGAATTTATCTAGTTCTTTTTTGAACCCTGTTATGGTCTTGGCCTTCACAACATCCTCTGGCAAGGAGTTCCACAGGTTGACTGTGCGTTGTGTGAAGAAATACTTCCTTTTATTTGTTTTAAACCTGCTGCCTATTAATTTCATTTGGTGACCCCTAGTTCTTATGTTATGATAAGTAGTAAACAACACTTCCTTCTCTACTTTCTCTACACCAGTCATGATTTTATAGACCTCAATCATATCTCCCATTAGCCGTCTCTTTTCCAAGCTGAAAAATCCCAGTCTTATTAATCTCTCCTCATACGGAAGCTGTTCCAGACCCCTAATCATTTTTGTTGCCCTTTTCTGAACCTTTTCCAATTCCAATACATCTTTTCTGAGATAGGGCGACCACATCTGCACACAGTATTCAAGATGTGGGCATAATGTGGATTTATATAGAGGCAACATGATATTTTCTGTCCTATTATCTATCCCTTTCTTAATTATTCCCAGCATTCTGTTCGCTTTTTTGACTGCCGCTGCACATCGAGTGGATGTTCAGAGAACTATGGCCATTTCTAGTTTTCTGTTTTAGGGAGGAAGTCTATCACGACAAGAGAAAATATTTGGATAGCTTAGCTTTAAAAAGCCACAATTCATTTTAAGGAGCTTTATTAAAGCAGGGCACTTTTATCTAACTACTCAAGCTTATTCATTTTATCTGGGGCTGAGAGCATGCTGTAAGTGAGAGATTCATGGGATTAGGAATCAGCCTGCAGTGTAACACATTAGCAGAGCTCAACCTTAGCTTCAAGATTGGTATTAGAGAGGCAAAGGGGAGATTTGCCATTAGCTCCCGAGGATGACTGAGAAACATTCAGCCTCATGGCATGGGCAAAAGAGAGACCAGTCAGCCTCATCTCAACTCTTACCCTCAGCGTGTGAGGATACGCAGGCTGCTTTTTCACATTGTTCACAGGCCAACAGGCAGTGACAATATTAGAGCAGGCTCGAGAAATTACTCTCTGAGGCTGAATCTGAGCGAGCAGAACAGCCAGTCACTCTGGAAGGAGAGTGCATGTATTCAAATACAAAATAACTAAGTCACCCATTTTGTCCTATGACGCCATGATTACTGCTAGAACAAGCTCTGTATGAGGCCTCTTATTCCGCAGATTTCTCCCATAGCTACAGCATTTTCAGGAGAGACTATTGCGGTGGCCTGCTCCCTGAACCATCTTCACTTTGTGCTTGGTTGGTTTAGGAAGTCCATGTGCTCCCACCCCTGACACTCTGACAGTGTCACCATTTGGGTATTTCACACCGTAAGAACTAAAGCAAACACGGCTCAAACTATAGTCATGTTCCAGCATAAAAAAATTAAGCTTTGTGGCTTCATGTAACAGCAGCAACTAATACGGTGAAATAAGCCAGAGCCAAAGGCCTAGCCCTCTCTCAGACTTCGTCAAGCATTCAGTTAAGTGTATGAACACCATCTGTAGTCTAGTTCTCTGGGACCTGGTGCGTTTGAGCTTTAAACCATCCTTCTCACCCTGGATTGTATCACTATACTACACACACTCTTTAGCAGTGCCAGAGGGAAGCAAACAGACAGTAATTGTAAAGACAGGAAACACATCTGTCAATTTATACTAATTCCTACTGCCAGCAGGCATACCATGAAGTGCATGCTACAATAGCACAGCAAATGGAAGTGACTCTCTATGAAGGCTGTCTGGAAAAACAGCACTTTCTAGAACAGTTTACCATTTTTTTTAAGTCGGTTGCTTAGCAAGAATGCAAACTGTATGAAAACCAGAAGCTCTGGTGTCTCTTCAGGAACACAGTGCCCATTAAAGCCGAGACCCTACCATGCATGTGCACACCAGACGGCCAGCATTTAGAGTCTGTTATGGTCAGGACATTATGGCTATATTTCTTGCCCACACAGCAGGACAACTGAGAAATAAACCAGTTGTTTGTGACAGACTTGCTGACTCACAACTCAGGGTAAGAGGTTAATGCTTAGAACAGATGCTCTGAAAGAAAGCAGCGTGTGTGTGTTATCCTTCACCTGAAGAGGTGGGGGAACTGATTGCACATGTACATTCTTATCTTACTGCACATTTGCTTTGACTACAGTGGTGCCTTTTGAAACCTCCCAGAATCCACTGCTTCTGTAAGGCACTTTGGGATAGGTATCCAGAGGGTACTGAAATGGAAATGGCTGGTGTGGATGCAGTGTACCATTTGAGTCAGAGCTGGTTCTAGCCCACCGGTTGAGTTAGGAATGGTTCAGCTCTCTAGCACAGACAGAGCCTCTGCCTGCAGGCTAAGGGGACAGCACCATGCTAGTCCAGCTGGAGAGATGCTGTCCTGTGAGAAATGTCATGCTTTAAACACAAAAGCTCAAATTCTGGTGAGTAACGTGAAATTATCAGAAGTCCCTAAGAGTTTAGTCTTCCTCGGTGACTGACACCTCCCACACGTGCCTCTTTCACTAACAGCGCCTCACTGCAGCCAATCCAAGTCTTTATTAAGGGAAAAAAATCTACTGGCTTGGCAGGTTTAGGGGTCTGTCCCCTCCAGGCCTGTGACTCCCATTAACATTACGGGGAGTGAGCTGCATCCATCCAGAGGAGAAATAACCCTGCAACCAGCACACACTGGATTTTTCCAGAAGGGCACACTTCATTTCACAAAAGCTGCTGTGTGCAATGGAGCTGGAGCCAGAGCCCAGCTGCTCAGTTTTGTCTAGTACTATTTCCCAATGCTTTGTGCACAGATCTGGCATGGTACCTTTCCCTGGGAGCCAAATGTCAGCAGCTTAAGAGGATGTGCAAGAGAACTGGTTGCCAATTAAAGTGCTCTCAACCTAGTTTCATTTATTTTGTTGTGTCCGCTTTCTACAGCGTTTACAGGGAGATTGGCGTATACCACAAACAAACAGGGGAGGGGAGGACTAGAGTATGGATGCTCCATTTTTTGAATATGCAAAACTGATTTCCAACCCCCTTTGTTTTATGAACATTCCAACTCCTTCCTTCCTCCAGCATCCTGTTACCTCTAACTAGTTCAAGAGTATGTAAAACTGGGTGGGGATATTTCTCTAGTCCCTGGAAAGACACACACAGGCTGAGTTCTCTATATCAGCTGCATCTATTTAGTTTGTTGCTTCCCATTTCTACCAGGCACACTAGTCACCGTTGTGCAACCCAATAGTAAAGATGTTTTGAGCATCATCACAGTCCCCTTCTGGGGAAGAACCTTGGAACACACGTGGATTGTCTGCTAGCTGCCCTGGATTTTATTTCCCCTGTACCCTGTCTCTCACTGCACAGAGCTCTGCTTCTACTGAAAAACTGGTTGGACACTCTCAATTACCGTAACAACTTCCTTTCAAATACACCTCTACCCCGATATAACATGACCCAATATAACACGAATTCGGATATAACGCGGTAAAGCAGTGCTCCGGGAGGGTGGGGCTGCGCACTCCGGCAGATCACAGCAAGTTCGATATAACGCGGTTTCACCTATAACGCGGTATGATTTTTTGGCTCCCGAGGCCAGCGTTATATTGGGGTAGAAGTGTACTAGGCAGCTATTTCTGAAAGAAGAAATGGAGGAAAAGAACTGGTTGTTTCAGGGCGATTCACACACTTATCAGGAGACTTGGTTTCCCGTCTGATTTAGGTCCACATGAAATGGATTTGGTGGGCTTCAGTCTAGCTGACATTTGGCCACATGGCAAAAAGCGCCACACAACTGTCATAAAAGGTCCACTGCAAAAGAAGGGGGTGGTTGCAATTGGATTTAAGCACAATGGCAAAGGGGTGGGCATGCACAGCAGCAACTTGTGATATAGCTCGGTCCAGCCACTGCTTCCCGTCTCTTGCTTTCATAGCAATAAAATTAACCAGACGTTAAAAAGCCCCCATATGGCTCCTGCTTGGATGCTTATTGTACTAGGCTAATCACTTCCCTTCCTCCTTTTAGTATCATTTTTCCCTTGTTATACATTTAAACAAACTGAGGACTTTATAGACTAAATTTAAACACTGTTTTATGGTATGTTATTGTAGGGAGAGGTGTCAGGTTTTCCCCAGGTTTCGTCGTCGTGTTTTGCTAGTGCAGGAGTGCTCCAGATCAGACCGCTCCTCATTATTGGAAACTTCCTTTTGTCCCCCATTGGGCTCTATTTACTTTGCTGGTGCTTGGATACCATAGTGAGAGGTGTTTTAACCAGATGTATGCTAACCTAGGGAATCCTATCTAGAGGTCCCCAATTCTTTTCAGGTGTGTGTGTGTGCGCGGGGGGGGAGGGGGGGGGAGGAGAGAGGAGTCTACTTCAGATATGGCCAAAAACCACTTCCCCATCTTCACGCACACTCTGCCCCACCCCGGGGTCAGTTATTTTACCTCCACTGGTCACCACTTTCCAATCTGAGCATCATATGCCCAACTTACCTTTTCAGAATAATGTTCAGCTGGAAGAGGGGGGTAGTCACATTGTTCTATCTTTTGGCAAAGAGAAAACAGATTCATTTTATCTCCATAGAAAGGACTCTGAAGAGCTGCCATCTGTAGAGAAAAACGGAAGATAGTTTTAAACTGTGAAGGGTTTAGTAGCTCCCAGTACTGCTGATTTGCAATAGCAAGTTTTGCTCTGTGACAGTGCACAAATGATTGATATTATTGCTCTCTGACAGTGTACACAAACGGATACTGTTGCTCTTTGAGACATCAGTTTGTACACTGACAAGCACTATTACCAGATGTACAGCAGACCTGCCGTTACCTCATCAGCCCTATGCAGTGGACACAAGCTGTGTCAGGCAGCAGCAGTCACACAGAGCACGTCGAGTCACAGAGTGCCCCGTCCACATGAAAGGCATGAGAGTTGGTATTTGCACAGTGAAGTCAGACCTCTGCCTGTCCCCTATTCAGAAGGCTGCAACTCTGGTTTACCATGCTGCAGGGACACACACATAGAGGTCTCAGGCAGCTACATTGGTTTCCTGGTGTCCCCAAGGGGTGAGTGATAATTCTTGTAACCAAAGAAAACACCCGCGCCGAGCAGAATGGAGATTCACAGACCAAACACCTCCCACCACTTTCTTCAAATGATCAATGAACACTCATTACACTTTCCTGGCCCTCATTACACAGGAGAGGCTTCTATGTTTTTCCCTAGCACTGTAATTATTTTTTCCTAAAATGTCTTACATGTGGGACCCTGTGAATGGGGATGGGCAGTGATTCTAGATGTACACCAAAAAAATTATAAATATCAATGTTTCTTAAACCAAGGAAATGGGATTTCAGTGCTGCAGGAAAATTATTGTTCTAAGCCAATTGCATGAAGTGGAATATGATAACCTATCATAAAAATTATAATCTTTTAAAAGTAAAAGCCCTTTCGCCTTTGATGCATGTTACAGTTTCAATCTACTTCAGTTACAATCCTGTTCAGAACAGAGCATATTTGCTCTCTGTGCCTGCTAAATTTTTAGTGGACTGTTGTAAAGAGTAAATTGATGCTTTCTGGACAACAAGCTGCTACCTAAAATTCAAAGTCTTATACATATGAACATTCCACTTGATTTTTTAATAAAGCAAAGCCACATATTGTTTAGGGAAGAGGATTCTAAAAAGCTTTTGTAACCAGGCTACTGTGTCTTTTCCTTATCAGCTTATTTTTTTCATTTTAGTTTCTTTGGTTCATGAGCCCCATATCTCAATTTATTCAAATGTACTTTTTTTCCTGGAGATAAATGGAAGATTCAAGCAGACAGGATAACACGATGGAGGGTTTTTGAGGAGCTAAGATACACACATGGTGTTTAGAGAGTTTTTATATATATATAAAATGTAATTAGGTCTCAAAAAAGAAATTGCATCTTTGTGGGAGGAAATCACTTATGCTGCAAGTCCTTAACTGAGAGCTCTAAATGAACTTTAAATGCTGAGCCCCGGAACAGCAGCCACGAAGAGACGTGTGTTTGTGCACTTACAAAATATGGCACGAATAAATAATGGCTATTTAAAGTAAACATTGTGAGTTGAGTACCTTTTTGCTCTCTTTCTCAAACCATGATTCAAAACCAACAAGCCCACGATCCAGAGTACATTCTGGCAATGTCAGGCGCAAGCCCAAGACTGTTCACCGTTACAACTGTCTCCAGGAACAGGAACAAATGAAAATCGCTATTTACATATTAGGGAACCAATAGCACTAATAAGAATTGTCTTCAAAGGGAAAACCACGAGCTGCAGAGAGGCTCAGTAAGCAAGAGGCATGTCACCTCAGCATGCAGCCCACACGGTGCCCCATCTGCTTATTACTCCATAACGTTGTTCAAGTGCTTCTTGTCACTCTCACTAACTGTCACATGCCACACCACACAGCAGAGTAATACCTCCTCCTAATGAAGCGCTATTGGATAATTGTTGATATTATCTACTCTGTTTAGAAGATCTTTTAAAACCATTTTGCCACAAGCTGCATCAAAACGGCAAGCTTTTCATATTAACGCCGGCTGAAGTTGATGCTTCTCGCTATGGTTTTAATAAGGGGCTATTTGATAATTGTTAGTCTTTTGCTCATTATCATGCACTGTGAACGCTATCCAAAGAATATCATCTTGTTGCTGACACACACAGCAAGCTCCCAGCAGCACTTAAAAAAAATATCAACTCAAGACACACTGCTCTGAAATTCTATAGTTTAGCTACATACATTGACAGATTATTAGTGATTTGAGGACAGAGGTGCAGCACATGAATTACATCAGGTTTTGAAGACATTGCTTTCGGCCTTGCTCTGTGCAGTTAATAGAAGGTTTTTAACTCAGTCAAACCTCACCAATACACAAACCAGATCATTCTCACAACAAAACTGGTGGACTCACTCTACTTCCCAGCAAAGGTTGGTTTTTGTTTGTTTGTTTTTAAACAGCAGGATTCTGCAGTGCATTTTACTAAGTTCACTAATATACAAAATATGTCCCATGTATTAGCAGAGCAGGACAAATAATTAAAATTAAAGTATACTTGGGAAAATAAAAGGACTAAGTACATTTTGTGGGACTGTAGCCACAATTTTTATTGGTACATCACTCACTAATTTGCCAGATATTAATGGGAAAGAGTTCCATTGTCAACTTAGAGAAACAGTGATGCATTTTCAAGTTTAAATATATTTCAGGTAGTTCTTACCGGTGTCATATGTCAGATGTCCAAACATGCTTACATATGGCAACTCAGGTGGGATTTTCAAGGTACCTAAAATTACTCTGAAATTCAATAGATGTTAGGTGCCCAATTCCCTCAAGCTCCTTTGAAAATCCCAGCTTCACTTTTCTTGTAGATTTCCAGCTGTAGCTACTTTGTGTAACATGTAGTTAGGAATGTTTGCAGAACTGAATTTCACAGTACCAATGAAATCTAACATGTCCCCCTGTAGCAGCCAGCTAGATATGCCTAGTGAACAGACAGCAACTGCAGGCTGGGAGAACATAAGAAGTGTACATGATGCACACAGGTAAGAATCATTAGTCAGTGTCTATTTTGTATGTTTTTGTGGTTCGGAGTTTCACAAATTATCAGTAAACACTGTATAATCTTAAATGTCATCAGTGATAAACAGTATCTTCAAAGAGCAAACTGGCACTAGTAATTTAAAAGAAGAAAGGGGGGCACAGATTCCATGGTTTCTCTGAGTTACGGTGATGATCTCTGTGTTACAAATACAAAGCAGAGTCAGAAAAACTCTAGCCAAAAGCATACAAGATAGGTCTCATAGAGTTCAATAAAGAGTCAATAATTCCTGGAAATCTGAAGATCTTTCAATTACAATTAAAATCCCTGTCCATAGCTCCTTACATAGTCATATGCAAAGTAAAACAAAAAATGAGCACAACGCTCGTGTTATTTTCAAGACTGGCAAATAGAAAATTAAAACTGAAAAAGAAGATGCCTTATAAATTCTGACTAAAACGGCCAAGAATGTGAGCTGGAGGCCTGAGTGTGCAGGCATTCCTAATGTATTGCTAACAACAGTTTGTGATGCCACATTTGGGTTTGCTTTTGACATTTTGGTTAGAACAATTACAGCAGAATGGCCGGATCTCCATTTAAAATTGACCACCACACCGCATGACTGGTTTAAAAAATATGAAATCCTGTTAGTGTTTAAATTGATCATCTTGTTAAAAGTGCTAAAGCCATCGCTTGTGGCTACATTCTGGAAACTGAGAACTTATTTTTATCCCCCTGAAGTTATCTGGATGACAGATTTCCAAGGGAAGTGGGGAATGAAGACACCTCCCACTATTTTGATAAGATTTAATAAAAATCAATGTGCGATTGTAAATGTCACAGTAAGATGGTACTATATGACATAACACCCTCCCCCAATATTACTCAAGTGAATTCCAATTGACATGCATGTCTCTGAAGGTAATTTGTACATTAAATCTGTCGAGTTTATCTCCAAAATAAAGTCTGAAAAGAGGTATCAGAAGTGATTCATAACCAGCCAAACATTATTATTTTTCCACTTTTTAGCCCAATGGGGAAAAAAAAGTTTTTTATTACAAGAAATTGGCATGACTAAAATAAAGATCCTTCAAAGAGATGTATAGATTTGATTTTTCAAATAATCTAAACAAAGTTTAAAATGTCTAAAAAGAAGAACTTTTTATTCACCGAAATCAAATGGTAACTGGCCAATATTTCTTGAAGTGTCAAAATATCAGACCTTGTCCACAACTTAAAGGGTTTCCTATGTAGACAGCAAGTACAAAAATGCTTTTCAAGCCACATCTTGCACACACATGATTATACTATTACCACCACAAAAGCATATTTAGTTTACCAAATAAGCTAGCATGCTAGGACGCTTAGACTACTATGCCATGAGAGGACGCTAGTGTGCAGCAAAACTATATCTTAGCATAAGGCTAAATACGTCTCTCCAAACAAAAGCCGAGATCTTCTCTACAGCAGAACTCGTACCTAGGAACAAACTTAAAGCAGTCTGATTGAGAACTCACTTTGAACACTGATCAGTGATGAGGTAGCAGCATTTAACTTGGGTTACTGTCAATATTGTTCTGGTCAGGGCAGGGCTAATGGTGCAAATAAAAGGCAGCAAAGCTTCAACTGAGCAACACCTTTACTGGAAATCTCAGTTTCAGGTCAAATCTGAACAATTCCAGCTATATTTAATGTAAATAAATAATTAAATTCTTAAAAGCCCAAGTTTCCTTCACAATAAACCTATAAAGAGTAGTCTCTGGGATGCATTTCAGGTGATGGAAACACCATACACACCTTTTAGATACCGCTACACTTTATAGTTCCATTGTGTATATTACTAGAATCTTTAGATACTAAGGTTCCATGCATGTAAAGCAGCAGGCTTTTTTAATTGGTTTGTAGATTCATTGGCTATAAGTCCAGAAGGGACCAATGTGTTCATCTGGTATGATCTCCCACACAACACGGCCATAGGATGTCCCTGAATTAGTTTCTGTTTGAATTAAAACTCATCTTGTAGAAAAACATCTAAATCTTGATTTCAAAATTTCCAGTGAAATCCACCACAAATTGTGATAAGTTGTTCCTACAGTTAATTACCCTCTGTTAAAAATATGTTACTGCTGTTGCTTTAGGACTCTGAATTAATTCAAAGTCCTTTGTATTCCTTTCCTAGAGGTCACATGAATTTTAAGCATGGACCCAGGAACATTTCACTCAGCTGGAGTACATTTCCACAATTGTTTATGATAATGAGAGCCTTGAACCGAGTTGCTGCTTTCCTCCTTTTCCATTAGGAGACAATCACACACTGGTGTTAGCACCTAAGTTCCCTCTAAGCTGCACAGCCGTGCAGCAATCTATTAAGTGCCGCACAGGCACTCAGGACTGAGGCGGGGAAAGGCGCCTCTTCCCACCAGCCCCAGCCCAGCCTCAGCCCAGGGTGAGAGGTGCCCCTGCCCCGGCCCCAACCTAGCCCCGGCCCTGCTGCGGCCAGGGGAGAGCTGCCTATCCCGCGGCCCCAGCCCTGGAGCTGCCGCAGTGGGGATAGACACCTCTCCCCTCCAGCCCAGGTGCTGCTGTGAGGAGAGAGTGCTGGGGGGAGTCCTCTCTCCCCGCTGTAGCCCCAAGGCAGTCTGCACCCCAAGCACTTCATCCCCGGCCCCCACCCCCCCAGAGCCCACTCCCCCCAGCCGGAGTCCTAACCCCCCACCAACCCTCTGCCCCAGCCCAGAGCCCCTCAGAACCAAGCCCCACCCCACCGTCTGCACCTCCAGCCGGAGCCCTCCCCCCCACGCCCCAACCCTCTGCCCCAACCCTGAGCCCACTCCGAACCTCTCGGCCCCACCCCCGCCACATGAATTTTGTTATGTGCACCAATATGGAGGTGATGTGTGACACATCTTTATATTGGTGCACATATCAAAATTCATTCCGCACATGCATGGGAAACATTCGAGGGAACACTGGTTAGCACAGCTTTTTTATTAGGCTAAAAGCCTCTTTCCCATCTGGCTACATTGCCCTGAGTAGGCAGCATGCTCAGGACAGCTTCACACACCTATTTTCTCATTGCTAAATAGATACTGAAATGGTGCGATTAGCCAATCTGCAGGATTTTCCAGCTCTGACAGAAGTGGTTTCTTTTAGTGAGCTTGTGCTGTTTTAAAGCTCCATTTGATTGATTGATTGATTGAAGAACACTTTTCCCCTTACAAGGTCCTCCTGCACCGTACTGTGGATGAGAAGGCAAGAGAGGGACCAAAAACTGGCAGGACAATTTGTGAGAGAGGAGCAGCCAAGGAAATTACCTTCTACATTATCTGCTTCCTGGATCTAAGTCGTCAACAACAGTCCAGCCAGAATGTTTTTGTCTGTGGTTTGCATTATTCGGCAAAGCTCTGGCAATTCCCTATTGACCGTGGTGTACAGCATCAGACCTGTGTGTCCCCTTAGCCCACCCCTCTAATCCCCAATGGAATTTCACACACACGTCACTGTTATGATACACTACTATCATTTCTGTCCAAGCAAATCTACTTCTCAGCAGGTCCAGCAGCTCTTTGCTTAGAGACCACCAAGACCAGTCCCTTGGCCTTTACATTCACTGCAGCCGTTCACTGCATTTGTACTAAATCCAGCCTTATTGTTTTTCCATTAACTAAACTCTGTGGCATGTCTCCTGCCCAGGGCAGCAGGTAAACATGCATTAGCTGTCTAAGGAGCATCTGCATTTTCTTTACCGTGGAAAGAAGCACTTCAGGTGGGTATGGGTCAGTGTTTAGATACCCACGTGACAGGCACCTAAAAACCGATATGCAGATAAATTTGGCCCAGAACGTTTTTAGGAACAAATACCAAAGCCATAATTGCATCTAAGCAGACGATGTTGGAGTTCTCACATGTAAGAAGCACAGAGCTGTTAGACTCAAGCAGCGCTACGCTACTCCCAATGGATGCTTAATCCCTCTAGCAGGATTTTATTGATTTACTTCATTGGCTTCCCAGCACCGATATTTCTCTCTCTAGATGCACACCGCACAGCACTTTCACATTCTGCCAACAAATAAATCAGCACCTATTGAACTGTCTGACTCAGGCTGGGTAATATACTAATGACAGGACATTACCTTGTTAAACAAGCATTTAGCTAGGCTAGATGAGTATATTCTTCCCAGCAGTAAACAAACCGTAACAAACACTTAACTCTTGTGGGGAAGAGCACTGCCTAGTTTGCTTTTAAGATAAAATTATCTTTAAGAAAAAGTAGCTGTAAAGGGTTTGTCTAGTTTATGCAGAAACCTAGCTAAAGTTGTTGTAGTGTCTGATCAGTTTATGCCAGGTATTTGTATTTTGATTTTTTTCACGATTGTGAAAAGTTGCAATGACAAACATTATTTCATTTTGACAATCCTTTAATTAACCAGGAAAAAATAACCAAAATACTTAAGCATCCAAAGCTTTGAAGTGGCCCTGGGTTATACTCAATTAAAGTTTATTATAGTGGGCTCTTAACTGAAATTTTGGGGGGGGGGGGGGAAATTGTACCACGCACTTTCTAAATTTTGGCTACCCTCAGTTGAACCCAAAGCTGTTTCATACATTTATAATGTAACCTTACTATTATGTTTAAATGAATAAAAAAATGTATGGATCTCAAATACCATTAATTGATCATTTTTCTGAATACTTGAAAAATCTAATGGCATAGTGTTCTTACAAAATCATAGTATCAAGAGTAACTTTTTTCTCACATTTAATATATCTAGTATGTAGTACACACTAAGTATGTAAAACTGCATGTAGTTCACACTAAGGATCTCTGCTTTGAAAAACTATACTCTTACATGGTTTTGCATGGCTTTAAACACTTTTTACAAAAATCTAACTAAATCCTCTCAGTGGGAACAGTAAATTCATTCAAAAAATCACAGTAGTTTTCTTCATCAAGAGCTCTGGAAGGTCAAAGTATTTCAACTCTTCAGAACTCATTGCTCTTTACACTAAACAACATTAAAATGACACGTTCTGTCTTTAAAACAAACCTAGTATTTAGGAAAGAGTTCTAAATACGCTCTTCCAATAATTGCCCAGCTTATAGGAGTAAAGAATGAGACAAATTGGCTTGCTGCTATCTGTATCTCCAACATTTACTGTGATTCATTAAACCAGCTTTGAATAAAATCTGTTTATCTTCTTTTTTTAAAATACTCAAAAAGAACTCAAGATAAGTAAGATTTTATAGGCTTTCACAGGAATGGGATGTAAACAGGATTGAGTTAAACTGTTTACTTCAATTCATTCCTGTTTTCTTTTATTATGTGCTTGTTTATGCAAAGATGAAAAAGTTAGAGATGCTTACCTCATACAATAAACAGCCCAAAGACCAGATATCAGATTTAAAGTTATAGCCATTTTCATGTATTCTTTCTGGGGACATATAGTATGGCGTTCCCACTGTAACAAAGCAAGCAAAAAAAAACAAAAAAAAAACACAGGAATTATCTTTCTAAAGAGCAACAGAGTTTGATCTATATGAAGTACAGATGTTTATCTTTGTGAAGAGCAATGGCTCTAGCAAAGCTGGCAAACCACACATTGGAGATAGTTTGTACAACTATGAAATAAGCAATGGCTTCAAAAGACTATGGAAGAAATATTCTTTTTTAGAACCATAATAAGGTCAAAAAATCAGATAAAGAACAGACAGGCATTACTGTGATAATTTTCTGAACTTTGGGGAAAACAATCTTCTTTTCTACCCTTCTGGGCACTTTTGGAATGTATTGCTTATACAGAACAATGGGAAATGATCACTCTCCACTTGGTTCATTCAACGGCACATGAAGCCGCAAGTTAGATGTCATGAACATTCACTACTAACACAGGAATCCTGTGACAGGATATCAATTGAATATGTTCACCTGACACACACTGAACCAGCTGCCTGACAGACCAGCTCCAAATATGATAAGATACCTTTCCTCTAACAAGCTCTTTGAGATCTCAAGAGACCATTTGCTGCAGTGGAGAAACAGTAGTAATAAAGTAGGCATTCAAAAACTTTTCTGAAAGAGCCAGGATGATCTATGAAATTCCAGAATTAAAAACTCTTTTGCAGTTCTCCATCATATTAGGATCTATGAGCTTTCAACTCTGTTTCCAAAGTTGGTATTTTCTAAAGATAAATTTGCCAGGGCATCTTTGGACAGGAGTTTGAAATAATTACTAATAAATCCCTTGTACCAGTGAAACTCATTTTTATCCCAAATCAACTTAGTGGGACTGAAAATACAAGATACCCTGGTATCCTCAATTACATCCAATAATTCTCGGATACTCCATTTATAAAAAACATCCAGGGTTCAGTTACTATCTTTTTTTCTTTCTCTGCTTGTCAAACCCTCTGTTAATTGTTCTTTTTCTGATCTTGGCATTCCTATCTAACCTTCTACTAATGACCTTAAAGTGGCAAATGTTAAATTGCCTCTCATGTTAAATCCACAATTTCTTCATTCAAAACTCTGGCTGCAAATGAATTGTAGGCTTTTGAGCAGGTGTAATTCAATGGGCCTTTCAGGTGCTAGACCATGCAAAATTAAACAGAAACAAGGTCTACAAGGGAGTGCGACTGTTGGAAATGAAAGAGGTGGAAGTGAATTATAACAAGTACTAGTAGCTCAAAGCCCATGCTGTGTCACACTTGGGCTAAGTAATCTCAGCATTCTCCCTCATACAACCAATGAAACTGTTGCATGCAAACTAGGGTGATGGCTGATTGAGTTACCTCTGATATCACAATAGTCTAGGACTCTTGACATAGATAGATATGTTACTATAACTGAAAGCCTGTGCTGTCGCACGGGTGTACTGTAATTCATAAAGTCAAACTGGCTGAGAACTTTAAAAACTGGATGGTAACACACCGCAAATCTCAGTGAGGATTGAACCCGGTAATATTCTACACAAAAATAGTTCTCAGCCATGCTTGTAGCTGATTCCATCAGTTCACACTGAGTCATCAGACATTCTAGGCTGCAGAGTGACAATCCTGGATTCTTATTACACAGATTTTAGTGTGAAGTGCCTTCCACCTCAACCTTGAGGCATTACTGAAACAAGCTGGGACATGTGGTAACTAGTTATTCCAGCTATGGACCAATTACAATCTCTCGCATATTTTTGGTTATTGAAATAGCTAATGTATTTCACAAGCCCATAACCTCCAGCTCACATCTTCTATTACTTTCATAACTCACCTGGTTCCCAGGAAGTAACATCTTTCTAATTAGGTGATCATATCTACTTATATTTTGAGTTTGTAAAAACCTTCCCTTGGGCAATTTAGGCCAAATTCATACCTGATTAATTTCACTGCCTTCAATTTGGCCCTATAAATACAGACTCGCTCCATCAGCCAAGTAATCAGTTTCCAAATAATCTGATTTTGTAAAACTTGAACGTCCTACAAGATGAATGGGCGATTTCCTGTCATATGGGCAAAAGGGGTTCTCATTATTCACCCCTCATCCTGTGTGAAGGAACATGGGGCAATCCGAATGTGTGTCATAGTCTTTCACTAATCCTTCTCTAGCAGAAGCATGGCTACATAGGTGTACAGATGCCATGGTCATCCATGGTGAACTGCTAGGACACAAACGGGAGAGGTCAGAGTCTTTGGTGCTGAAGGCTCCAGGGTGGATCCCTGCTCATAACAGAGATATCTGTATGTGTACATAGCTATGGTCATTACATTTCCACCCCATACCTCCATTTTACCTTCCTATCTCTCATACACATTGATTCCCACCCTCCTCTGGGAGCTATGGCTGCAGCATGGACCCCCTGCAACCCCAAGGTTTTGATCATCGTTGAGATGTTCATCCATTAGGAAAGTGTTTGTGAATGATGCCGTATGTACCTAACTCCAAACAGCACTCCCAGCTGCTTTCAAGATTCACGTGGGTAGCCTCAAACCCAAGTCTTCCCCATAATGCGTGGTGAGTCTCGAAGTCTACCAGTGCCAAACCCTAGCCATTTTAATACTAGGCTATTGACAAGGTGTACTTTAATATACTAAGCATATTGTCAAAGCAGGAGCTGTCAGATCTGTGTGATTCACATAAAAATAGTAAAATGAAATAAAACCTACTGCATGAATGTGAAATGTATGAGATTACTGGATTAATTCATTACAGTTCTGATAGTCAGAAAATATACTAAGTAACATAGGAAGAAGGATTGCTGTACCTGACTGGATCACTCATTTGGTCCTCCAGTCTAGTATTCTGCCTCTGGCAGTGGCCAGTAACCAGTTACCCATATCTCATAATCTTAGCTTGCATTTATAGTTCATTCAAATAAGAAATTACATGAATCTGAGTGAGGTATGCATCTCTGGTTGGAAATTTAATTTGCACAAATTTAACATAGGTACATGTTGTGTGAGAGGGAACGTGACTTTCAGAAATTATTACATCTCCATGCCTGTCTGCAAGTCTCTCCCTATTACAGCATCACTTATTAACCCAGTACTAATATCCAGTCTAGGAATATTCCAACATAGACCTTGACCCAGCTTTGGCCTGATTTAGCTTCCTGTAAAAGGCTGCTGCACATGGGATAGACTGGAGTCCTCTCATTAGTTACTAAACCTTTTAATGAACTGCATGGAGTGACATAACGGAAGACAACAGAATACTGTGAAAGCCGACACAGCTCAGACCTCCTATGGATCTCCTTCTATTTGCATGTAAAACGAATACAGTGGGCCAGTTGAGCACTTTACTTAATTCCTGTACACTTTGCTGTTTTCTGTAAAAAAAATAAAAAATTGCATTGGGCGCACATCATTTACACATTTCTTCTGTTTAAAAACATGCAACTGCAGCAGAAGCTCAAAGTTATTCACTCTCTGAAGATCGTTGTGAAGAGTTTTCATAATTCTCCACTGAACACTGATGTATAAGACATTTCCCCACCTCTGCCTTCTCTATGCTTCTCCTCTTCTCAGATCTGCCAAGAAAGTTACAATACTGGAAGGAGCCAGAGAGAATGCTACCCCGTTACTGTCTGGAATTAACTGAGTAAATTCCAGAACATGCAATGGTAGGAATAAACATGGAGAACATTTATACTCTTATTCCCATAAGTCTCAGTGTGTCAGAATGCTTTGGTGCCACTGGTGGCCTCCAGCCTTAAGTGTTCTTGAAATCGGTTGTTCTGGGTCACTGCATAACAAGCTCACAGTAAATAAGTGTGTAGGCTTGAAAGTTATGGCCTTGCCTTCCATGTTAGCATGGGTCTGTTTGGAAGCCTTTGTTCAATTTAAAATTGTCGTTTCGAATAATGCCTGAAAGCGACCTTCGATCAAGGCAGAATGACAGTGTTTATAATACGGATGAATGCGTCATATTCCTTATTTGATTTTTGTGCATTAGGCTGTTCCATTATATTAAATAGGTTTGTGGGGCAGCCCATGCCTGAGCTGATTCTATAAACTCTACCTTGCACATTTACCTATCATTACTGTAGTGTTGTCAGCAAATATACGAACAAGCAGGTCTCTGCATTTCAAAAATGATACATTAATTTTTAAATAAGTGTCATGATAAAAGACTGACAAGCCCAATTCTCTTTATGGCCTGTCCAACATTATGTGGGAATCTCCTGTAATGAGCATCTTCTAGAAAACTGCACAAGACTTCCACTCTAATCAGCCAAGGCTCACCAATGCATTACATTAGTCAATTTGACAAGAACAGTCTAATCGGAGACTATTAATCAGAAACTTTCTTTGGCATTTGCCCTGCTGAAAATACCAAATATTGTTCAGATTCAATATTAATCACCAGCTGGTAGAGTAATGCCTCTTAAGTTATAAAGGTCACAGAACAGTAGAGAGGTTTATGACTAAAGTCAGCATCTTCCCATTCCACCTCTGAAAGTCTAAGCACTTCTCTTGAACACTGCCATACTTGAGTGATATCAAACCAATGCTTATTCCTTCTATCATAGGTACTTTATTTGCTACAGCTAAACCACACCAGAACACCTCTGGGTCATTTGTAACATCCAAGTGAAGGAGAGGCTGATTCTTCAGCAGTTAGATTATGGGCAGCTAGCCCATTTGTTTCCCACATCTCAAAAATATATGCAAAGGCAGCACTGTAAATGTAAGATTCATATTCCCTCCCTCTCAAATATTCTTTTTGTCAAACAGGGAGTGTGAGATTATGGAAGCCAATAGCTCAGTGGTTTGAGCATTGGTCTGCTAAACCCAGGGTTGTGAGTTCAATCCTTGAGGGGGCCACTTAGGGATCTGGGGCAAAATTGGTCCTGCTAGTGAAGGCAGGGGGCTGGACTCGATGACCCTTCGGGGTCCCTTCCAGCTCTAGGAGATAGGTATAGGTAACTGGGAATAGAAAGACTTAGGTTCTTTTCCAAACTCTGCCACTGAATCGCTTTGGGACAAATGGTATGTCACTTCTATGCCTTGGTTTCCCCTTCTGTAACACGGGGGTGACAATGCTCACCCATCCTTGTAAAGCACTTTAAGGTAGCATGAGGGGCGTTTTCTGTCATTATTAAAATCATCACTGCTGGCTTCTTGGTTTTAACGTGAGGTTTTTTGTTTGTTTTAACTTTTCGTATGCTGGGTTATATCAGAGTTCTTTCCTGTGCAAATACAATGTATTCAGGGATCAGAGTTCCCTGTGAAACTGTTTCCTGATTCTTCACAAACTGAAACAAGGACAAAATCTAATTTATACTGTTAGGGTTCTCCCTCTATTCTTTTGTTCAAAACTAGCTTAAAACTAAGGTATTCAACACTCTCCTGTGGCAATATTCTCTCACTCAGCCCTCCCATTGCCTTCAGGCAGCTTGTCAGACTGAAAAGGGTGCGGAGGGTTTCAAAATATTTTAGAGGTTTATGTGGTTTTGAAAAATATAGGAAATTAAAGTATCTACTTGAAATTGGTCAATCAAACTGGCTGTGATATAAACTAAAAAGCAATTTGACAAGGAAATACTGAACTGAGCTGTGTTTCTGAATCTATCGCTTTGCTTTCTCCCAGCAGGGAACAGAGTTCTGAATATGAAAGAAGAACCTAACAAATTCTGACCTTTATTGTGTCTTTACAGAGTATTCCCAGTTTCAAACCAAGAAATATCAGAGCACAACATGGGCCTCCAAGGGGTAAAACTGATTAAAGCATTCCTTCATTCCAGAGATGTTCCCACTTCTCTCCAAACAAACTTTGCAATGTTTTGAAATACTTGTGGTTTTTGAAACATGCTCATTACATTTGAAAAGGCGAAGACCAGGCCTCAGGAAACTCAGATGCCACACAGGTCTAACTTAGTTTAAGAAATGTTTCAAATAAATAATTTAAAATGTTGAGGATTGTTGTCCTGCCATTGATATGCAAGACACATATTGAAGTGTCATAACCAGAGAGTTAGAAAACCACTTTTTAATATGGTTCAAGCACAATATCTATTTAGTACAAATAAAGTCAAAGGCCCTAACTCAAAGAGGAAATCAGCACCCACAATGCTCAAGTGACTCATCTCTTAAAATAAGCCTGTAAATTGTTACATAGGAGAATTTACAGCGATCCTAAGGAGTCTAGTATTAACATTGCTACATGAGGGTCTAAATGCCAAAACAAAAGTTTTCATACTTTGATGCACACTTACAGAAAAGAATCTTAATCTTCCTATTGAAAGGCATTGAACTCTTAAAACAGTTCACCTATTCCTAGTCCTTGGTAATCTATTGAAACCTTAAGAAACTATAAATACCCATCAATTGTCTCCTATTCTCAAACATTCAGGATAAGCCTGGTCTGTAATAATGAAAGTGTTCAGTTGAGATTGGATGCACTGCAGCTTCTCCTGTTACAAGAAAAAGAAAAATCCAACAACAGTTTGAGAGACTCAGTCAAGTCAAATTGAGATGGCATTGCACTTTATGTTGCTCTTGCTTTATTCATTCATTAGTTGTAGAACTACTGCAGGATTGCTGAATTTCTGACAGGAGACGAGCATGCTGTCGCCATAGCAGAGTCTATGCAGATTCTTACAAGCAAGATAAAGGTGAAAGAATGGTCAAAAGCATGAAACAAGTTTACTCTAAATTCCTTCAAGTATCACCCTGAAGTACGAATTCCATTCCAATAACTTAAAGAAAGATTTGATTGAAATCTACTTATTTCTACAGCAAGAAGATTACATGCAAATAAGAAAAGGAATTATGAGAGATTAATGCAACAAGTAGATTAGAAAGAGTTGTTATACAACATAGACAGTATTCCATTAGGAACAATCCACCTACTGCACATAATAAAAAATCCTTTTATCTGTTATGTAACTCTACTTATACCTATTAGCCATAATTAGGGTGATCAGATGTCCCGTTTTTAAAGGGACAGTCCCGTTTTTGGGGACTTTTTCTTATATAGGCGCCTCTTACCCCCCACTCCCGTCCCGTTTTTTCACAGTTGCTATCTGGTAACCCTAATCATAACAATAAATTAACCAACAATTCTTTGATTAGAAGTTTGCATTTTATCCCACAAATACTGTATCTACTGCTTATACCAAAAGAACAAACTTGCTCAGAACACTGAAAAGATGGGCATTAAAATTTTAAGCACAGGTTTCCTCTGTCCTTTGTTTCTCAATGAGGCCTGTTTTCTAGTCATTGCAGTTCTAAATTCACCATGAATCTGCTTGGAATGGCACACTGGCTTGGCAAGCAGAACAATGGGAACCAGTGTATTTGTGCACCAGATCTTCTCAAGACAAAAGGGGTACTCCCTGGTTGCCCTCTAGCAGAGCAGAAAACACAGAAGGAATGTGTGTTCAGCAACCCACACGCAGTCTGATCAATGGCTATTTGTGTGTTCTGTTTTGAGAAGGTCTGACATGTATGGTGGTATCCCCAAAAGGAAAATCTGCTCTGACAAGGAAATTTGAGTCTATTTGGCAAAAAAAAAGTCAACGTATATTTTTTTTTTCCCTATTTTTTTATGCAAACCTGAAATTTTGGATTATACCACCAGACACAGGATTTTCATTAATAAAAAAATATGGTAATTAATTTAACAAAAAAGCAGTCAATTTGAACATTGATGGAAATTATCTATAAGCTATTTAATTGTTGTACCAGGTAAATGTTTTGGTACATTTAAAAATAAAGCAAAACTACATCAATTCAGTGTTGAATTTTTAGTCAATATTTGACCATGTTCTGCTGTTTACAATCTTCTCTTAAAACTGTCCTAACTTATGCTGTGGGGCCTATTTAACAGCTTTAAACAAAGCACGATAGAATACCATGAACTGATGATTTATTCCTCTTTCTGCTCATCTCTCAGAGAAGTTCACAAAAGGATGATGAAATGTATAACATGGTCTTTACAACGGGGTTTTAAAGACAAGTTTAAAGAGCAGCATATGGAAAAGATAGTACGGGAAAACTGCAACTCTGCCCATTCCAGTTACTTGCTGGAAGAAAGCCACTGTAACGCTGAAGCTGCTATGCACCGTGGGTGGGAAACAACACAAATCCACTTGTTACATCTGATTTCACTTTTGTTACTGGACAGGAAGCTTTAGGTTAAATTTAATAACTTCTTGTACCTAGCAGTGAAATGGTAGTCAAAGGGGTACCATATGGTACAAAAAGGGGAAATACCTAAGCAAAAGGAAAGATTTTAAATGTAATTATGCATGCACTGCAATAAACAAAAGAATTGGAATGTACTTTTGTTTTTCGTGAAAATGGTTAAGCAATATTTTCTCCAAATAAATTAATTTAAAAAAAAATCCCACTCACCAGAGACTGTTTCTCTCCGTTTTGGGGAAAACATCTTAATAAATGGAAGTTTTAATTATATGCATCTCCATTCTCCTTTCCAGCTAAAACCTGGGATTTATCCAGGGAGGGAGAGAGCAATTTCTTTAACTGGGGACAGGATAGAAGGGCAGCACTGCTACCTGGCAATGGCAGCTAATAAAATACCCCTTAGCAAGTAATTCAGCTGCAAGGATTTGCTTTAAAATGTGGAAGATTTCAGGTAAAGCACTGAGCAGTGAAGACTGCTCCCTGCAATAACATAGACCTTGAGAACAAGGGATCTCTACAGTGAAAAGAGCAGCAGCAGAATATGTGGTACCCTACAAGTTCCCCCAGGTTATTCCTCTAACCATCCAGGAAAAGTCGATTTCACTATTTTATTTGTGGGGTTTACCATTCATCCAATACACTTCCCTTCCTTATTCATACAGGGTGCTGGTTTTACTGCAGTCAGGGCCAAGTGGGACCAGCATGCATCCAACTTTTCTGTTTGTTTGTTCATTTGTTTTTGTAGGTCTGTCTATCAGGAAGTGGGCCTCACTTTCTCTTGTTTTATGAATGCAGACTATGGTGGTGAAACAGGAGCCTCAAAATCCAGCCACATAATTTGTCGTGCAGCCTGCTGTTGCTCCAAGCAAGACACTCGCTTGTATCTTGTGAGCTGTGTATGGGCAAATCTTTCATTTTTCTTTCATTACCCCGGCGTGTACTGTCACTTAATTTTTATGTATGCAATCCTTCCTGACAAATATGATCTGCTGCCTGGTAATTCGTTTGACGTTCATTCTGTTCCTTGCTCTAATTATGGCTTCCATTTCTGACACTGAGGCGGCTGCGCTGCCACAGCCAGATAGTACACCTGTCAGACGGGTTGTGGTACTGCCTAATGCCCTTTTATGCCAGTCTGATATTAGGAAATACAAAGAAAGAAAAAAATTAGATGAATATATTTGCATAAGCCCTGTGTTCAATTCATGGGTCATCAGCCTTAGAAATTATGGTTCAGGGTGGTTGCTAGGGCAACATGGCTACAGGAAGTATCAGATATCACAGACTAGGCCTGTATAAGATCATATCTATCTATATCTAGCTACCTTAAATATAAATATATATAAAATATCATTCACACTTACTAAAATGTAAATTTCCAAATGAAAAAAACCTTGCTAAACCAGACTCTCTTTCTTGCTGCTACAAAACTACAAATCTAGCCAATTACGTAAAAACAGCTATTACTCCAAATATTATTTTTCTCCAAACAAAATATCTTTTGAACGTAAGAATATACTTTTTATTTGAAAACAAGCATCACTGTAAACAGCTCTTTTCCCCCTTGGAAACCTGGATTCCTTTACCTTTTCACGTTGGTTTTCATTTTGCTTTCAGGATGCTATTTCTTTGGAGGAAGGGCAGGATCCACAGAGAGGAGCTTTAACTCTTACTACATGTGCTTTCTGAATTAAGAAAGAGGAGCTCTGATAAAGGTCACAAGCCTGGTTTACATGTTCGGCCAGTTTCCAAGCCCCAATTTATTCTTATTAATATAATAAGCACAGCAGTCAAACTAGATAAAATCAAATTATTGGACATGATCATATTTTTGCCCATTCCTGATGATGTGATTTTAACTTACTCTGATGGCTTTTTTTTTCTCTTTTTATAAATACATTCTAGACTGAAATCTGACAGTAAAATAAAACTCTCCTAATATTTTGAGTACGTACATTTTAGAAGTACCTCGCTTGCTATTACATCTTTTTATAACAACAAAGGTTCATACGTCTTCTCTGTTTTTCTGTGTGCTTAAAAACCTCACTGGTGTATGTGACACGATTACCAAATAAATGTCGATTCAGTGCAGGTAGTAGCAATTTAAGCTAGACTCTTCTGTGGAATGTGAAAAATGGCACAAATACAAAGTGAAATGAAATCAACACCTTATGTAGTCCAAACTGACCTTGGGAACTAAAGGTAAAGAACTTAAATAGAGCCACTTGCTCTTTAGTGAGATAAGACTCGAGTATTTTTGAACATGTTAATACAGTATAGAGATATAATTGACTAGGAAAAAGAAAAGAAGCAACCTCTCTTAGATGATCACACCTTTTACTTAAAAAGAGGTGACAGAGTTAAAAATGCTCTGGAATAGTAAACACTTTATGCTCTCAAAAACTAAAATCTTATATCAATATGATGCAAACCATATAGCCATCTAGAGCTTTATAAATAATGCACAGTAACAAAGTTTACATGAAAAATCAAATTTTATATACAGTCCCTTTATATTAAGAAAAAAACATTCATGCTGTTTATCATCTTGCATACGCTAGAAAGGTGTATTATTCAAACAGAGGAACTGTTTGAAAACGTTGGAATCACACCACTCATATTGGGGAAATAGGGGAATAAACAGAAGTGTGTGATTACAGTGATATTTAAGGATGTTTATTGGGTAATGAGAACAAGTGTACATTTGTCATAGGTTTTTGAAAATTCCTACTGCATCTCTTACTGTCTGATTTTTAGTAGGGCTGCCTTTTATAACAGGTAATTATAGTTTGCTTTGCTAATTTTATATCCATTTCTATTTGTTTTCATCATTCTAATATCTTTGTAATAACATAGTAAATTAATTTTCCACAATTGATATGAAGTATCGGTGTTTGAAATAAGTACTGGATGAGATAAAGCACTTATTGGATACTTGTATATTAACTGTCATATGGTATCCATGCAACAATTTATATTTTAGTGCAGAAGGTATTTCATTAATAATGTACAACAATTAATTATGCGCTAAATTTCCAATTCCCTCTCACTGTGAGGGTAAAAAAAATATCCTGTATAGAAGTTCTATCTATCTATCTACATAGGTACTGTGGCCCTCATCACTATCTATCTATCTCAGCACTTTGTAACCCAGTGTCACAAAAACATATACTGAAGAAATCAGAGAAGAAAGAAAAATGCAGTGAAATCCTACAATGATACTAAATACAACTCTCCCACTTACTATTTCAATGCATTAACGTGAACGGCTATGTGCGTAACACAACAACACAAGTGACATCTGCACTACACTGGGACTTTACTTTCCACTCACCAAGTGTATTGTATGCTGTAAGTGTATGCCAGTCTAATTCACAGTAAACTCCTTGGGGCAGAGTCTTCCGTTATAATCTGTACAGCACACCAAACACTGACAGTGCTCAAATAAATTGTGTGTGTGTACAGTCTAATTAGCTACATATACATATTACAGACATCTACATACAAACATCAAACACACAAACTAGGTCATCACACACTTTCTGTTAAATAAAATAGTGTGTGTTGTGGATTTCATCTCATCCTAAATCTGGATCAGCTTGGATCCTTTTAGGCTTAGTTTTCATGCTACAGTAGCAAACGCTTAATGCCTTGTTAAAGCCAGTAATTAGAAATGTTTCTGAAATACTTCCAAAGGGAATGGATCCTCAAAACCTCTCACCTCTGTAGCAAACCAGGTTTTAAGTACTATCAAGTAAAACAACCTAACTCTCGTAAGTAGAAGATACCACCAGGTATCAATGGCCAATGTTCTCTCTTGAAAACTTATAAGACAAAGAGAAGCCTAAATGACCATAGTGCACTTTGCATCTTGTGCCTTCCACTGACCATGCTGCTGAGCTCAAAGCACTTTAACCCTTTATCTGTTTTTCAAATAATGAGCCTGATGGCAAGAGGGTGAAACCCACTATTGTTATTCTTGTATGAAAAGGGATAAAAATTGTAGTTTCTTCTGCCACATCTGTGGAACTCTGAACACTCCTCATCTAACCACACACATACATGCACCCACCCACTCCTTTTCAGGGTTCAATTCCATTTTAAAAGATCCCAATTAAGGGCTAATATTAGCCACTATTAGCTACAATTCAAACTAGTGCCCAGAGAACATTAACACTGTAGTTCTGTCAATGATCAATTTAGCCAAACCTTCAATATAGTATCAAGAATCCTGATCATGCTCTGGACATATTTGTCAAGCAAGCCAGATAACTGAACAGGTCTATTTTCTTAGCCAAAATAACAGAGCAAGATCCCTTCTCCCCTCCCCTTTTGACTACAAATGCACTGAATCACCAAAATGGGAAAGAAAGGACAATTAACCCTCTCTCATTGAAGCCAATGCTGCTCCATAAATTATCTAACTGGAATAAGAGTAATGGTTGTTGAGCCAGAGAGACTGCAGATTCATGTCCCTGAAAAACCCCAACCAAAAGAGTTTGCTGGGCAATTAGCGGAATATTGATTTCGTGTCCTTTACAGAAGCTGGAATATTCAGCACTGTAAGCTCTTTGGGGCAGGAAGCAGGTTGTCTTACATATAGTAACTATCTAGCACATTGTAAGCACTGCTGGAAACAACAAGCAGTAGTTATACAGACACTACTGCAACTGTATCCTAAAACTACAAATCTTATAGCGGTATACTGTATAAGTATGGATATATCCCAACTGCAGTTATCAACCTGTGTGGAGATCAGGAGCCTACAGAAAACCTCCCTAAGAAGCAAACTTTGTTCATAAAGTGAATTTTAGGCCAATGAAAGGTGCCAGATTGACAGCCCTGGAGACAGAATGTATATTTATTTCCTAAGAGATACAAAAGAACTGTCATTGCCACACACTGAAGTCTTCCACTTTGCTCTCCTCTACCATTGCCTGACCACTAGACGGTCACAGTGCTGTTAAAATCTGTTCAGTAGATGTATCAAATTAGATACCACACCCCCCAACTCCCCATTGCTGGGGATGAAGGCTTACAGTGGTATCATTCCTGAAGACAGAAAGGTCAAAAGTACTTCTGCAGATGCCACTAGGAGTATTATGAAACAAACCACCACACAAAGACAGCGGATGATTTTGAAAGACGTGTAATTGCACAGCAGAAAACTTTAAACCAAGCTGCTGTTGAGCAGGTTCATGGGAAGCGTTTAGAAAACACAACTTCACCTGAAACTCAGCTCAGGTCTAAGAGCTTTATGTTGCTCTGAGCTGTTATGGTGGTTGTTTGAGAAAACGTCCTTGTTTGGAACTGGTGAATTGCAAGGGTTTCTATGGAAATGTGCTTTTACACACTTCCCATTCTCAGAGAGCAATTGCAATGGCATCTTGGAGGGAGTCAGCTGATCAACATTACCAAAAGAAGTTGGTGGTGCAACAGCTGATATCAGCACAAAAAAGAAATGAAGGAAAGGGAGAAGGTATCTTGGATCTTATTGTTTATTAATCCTCTAAATACAGTGCGTCACACACTCAAATGTGCTATTTTGATAAAGAAAGATGCCTATGACAACCTAGTCACATATCAGAAACCATTATACTTACCACGGTGAACAACGTTGCAGAAAAAAATGTCATGGAGAGTTTTAATTTAAAAAATTTAAAAAACTATTTAAAATTTGCATAAAGAAACCCAATATATATAAACAGCACTTAAAACTTGTATCATAGAAAACATGTCAGAGGTACCCGCTGAACCAACCTTTGTCACATTAAGAGGACAGATATCACTTTGTTTGAACTTCACAGTTATACATTGTGTAAGGGTGTTTAATGGCTAAAAATGCCATCTTACCTAAGGAATGTGCTGCAGTGGTTTTAGAACTAAAAAAGCGGCCTAATCCAAGATCTCCCAGCTTCACCACTCCTGTGGCTGTTATAAACACGTTGGCTGGTTTTATGTCTGCAAGAAGGGACAAGGAGAAGGTCAAAGCCACAAAAGGTTATCTGTTGTAATACTGCAATAGAAACATAGCCTGGAGCCTCTTCTGCACAAAAGAGAGACTCAATCAGAACCATGTTCCTGAACAGCTTTGATAGGCTGAATCTTCTAAGACTTCAAGTTACATAAAAAAACCCGAGTATACTTCTCAGTGCAGCAGAAATATTAGCAAGGGAAAAGTTGTAGGAAAACAGCATAACAAAAGAGGTAACCTCTCTCACTCATGGAAATCAAAGAAATATTTAAGTCCAGCTTCCCTTTGGAAATGCCACATTTACACAGAGAACTATTTATTATGGTTGACTTTCCCCTTATATCAAAGGTTGATCTACATGTCCAAAACTGATCCACATTTTGTGAATGGGACAGTGATTTATATAGAAGTTCTATATTTTTTGTATCAGGCTTAAGATGCAAATTTGCAAACTGTATGTTAGCAACACGTTTGTTCTGTTGGAAGGCTGGTCTTGCGGTTAAGTTAGAGGGGAGGGCTAGGTTACTTGGATTCTATTTTCAGTTCTGACTTCTCTCATAAATGGCCACTCAAGGGACCAACAAAATTGGTTGCTTAATAGAGGGAAGGCCCTCCTAATGAAGGTGGAGCCATGTTACACTCAGTACATTTTGAGGATACTAGAGGGAAGTCACCTAATTAGGATGGGCTTGTACATGGTTCATTCTTCCACTCACTTCCTTTGATTATCAACTTGCTCACTGAATATCAGTCCCCTGGTAGGTAACAAATGTGTTTGTAAGATACATTAATGTGATTTTTTTGTGTCTCTTTCACACTGAAATGCACTGCAATAGGTTAGAACTAGCTCGTGAATAGAACATGCAGTTACAAGCATGCAGGTAACATGCCAAGCAAGGGTCCACTTCAGTAGCCTAACTTAATAATTTTCTCATTTTTAAAAATGACTAATTGTTTAAACGTTGGTTAATAGATTTTTAAGGCCAGAAGGAACCACTGTGATAATTTAGTCTGACCTCCTGCATGACACAGGCCATAGGATTTCCATACATATAATTCCTGCTTCAAGTCCAATAGCTGTGGTAAACAAGAGCATATCTTTTAGAAAAACATCTAACCTTGATTTAAAAATTTTGAGTCATGGAGTGATCTTTCCATTCTAAAATACTGCATGTTCATTCCATCACCATGTATGGATCTGGATATGTGACAGATCCAGAGCCAACAAAAGTCCATGGGGCTCTTTCTATTGACTCCAAGAGGCTTCGTTTCAGGCATTAGCACATTGACCCCTGCTGAGACTCTGGTACAACTAAACAAATGTCATAATCTGAATGCAGAATGTTTCCACCACATGGATTACACGGTCTTCAACATCCTAACGTCTTATAAAGGAAAAATAACGCACGCCCCCTGCAGTGCCTCATACCTACATTGAATCAAAGATGGCTTCCAGGGCTAGGACTAGAAGATGTAACACTCTCCCTGCAGAGTTTTGTATGAGGCAACTATTTTGGGGAAACTCAAAGAAATCATAAGCCAACAGTGCGTTAGCACAATGCATTTTTAATCTGAAATGTCTGACGGGTGACTGTTCAAATCCAACATTTGAGGCAAAGATCATTCTAAACTGGAACAGCAGGTTCTAATCAGGGAGAGGGTAGGAACTTTGGGTTTTTTTTGTTTTTTTTTTAAGGATGTCTCAGACAGCTTTCCCTCATCTCCCCTTCCACCCTTACAACAACAACAAAAATGCACAATTTAGCTTTACACAAGTCTAATAACCTAAAAGCAAAGCAGGAAAGCTCTGAATTGCCTTCGCTTCACTCCAACCCTTCCCTCATCTTTGCAATGAAAATGAACTGCAAAATGTTAATGGGGGAAGAGGGAGAGGCCCCTCTTCAGAAAAACAACTAAAAACTTGGAATATAACATAGCTAGCCCACCCAACAGAGTATGCATCTCATTCACAAAGCAGAGCTCTCACTCTGCCCAAAACACATCCCGTCCGACAGGACACCACAGGGTGCTTTATACAAAATATTTTGTCCGCTTATAAGACAAAGTAAGTGAAGCTCAGTTTCCCCAAGCTAAACCCTAAGTCATGGTGTGCACTAGTGAATCCTCTTTCCCCCTGAATTATAGTAGACTTGTGTACATGACAGACTCCTATTATTTATTGTAGTCTAAATCAGGCATACCTGGAAGGCTGCAAGAGGCGACTACATAAGAGCGGCATTCGCCACTTGTAAAGGGAACGGAATTAATGAGCAGCAGAGGTTGGTATTTGCTCCTTTGTGGCGCATTTGCACTTCCTGGGTCAAGTCCTTCACAAAACATTTCATTTTACTATAAGGGGAAAAGTAATTTTTGGATAGAGCCAAAGTGATGAAAAGTTCTAAGACAAGCGCTAGAAAAATTATTAATGAACATTGAGAATGGGGTATAAAAAAGTTTAGAATGTATTTATATTAATATTCCCAAATCCGCTTATGAGACAGAAAAACTCCCCTGAACTCTCTCGAAGGTCGTACTAAATATAATTAAGACTATTTCTTAGCGTTCACTGCATCCACTAGTCTCAGCATTTTACTTCTGACACGTTTGTAATGGCAGGTTTGACACTTCTAGTTAATATCAGTGTCTGGAATAGAAAGCAGCTCATCTTCATAATACTATACTCACTTCGGACTGAATCCTCTAACAATGAGGCAAAAGACACGAGGAGAAATCCATCTCGCAAGCACCAGTCTCTCTCTAAACATGCATTGGCTGAACATCAGCATAATTGTTTTTGAATGTGGGCGCTTACTAATTGGAACATTATATTATTATTCAGTGAAAAGAGACTGAATTAATGTTACCTCTGTGCATCACCCTGCGGGAGTGCATGTGTTCGACTGCACTGCATAACTGCACAAAATATTTCCACACCGTCCTTTCCGGGATTAACCGTTTCTGCTTTTTAAAATACTGTGGAAGGAAATAAATAAAAGATCAGTGAAGAAGCAACATATCTGTCTCACTCCTGGACTCATGTTAGTCAGCTGTCGACTGCTCATGTCCACCAGATCAACAGCGGCATGGCTCATCTTCTGATTAGCATTTAACTCCTTCTCTGTGTATTTAAACTTCAAAACAATTCACTAATTAACCACCATTATGAAAAATATGCTTAAATAGGTTTGACATTTTTGAATGGACACCAATTATAATTAGCATTAATCTCCTTAATTACCTTGCAAAACATATTTAATGCCTCAAAACAACAAATGTCTGGAGTATTTTGCCTTAAGTAACAAAGGATTTTTTTAAAAACCAACATCTTGTAGATGTTCATCATTAATGTACAATCTATTAACAAAGAAAATCAATTTCTCCATTTTCTTCCCCCAGCTGCCCAAAACTACCATGGAATCAACTGGGTATCCCCAATTCCGATGTAATAATATATCCTTAAGAGTTCATACAGACATAACCTTTGGGAAAGCCAAACTGTCTCAAAGCAAAAATAAAAACAGATTACAGGGAAGCAAAAAATTGAGATTGTAAACTCTTTGGGACAAAGACTGTCCTATCACAGCTTTGTATAGCACATAGTACAATGGAGATCCAATCCTTTGGGCCTCTGAGCATTGTTAGAACACACACAAATTAATAATCATAATCACCACCACCACATAGCACAGCCATAAACTGTCTATACTTCTCTGGAATAGTTTTACGTGCTATTCCCCAAGATGTAAATAAAGCAAGGCACTGAGTTATCACCAGTATAATCCAGGGCAGACACTGCTGAAATATCCTCGCTAACCATGCACCTCACCCTCTACATCTTTTCTGAAAACTCTCTTCTTTGGATTACCTTTCCATTGCTGGCCAGTACTTGATTCTCTTTAGTGACCCTCACTCCAGACACTAAACCAATTCTTTATTTATACATTTACAGAACCAATAAGATGCATATAACCCTCAGTTGCTTAATGTTTATTATTGTAATCCTTTGCCATGTAAGGTATAATTTAGAATATAGTGATCTCCTCTGGACAGGCACCTGTGATTTTTTTTGATAAGGTGTTGTGCACCCTTATGATGCTCTACCATTATATTTGTTTTACACCATACAACTAAGAATTTTCACTAAAAATCTTAAGAGGAGGAATAAAGGTGCTAGATTGGTTGAAAGATGCCCATCTTGTATTTGTCCCTCTTGATACAGACAGCTGATGCCTGTTGTGACATTCAGCATTTTATATGAAAGTTATCTGAATCAAATAATGGCAAAAATTTATCTTGCAGATCAGCTGTGAAAAGGTGTAACTGTGCAATTTGCCAAAAGGCAACACTGACAGCTTGCAGCAGTTTGAAACCAAAACCTAAGAGTGGAGTGCAGCAGAACTGCAGAGGATGATGGATAAAGTGTTATTTACACCATAATATTAGCTTAATTCTCATTAAAGTATTTAAGTGAAGATATGTTAGACCACAAGTGGTAATTTTCTAAATGTCATGTCCAATAAGATTTGCCTGACATTTACCAGAAAGCCAAAATTCTCCAGTGGGTTATACAGCAACACTCTGTTACATCAGCTTTATAACAGCTCATAAATAATGCAGGCGACAGGGACATGACAAAGACAGTCCCTGTTTTTATCACTCTCACACCTTCAGAGTGTTGTTATTGCTGTTCCTACCGCCTCCCTGAAGCATAAGACTAACATACGTCTAAAACAGAGGGGGATGGGGGGGGGGGAAGAGAGGAAGGGGGATCAAACAACTTTATCCATTAATATTTGGATTCTATTTAACCACTACAAAATTCAGTTCCTTTTGTTTCAGTACAGGGACCTGGGGATTTTCTCAACAAGATCACTAAGCAGAGCTGGTTCTAGCTTTTTGCTTGAGTGGTGTTTGCTATCCCATGAAAGAGACAACCAGAGTTCTTCACCTAGTCTACGACGGTGCAGGCTGGTAATCATGACGATCCTAAAGCCAACTACACTATCATGTAAATAGACTCTTCCATTTTTCATCCTTGTTTGCATTTAATTTTTGCATACATCAAAATTCTATCTACAGGTTTGTCACAAATGAAAACACACTATTTGTATCGTGGGGAGGCGTGGCGGGAATCAATGCCCGTTCCTTTTACAATTATTTTGGGAAACAGGCAAGTCCATAAAGTATTTACTAGTTATAGCATCACAGTCTTGTCCAAGTTATCAAACTAAGGGCAGATCTGCACTACCGCTTAAGTCGATGTAAATTACCGTCACTCAGAGGTGTGAAAAAGACTCCCCCTTGAGCAACGCAAGTCACAGCCACCTAAGTGCTGGCCACACCAGTGCAATGTCAGCGGGAGATGCCCTCCCGCCAGCATAGCTTCTGCCTCTCATGGTGGTGGAGTAATTATGCCAACAGGAGAGCGCTCTCCTGTCGGCACAGAGTGTCTTCACCAGACTCGCTACAGCGGCGCAGCTGCATCAGGGCAACGGTGCCAATGTAGCGCTTCTAGTGTAGACCTGCCCTTAGAATCACCAACATTAATTTTTAGAGAAAGACATCCAACTGGAAGTAAAAAAATATTAAAAGCTGAAATTATCAATCCTGAATGGTACATTTGTGTTTATTACATTTATGAAAAGCTAATTTAAGCCAAAATGTGAAATTTCTTCATCAGATACACAATTTTAAAATATTATTGTAAGCACTACTTTTTTCAACTAAGCAAACTCTATTTAAAGATTTACAAAGCAGCATGGTCACTGCCCCCAACACTTGCTTTCAGAATGGTTCTTTTCTTTCCTCAAATCTTTAAATGCAAGTACTGAAAAGCCTCTGATAAACCTTGATGTTT
Organism: Platysternon megacephalum; assembly: GCA_003942145.1. Lineage (NCBI taxonomy): Eukaryota > Metazoa > Chordata > Testudines > Platysternidae > Platysternon > Platysternon megacephalum. Next base: position 2,805,448 of record QXTE01000069.1, read on the forward strand.
TCTGGGGTCTCTTGGGAGAAGGAGCAACATGCAGTAAACAGCAACAATGGCAATGTTAAAAGTATATGCAAGATGAAACAATCATGAGCTCCCCTCAAGGGCCTGACTTCCTCCCTGCTCTCTGTAGGTTAGCATATTCAGGAAGTAATATCTCCCTTAGCACAGGTCATTGCATGAAACCGTCTTCAGCATTAGAGGTACACTAGCCGCTAGCGTTACCATCCACATATACTTTGAGTCATCATCAGCGAATTCAGGTTTATAGATGTTAACAGCATTAACTGTTTGTGGATAAAAGCAATGGCTGAAAACTTTAGGCCGTCCCCCCAAAACTCTCTTCCATAGGTCTATTTCCAGCTCCCACTCCCCTTGATTAAGCAAATTCCTTCTCTGAAATGGAGATTTTCACTGACACTGTAAATGTAGCCACTAACTATGGGCTAAATGGCTAACTTGTTTGACAGCCTTTGGCCTGGTGCCTCATAGCTGAGCTGACAGAGAAAACAAATCTGTTAATCAGGTATTTTAGCTGTGACAACAAGGAGGAGGTGAACTTTCTGAAATGTTCATTTATGATAATTACAGAATAATGATGGCAAAAACAGGTAAAATATGGAGAGAAGGTTAAGAGTGCTAACAAAGATGATATACCACATCTGTTCTCACAGGGGATGTATGTCTAAAGATTAACATGTCAAAGAAAATACAAAAGCAGGTGATAACAGCTTAACTAAAGCTGGTTCCAACAATACAAGTATTCCTAAGAGCTACATCAGAGAAGAGAAAGCACTTGAAAATTTTCTCAATCCTAAATCCCTGTTGTGAAGGAAAGTCAATATACTTTTTGAAATGTCTTAAATGTAGCAGACAAGCTACGTGGCTAGTTACCCTACAATAATTAAACGTGCCTATCAATCAGAGATCAGGTAAACCAGCCTTGCAAAATTATTCATACCCACTTGCTATGAGTGAATACTGTTTTTTGACAAAACATTTGTTCTTTTTTCATTATCTATCCTCATGGTAAAAGGTAGGTTTTTTTGAATGGGCTAGTAAATTTTTAAGCAAGTTTTTCAAGGCTTGCATGTCCTAGGGCAGAATCCAGGTCCATACTGATGTTGCTTAGAATTAGAATGGATGAGGAAATAGATCTGCAAGGCTACAGTGTAGAGAACCCCAGTTCACGTAGGGCATTCAAGACTCCTAAATTCCCGGGGGAGAGGGCAAGCCCACCTTCCTTCATAAAACAACTATGGAAACAGAGGTCAGAGAGAGGGAGCTCAGGAAGGGGAAAAGGAGCAAAAGCTCAACACGCTGAGGAAAAGAACATGAAAAAAGCAGGGAGAGAGACAGTTAAAGAGAGAGCTGATTTGAGAGAAGTGGGGAAAAAAACCTTAAGAATATTCAAGATCATGGGACTAGAATAAACTATAACAAGAATGCAGAAAAGAGCAAACCAGCACTAATGGAGGAGTAAGATTCATAGTCTAATGAAATTCTTGTAAGTTCAAAATGTACCTGTGCCTTCCCCAGTAGGGCACCAATGCAATAAAATACAGACTGGGAGAGGAGGAGAAATGCAGGATAAGACAGGCTGGGAGATTCTACCAATCAAAAGAAGCCAAAGATTATAAACATTCTCAGAAGAAAGATATCTATTCAGAAAATCACAAGGGGTGACAGTAAGTGCAGGACATACTTCAGACACACTAAAAGAACCTATACATTCTTAACCAGTTTTCATATTCCATGCTCTAATTAAAAGCCCAAAGACAATAATGGGGTAAACATGGTAAATGGCTGATGAACTAATATGTTAGATCCCTGTAAAAAATTGAGTGGGGTCATGGGACTCTGTATAAAACTTCCAAGTAGGAAGCCTTTAGGGAAATGTGTCTAATCCCAAAAGGAATTTCCCCTCTTAAAAATATTTTTTCCCCTCTTGCCGAACACACCAGGTTCACCTCTCCTCCTCCTTCCCTTTCTTTTTGTTCTTGTATGTACACAGAGGTAGAGAGAGAGAGAGAGAAGGAAGGCTACATCAAATATGCTATCTTTGCATTTTGTTCCACAGCTAGTAAAGGCTGGTGATAATTCTGGTGTGTTCCAAGAGTAAATTCTGAAGACATGCACTAGACTCAGAGAAAGCACCATCTCCCATGCTCACAAGTTACACAAAATAAAGAGAAGGAAGGCTCTAGTAATATTGCAGACTGGAAGGACGTGTATCCTGACTTTCTTTTTTGTGTGTGTGCGCTCTCCATAATAAATCTCTGAAGTTACATCAGCTAGAATAAAAATTACAAACGTCATCAGTCCTCATGCTCCTAATTTAAAAAATAAAAAAGCATGAGAACTGTCCGGATCCCGTTCCCCCTTTCCTTTTTGTCGTATTGTCATTTTACTTATTTAAGGAATTATCAAATGAACAACCCACATTTCAAGTTTCCATAAGATTTTCAGGCTTAAAATGATTCCTCACATTTTTTAATCAGAATTGGAAATCACTTTTACTTATTCTCTAAAATTCTAGTGAACATCCATTCCAACACCACTCATTCACAATGCGTTTTTTTTTTATAGTTTTTCTATATTTCCTTGTATTATGTCACTTTGTAGGGTTTATTCTTTAGTTTGTTTTTGTTTTCAATTAGGAAATAGTTCTGGTTTTGAGCTTGTTGAAATTTTCATTGAAATGACCTCCTGCATGTAAGCAAGCAAGCGGGGAATCAGGCCCCAAGTTTCTAGTATAGATCTGTTTGTATCTGTCCCCTGAACTTCCAGAATAAATGTGACACCCCTATTTTGCCTCAAGAATTGGTGTGTCCTTACCTTAATCATCTGAGAGAGATCACCTGCATCTGCCAGTTCCAGGACAATGTTCAGTTCATTGTCTTCAATAAAAGAATCCAAATACTTAATTATATTGGGGTGGTTCAGTTGCTGCAGAGAGAGAGAGAGGGCGCGCAATGTGAATGTACATTACATGAAAGGTGCTTCAGTAATAATGACTCAAAATATACTGCCCATCAGTGTTCATTCCTGTAATTGTTCCACAGCAGTGCCCTTAACAAAAGACAAGGCTATGGCATTTGCTGTGTGTCCATATACACACAAGGATGTGTGGTGAAACACAATTCAGATTATATCTCACATGCGTACCAGGCAAAAGAGAAAACCAAGCAGTCTTTTGTAAGGAGCAATTAGTTCCATAGTTGAAGTCAAATGTTCTATTCCAGGGGTAGGCAACCTATGGCACGGGTGTCGAAGGCGGCACGTGAGCTGATTTTCAGTGGCACTCACATTGCCCGGGTCTTGGCCACAGGTCCAGGGGGCTCTGCATTTTATTTTAATTTTAAATGAAGCTTCTTAAACATTTTAAAAACCTTATTTACTTTACATACAACAATAGTTTAGTTATATATTATAGACTTGTAGAAAGATCTTCTAAAAACGTTAAAATGTATTACTGGCACGTGAAACCTTAAATTAGAGTGAATAAATGAAGACTCGGCACACCACTTCTGAAAGGTTGCCGACCCTTGGTCTATTCTGTTGTATGTTCAGATAATCAGGGTTTAAAATCATGATCTTGGGAGAAACTTGGTCTGAGCTACAATTAGTAGGATTTCATTATTTTTTTTAAAATTAATATCAAGCCCCACCACACTACTAAGATGCTTGTAATAGTAGAGCTCCAAGTCCCCATTCAGGATCAGTGTACCATCTTGCTAGGTGCTTTACAAACATACAGGCAGACATTGTCCCTGCCACCAAAAAATTCGAAGGGCAGGGGAAGGTCTACAACGGGGGTAGTCAACAGGTGGACCACAGGCCACATCCAGATCGCCAGACACTTTTGAACAGACCCCAAAATCTTTTTATTTACTTATCGTTTTTTTATTATTATTATTAATTTTCTCTGGAGTCTTGACCTTGACCAAAAATTTGGACCTTGCCAAAAAATAACTGACTACCCCTGGACTACAACATACAGATTACATACTGCTTGTTAGTTCTGGCTTTTTCTTTTAAAGCTGTATTTATGGTTAAATCTTGATTAATTTAAAAAACAAAATTTGACCAATGCCTCTATCAGGTCTAGATTTTTCCATTTAATCCTAGCTTTTTTCTGTTGATTTATAATTAACACTAGAATATGGAAAATCTTGCCTTTTTCTAATGTTTGTTATATTTTACCATATCCTTCCCTTTTTCTATTTGTTAAAAATTTTTTAATCCTTGCCTATTATTTTAGTGTATTTAACCCATAGCATTATTTTAAAATGTTTAACCCTTACCATTTTCAAAATATATTCAATCCTAGTCTTTTCATTTACAAATTATTTTTACATTTATGCTTCTTTAGTAACCCTTGCCATTTTAAAAGTATATATCTAATCCCAGTTTTATTTATTAATATTAAAAAAAATTAAGTCTTGCCTTTTTTTTTTAATTTAACCCTAGGCTTTTACTATGTTTGTATTTACTCAGAGCCTTTTCTATTTAATAACTATTTTTAAAAAAATTTAATGTACAGATCTTTTTCAGAAGAGACAGTAAAACAACTGCAGATTTAAACAATTATTATTTAGTTCATGGAGGGCGAAAAGAGCAACTTGGATCCCATTTCAGACCTTTTTGCCTATACAGGATATTGAATAAACCTAGTGAAATATTAATTTTGCCACAATTTGTTAAAGGTTTGCTATGATCACTACAGAGAAGGTGCCGAACCTACAAACACTTGTGCAGGTGCCCACCTTTATCCATGTGAGTACTACCACTGACTTGAGTGATGCCAATTACCACCAGAACATTTCGGGTTAAATGTGCAGCTAGATGGAGCTACTATGTGAACCACTTGTCCTGTAGCATTAATGCGTTCACTGCCACCACTGTGTTCCTTAGAAAGTACAGAACATGAGAAAGTGGGCTCCTTCAGAAATCATTTCTGCCCTACATGTTTTACAAAAATCTGCATCTTCTGGGATACAAAGATGGAATCAGTATCAGAAAAGCTGGCTGTTTGAAATTCTTGCATACCTGACACTGAAGATTATTATGTAGACAATTCTGCAGGAGAAACCTAGTCAAAAGTAGCTCTTCAATAGAAGGAAAGATTACAAACTCTGAAAAGCCAAGTGTGGACTGGAAATGTGTGGATTCTAGGCTTTCCAAACAATTTTGATACTGTACCCTAAGTTATGGGAAAACTTCTCCAAAAACTTTCTGAGAACTGATACCTGAGATGCATCCATCTATGATGAAAGGAATACAGAATCCCAATGCATGCGTCTGGAAATATAGGAAGCATCATTATCGTTTCTGTCTAATCCTAAAGGAAGTAGGTGACACTACTTCCAAAAGACAACAAAATCTAGTTTCCACATGACCCCAGCCCTATTAATCAGGCCCAGTACAAGGAAGCCACCATATTGTTCCATGCGCAGTATTATTCATGAGGAAGTGTATATTACCTGAGACACTGATTCTGCTGAGTTTCATCTGGAAATTATTCTTTAAATACAGTTAATCCTGCCTTAGCATGGGGGGCTAGACTAGATGACTTCTAGAGGTCCCTTCCAGCCCTACATTTATATGATTCTACCTACCGTTCCCTAAATGTCTTGAAAGAAGAGATATCACTTGCCCGTATTCCATTTCTATTGCAGGACAATGATGAATTTCAGGGGTATTCCCATCATTTGCCACCTTATGGTAGACAAGCTCACCATCTATTCTGTGTAGTTGTGTGCTTTGGCTTTTTTTTTGGTTATATTATAATTGTTAATCCGAATTTCACTTATTTAAATAGCTTTTGTTTTTTATAAAATGCAGCATGAGAGGATTTGTACACTAATATATACTATAATATTTTTCTCTTCTTTTCTGGTCTTGTTATGCGTTATTCCCAGGACTAAATTAAGAAACAAAACATATTAAAATTTCTGTTTTAATATTTTAATGTCTGATTTTCCTAACAAAACTGACAACTGTAATTACTTGGAACATACTGTATGTATCTTGATTTCTGTAGTCTCTTTCTTTGCCTCTTTCTGAATTGCATTTCTCTATTTTGTAAGCCTAAAGTCCAATAAAAATAAATTTAAAAAATAAAAAATGGGCATTTCATCCAGCAGACAGTAGTGACTCCTGTGTGTCTATTTCACGGGTTACTGAGCCGACAGAAACACTGTTATAACCCACCATGTTAATCACTCTGCTCTGCATGCACATTAGGCGATAGATTCTCCTTTGCAATGCCTGGACACTAACTCACATTAGTGTTAATGGGATTCATGTGTAGGCATCAAGAGAAGAATATTCCCACAAGGCTGAATTTAAAAAAAAATCAAAAAAAAAAAAATCAACACAGTCAAGACATTTCAACTGAATATTAAAAAAAATGTCTTCCTTCAGGTGTGCTGATCTACTGCCCTTCCAGCCGAAGAGGTTCAGATGTTCCCTGCAGACATTGCTTTCCACCCAATACTGGTGTTAGGTGCATCCTCTGCAGGCTTCCCAGGACCTGCCAGGCTTGCCTGTGAACTTGCCTCCCAGCAGTGTCTGATGGCTCAGCAAGCTTGGCACATGAACTCTCTCCAAGCAACCCATGTCTTAGTCTTTTGATTAATACCTTAAAACTTTTTTTAAAAAATATATCTATGTTGAGATTAACTTCTACCCTTGTGGGTGGGTCTCCCACGATTCCCCCTTTTCACCTCTGTTACCAGCAGCAGGAGCTGAATACCAATCCCTCTAGAGTCCATTAAAGCTGTTCCCATAGAGCTAACCGGAAAAGTTCCCTACTCCACCACCCAGCACGTCAGACCAGACCAGCCATCAACATATGGAGATTGTATAGAAGAGGGATTTGTTTAAAAAAAAAAAAAAAAAATCTTGACACCTTATTCCCCACACCTCTGAACCACACCACCCCAGAACATCCAGTGAAGTCACACTGGTTTTATAAGAGACTTGACTGAAGCGGAGATCCTGCCCCCCTCTCTACCCTCCTTACCCCCAACGCTTGTGCATGCACGTGGCAGGGAAGCGATGCGGGAGGTTACTTAAATTTCTAATCTTTTGACAGAAGAAAACTGCATAACCTTAATTCTCACCAATCTTTAAACGCACAAACAGCACAAAATGCCCTAGCTCGGGTTATTGACATTTTCTCATTTCTTTAATACAACCTAAAAGTTTGATGGCAGTTAATGCCTGATGTGTATGCACAGCAATGCTGTCAGCAAGAGGCATGCAGAAGAGCAAGTCATCTCCAAATAAGCGAGCATGTTGGCTCCCTGCTGCTGATTACAGCCATATTACTGAGCTGTTTTACCTCTCTCTTTTTACTAGGCTGGTTTTTGATGGGGTATTCTATTTTTTTGCAGTTCCAGTGAAGTTTTTATTACCTCCCAAATGTGAAAGTTTTTCCAATTAATCTACTAAGCACAACACAACATTTATTTCTGTAGCCATACAGGAATTTTGAATCAAAAGAAAGCAGAGGCAAAGCATCATTTTGACACAGATTCACTACAGCAAGCCTGTCCAATTCCTTCAACAACAACAAATGTATGGAGTCTAACTTGGTATATTAAAAAACTGGGTAAATTGTTTTAATTTGCAGTTTACACAGAAATTATTCTAGACTTTGGAGTGAGGCGGTAACTTAGCGTACAACAGTAGATATCATGGGACAAAATTCACAAATATAAGTATCCAAACTGATTACTTGGCTAAGCTCCAGATAAAACATTACAGTTAGACATTTATTGTATATCAATAGACCCACTAGTAGTACACCGACTTGAATTGGACTTAGCACATGTTTAAGTAGTTTGCTGAATCCATTACCCTTAGACACTTTAAACTTTTTATTTAAGATAAAAGGAACAATTGCCTTTCTCAAAACTAATATAATAGTTAAAGGAGAGAATTTATTCATTTTTACATAATATTGTTATATTGGGAGCTGGGGTGTTCACATGGATATTGTGTGTTAAGTTACTCATTTAAAAAAATAGTATTGACTTTGTTGAAATGTATTGCACACTAATCTAATGAAAACAATTATGGCCAGTTTTTGTTAAAAATGGAAAAAAGTTTAAAAGAAAAAATTCCAGGAAAATTCTTCATGCCATGCCAAGGGAGATCACAGGTCTTCTGCAACACAAACTCGAGTCACGCTGTTAAAACCTTACTCCTCTCTCAGAACATGGACTCGCTCTGCCTAATGCCTTACGCGTAGAAACATCCACTACACGATCCTCAAATTGTACTGCAAAGCACAGTAGACCTATGTCAAGTTTTGAAATGTGAAATACTACTTTTTCTAAGAACCACCTCTGTGCCTCTGTAAAATGGCCTTCAGTTATTTATACGTAGCTGTAAGAACAGCCAGCATGGGAGCTATCAATTAACAAGAGATGAGTAGCAAATATTGATTTGACAAGTTATTAGCTTTACAGCACTGAGTGAGATGCATTCCAGTTGCTGACACTGACAGATGTACTGAAGCTGGCCTCTTAAAATCCTCCCTAGTCTCTAAACAAAACCTTGAATAACTCTGCCTCACAGCCTTTTGGGAATATAACTTGCCTCTGCATCAAATTATCAAAAAATGCTGACCTGTACAACGTCATTAAAAACTGCTTCTCAAGTTGACATTTAGAACTTTGATTACTCTTAGTTGTGATTTGTTCAGTTTCTCAGAAGCTGACTTATATACATCGTGGGTAAAATCCGTCATATTTTGTTTGATCTTTCATTTGAAAACTAATATACATTTGAAAGAAGTGCCCTATAGGCAGTATCAACTAATATATCCCCTGTGCATTTGCAATACAATATGATTTATCAAACTGACTTTTTAAACCATACTTTGAGCTCCAGCTTATTTGATGGGGCTATGTAAGTGTTCAACCAGCAACGATTGTTCACAGCACAGCACGATTATTCTTTACTGCATTTTTCAACCAGGAATTTATATTGTCAAGACGGGAGAGAGACTTATGACAGTAATGCTTAAAACTCCCCAATTCACAGTTGTTTTATGTAGCAAATAACTTAAAAAAAAACAACTCAAAGTATGTTGTCATAGGGCAATAAATAAGGATCAAAATGCAAAAACCTTGGGAGGCTACAGCATCTCGTGAAAAGGAAAAATGAAAAAAGAATTTAAAAAGACGTTCCTTGCATTACTAAGGCTGTGATTTTTAAAATGAAAGAATTTTAAGTTTCCTATTTGTCACCACTTATGCAATTTGTGTAAGTTCTGCATTTCATTCAGATAGGAGAGTGATCATCAAATATCCATCTTCACTTTTTTCTAGTCAGTTTCACTTCCTGTTTCTCATACACAAGTACAATGCTGAAATGCTTGAGTTGCGAACGTTGAAGGAGAATGGTTGATGTTAAAGAAAAAAAAATTATGTTTAATTTGAAATACTTATAATACTTTTCAAAAATACATTCACTGAGCCCTATTAGTACATTTGCACATAAGCAGGGTATACCTACCCATTGTTCCTACAAGTTTCAATGTAAAATGGACAGAAAAATCAATTCAGATACAAAATATCAATTGGACTAGATTAATTTCCAACCTCAAAGTGGTACAGATTTTATTTATTTTTTGAGTAAACATTTTTTAAAAATCAACTGCTACATTTTGGGCTTAAATGAGTGAGCAACCCCTCTACAACAAAGATTTCAACTCACTGATTTTCATCAGAAAAATCTCATTCCTAACTGGCTTACAGTGAGTAAAGACACATTAATTTATCCAGGCAGGATTACTAAAACTTCAGAAATACTTAAGGTAAAATTTAACATTATCCTAAAAAAAATAAAAACCTCGAAAAATGATGTATTTAAAGTTTTCCATAAAGATAAGTGACATGTTAGCATAACTTACTATGGATTCCAAGCTAAAATGGCTTTTTCTTCATAAAAATATGTATCTTGGGTAATGTATGCATCTGTGGAATATGAGTTGGTAATATTTTCAAATAAATCAATTCAATTTAAAAAAACAAAATACGAACTAGTAATGAATCTAGTCTACTTGTATAACCGGAGCCAATTTACTACTGGGATGAAGTCCCAGCTATGGAAGAAGAATCATAAACTAAGTCTCTGTGGCCTATGATTTACAAAAGTGGCACATTTGCTGCTCTTTGGAAGATAGCTGTCATGTTTTTCAGGACACACCATGACTTGCTTGATCTTGAACCTGTAAAGCTGCCCAACTTAAACATGCTGGCTGAGTTACAGCCTGATCCAACTCCCTTTGACCTCAAAGGGAGTTGGAACAGGCCCTCAGTTCTGCCAGTTGAGGCTATGTATAGCAAGAGATACTTGGGAGAACAAGAAGAGTCAAAGAGCTAAGAATGGAGGAAATTATATGTAGATATATATATTTAATTAATTATTTTAAAAGCAATACAGTGGATGGGGAAGTGCTAATTATCCCACCATATCATACCATCTCTTACTGCTCTTTTCACAACCCAGACAGTACAGTATTCACAGCTTGACATCTGGCTCCTTGGTGAGCTTTACACAGGAAGATTTGGAGTTGCCTCTGGTCATCTCATACGGTTAGGATGATAATTGACTGTCTATGAGCCCTTGTCATCTTGGATATTTTATTTTCACTCACCTTTGATTCTGATAAATTTGCACATACTGTCCTGAATAAGTCCAGTGCAAACATATGACAGTGCCCCACAACTAAACAATCTTTCTGTAAGATTCCACATCTGAATTGCCAGGATCCAAAATTCTCTTGGTGAATAGTAAGTTTGGCATTATTTTCTTTTTCATTACAAACTCTTTAGCAGGTAGACTAAGCGCACACATAAACAGCTTTGATATAGTTCTAACTATATGTCCATACCATATAACTGCCACAGGCTGACCAGACTTTCACCTACAGTAGTATCATGATATCTGATATTCATCAGAGGAAGAGCTAATTCCTATTGCTACACTAACATTCCATTTTGCATATGTAAAGAGAGATGCAATAAGATGGCTTCCAGTTGGATAAGCTCTTGTATGAATTCCAGCTGTTACCACCGTGAAGCGAATGAGGGATGTTCTCCTCAGGCCATCACTTTGTGTATACACAAACTCACACCGATAGCTGTTATCCATCCCTGCCAGCAGGTGCTTTGGAAAGGTAGACCCTTGTACATTAACTCAAATCAAACTATGAAACTCATCCTTGTCCTGAAAGAACAGCAACAACAGTATGATCCAATTGCAGAAACCGAAGCTGGGTTTTTCTTACCAGAGGTTACATGCAAAGTCTATTGAGTGTAAACTACCTGATTAATGAACCACTACCCAACGTCGGGAGTGCCAGGAGGGGCAAGTTGCACTGATACTCTCCTGCCACCAATTTCCAAACTTTATTTTGTTCATCACCTACTAGCAGAGCCTGTCTCCTTGTGCCAAAATAGCATGCAGTGTCAGTGGCATATTTACATTTGTTCTGTCCTCTATTACTGTAGAGCAGTGGTTCCCAAACTGGGGTTCGTGAACCCCTGGGAGTTCGCAAAATGTTACAGGGGGTTCTCAGGAAAAAATCCCCTAATGGCGGACAGAACTGTCCCTAGGGACCCTGGGCAGCTTGGGGCCAGCAGCCTGGAGCCCCTGGACTTCCACGAGCTAAGCAGATCAAGGCAAGCATATCTATCACACTGAGGAGATTTAAACTTCAAGACTCCTTATAAGAAATGGAAAGGGAGGTGGATATTTTTTGCTGTTTTTAAAATGAAATAGGCAGCTAGTGTTGTTTTTGAAATTATTTTGAAGAACAAGTTTAAGCTTTGTTGTAACGTGCGTTGTTTGCTTGGACTGCTCAAGACCTGAATGCTTGTGTAGGAGGAACTCTTTGAGTTGACTTCTTAAATACCTTCCTGCTGTTTCACATCTGATACTCCTTGATGAAACATAGGAGCCTTGTCTTATAACAGGCTTATTCAAAGTGATACAAGCTACGAAAGTGAGATCTTGGAAGAATGTTGCTGTTTTCATAATGTAATAAAAATACTGTAATGATAAATAATAATTAATAATAGTGTGTAATAAGCATGTCATAAAAACAAATTGTGTATTTCCAAGATCAGTGCTTTTATAATTTATACTCAGGTAAAGGAGAAAATCCCTGGAAATATTCATTTTTAGGAGGGGGTTCGCGAGACTTGACATTTTCGTGAAAGGGGTTCACAGGTTGTTAAAGTTTGGGAACCGCTGCTGTAGAGAAAAAGAGGGATGCGTGAAAAAGAGGGAAACAACCCATACATCGTCAGCACTTAAATAACCCCAGTTCACACACGACATGTGGACTCAAATACATAGAAAAGCACATGCCCTCTGGGGCCAAAACCTGGCCAGCAGGTGATGCATAATCACTTTTAAGAAAAAATACCTCCCAGCCAATGCACCTGCCATGGTGTGTGCAAGATCTATGGAGGAGAAAAGAGATACTTGTGCATAAGGCAAAAAGGAGCAGAATGGATACCCTAGAGCTCTAAAGGGCAGAAAACTACAAAGAACCAAGAGGTGGGCCAAAAGGCATGTATTGCACAAAACTGCTATGGAAACTAGTTAGATAAAACACCCTGCAACCAAAGAGGGGTCCACTGCAAAATTCCAGACAGGAATTGTAACTGTATGTCATCTTACTTGATTTGCCACCCAACACAAATAGTAATCTGCCTGCATGGACATAAAACAAAATATTCTCAAACATGAAAAAGTAAAAATAAGCCACTGTAGAAATTCTTACCTTCAAAAGGTCAATTTCTTTAATGCAATCCTGTCTGGCCTTGGCATCCATCATTTCGAATATCTTCAACGTAAGACAAAAGTGAAAAATTAAAAAAAAAAAAAAAAAAAAAAAAAAGCAAGAAAGCAGATAAGCTCTACTCATTTTAAACCAGCATTGGTTTTCTTGCTCTTCCTTAACTTAATGAATGTAAGTGTCCTATTGCAGTCACCAGACTTGCATCTGGTTGACATATTCTTTGTTTTAAAACCACTACAAACTAGGAAGCAGCAAAATTAACATTAGCACCTTTTGGCAACATGCTAAATGGTGGGGGAAATGAGATTTTAATATGTAGATGTTTTGCCTATTTTGTGACCTTAAAAAGCAACCAGTTACTTAATTTAACACTGTTTTCACTTGTGCGTGAAATATTTTATGTATATATTTCTATTCTCTCTTTAAACAATTCAGAATTGTTCTTCCTCTCACAGATTCCCATCCATTAATTAAGAGTAATTAGCATTAATATTCATTCTCTAATAATCAGAGAGCAAGTCACTGGTAATAGGAATTTAAGAGATACATTGAAGGATTAAAGGCAAATTTCTTCAAGAAAAACGCTGTTCTGAACACTGTATGGTATTTTAATCCAAGTTTGTAATATATTTGTGTGCCACATCTTCAGAATTTTGTTTTAAACAATATAACTAATTATAGTAGAAAGAAAACTAATTTCTTTTTATTTAATTGTGTTCCACCAATGAAAGTCTGGCCACTGAATATCTTTGTTCATAATGTCAGCTGCTCCTCTACTTCTAGACACTAATGACTCAGATGAGAAGAGCAGGGAGCCATCGTTTCCATCTCTAACTTTATGTCCTCAACCATCTGCCCCTTATCACTCATCCGGCCTTTCATCACACTCAATATTCTCATATGATAGCCCATGTCAAGATGCCAGATCCTTAATTTTATGGCTATGCCCATTAAAACCTTTATTTTTATACAATCAATCAAAAATGAAATGGCTATATTCTAATAAAAAAATAAAGGAAAATTAAAAGTAGTATGAAATGATAATCCTTTTTACACTGGTGATACTGGAAGTGTCTAGCCATTCCTAGATGCAATGGTCACAAGGAATCAAGATTAGGCAGCACAAACACATTAACTCGAATCTGGTCAAGATGGAAGCCGGATTTGTCCGCCCTATGTGGAATAACTGAAGAAGGCAATTAGGAGGAGGAAGCAGAGTCAGGGCTTGGGTTCTACTCCCAGTTTATACCACTGACTCACTGTGTGACTAACTAAATCTTCATGTATCCATCTGTAAAATGGGTATGACAGTACTCTCATACCTCAAATAGGCCTTATCCTTCTTAATTAGTGTTTATGAAACTGAACCTTTCAAAGGTGTTGCTCTATATGGAAGCCAAAAATAACTAATGTTTATGACAGCAATTAAGGACAAAAGGACTTCCAAAACAGCTTTCTGCTCCTCGGTTTATTTCCACTGGTGAGAGAATTCTCAAGGGGAAGCAAGCACTTCACCTGTAACATCTGTGCAAAGTAAGCAGACATCTCAGAAATCTTCCTTTTACCAGCAATACAATAAACTACAATTTTAAACACTCACCTGAACTTTCTTTAACGCCACGGTTTTTCTGTCCAGAAGGCAAGTTGCTTTGTAGACTTCACTGAATTGCCCACGGCCAATCTTTTTCTCTATCTGAAAATCTGCCAAGGTGCAGCGATATGGATATGACGTCAAATGCCTCTGCTTATTCAAAAGAAATAAAAACAGCCATTGAACTAGACAAATCTGACAAAAACATGAGCAGGTATTTCTCCATCCCTCTCCTTTTCTCACTCACAGACAGCACCTTCTATGGCTTGATAATCACAGTAAGTATTGCACCTAAGCAATCTACAGGGGAGCATGAAAAGCCAGAAGGCCAAAAAACCCTCTACTTTATGGAAATGGGCTGAATTTCTCTCTTCGATCACAACTTCCCCTTTCTGCTTCAGACCACTTACCGTTCAAACCACCTTGCACCAGAGTACTGAACAGTGAGTATTCAGTGCCACTAAAAAAACCCAGCATAGATCCATGAAGTCCCACAAAATGTATCTGTTTACAAAAATAAACGGTTTGTGGAATCAAATGGATCGACTACATGTTAAAACAAACAGATCCCCCAAATAGTTCACAAGATTGTTTTAAAGGCCAATAGGTATAAGCAACATACACTTTCAGGTCAAATTAAATAAAAACGGTCAACTTATCTAATACTTCATTTGAGGATGCAAGAATTTCAATTCTTCCGTAGTAACTGCAGCAACAAAATTTGCATTCCATAACACTGGCAAACATTTTCATTTCTGCATTTTTGTGTATTACCCATTTAAAAATATTACCCATAGAAAACCCAAACATAAATCTGAGCACATTAGTTAACACTAATGATTACAGAACAATTGCACAGAAAGAAGCAAGTTTAAAACTGTAAACATGCTAATACTTTTGGTCTTATTTCTGATGTGCAAAGAGCTGAACCTAGGCCGATTGATCTATGGACACATTTATCTGTCAATATATTCATTTTCAGTCTAATTCCACTGATGTTACTAGTGCATCTAGTTTAGTTCGTTAAAATAAGGAAAAAAGGAAAGAGTGTGCTGGTCTCCTGTGTAAATAACTAATTAGGCCCAAACTGCTGTCTCCCCAGTTACTTGCCCTCAAATCAACTTTGCATATTATTTTCACCAGGGACAGACTGAAGCCTACTTTTGAGCAGTCTCAGGTAAATATGTGGTTAGGCAGGTATATACAGTATAACAAGCATTATGTACTCCACAGACCAGGAACTACTCCCTAGAGCCATTCTGGTCTCTTCTATAATTAACATGAGTGCTAACCAATGTTTAAGAACAAAATTAATGACTAAAAGTTGCTGTGCATGCCAAGTACAGTATTTTTAAGCTTCAATATCTTAAGCCATTTTTGAATTATTGTAACAAAATAAAAAAAAATTAGACCAGTTTGTAAATCAATCCTTTGTAAACTTTCATTCTTTAAATATAAATTATTTACAATTGAGGCCCTAGTTGACAATCCCAGCAAAGGTGCCCAGGATTGAACAGGATATGGAAACTGTACATTTTGATACATTTGAAAATAAAGGAAAATTAAAAGTAGTATGAAATGACAATCCTTTTTACACTGGTGATACTGGAAGTGTCTAGCCATTCCTAGATGCAATGGTCACAAGGAATCAAGATTAGGCAGCACAAAAACATTAACTCGAATCTGGTCAAGATGGAAGCTGGATTTGTCCGCCCTATGTGGAATAACTGAAGGAGGCAATTAGGAGGAGGAAGCAGAGAGTCAGGGCTTGGGTTTTACTCCCAGTTTATACCACTGACTCACTGTATGACTAACTAAATCAGTTAACCTCTGTCTTCATGTATCCATCTGTAAAATGGGTATGATAGTACTCACACACCTCAAATATGGATATGGAAACTGAGAAGCCAGTCCTACCTACTATTGCCATGGCCTAACCTCTTCTGTGGATAACGCATATTTATCAGTCCAGTACCTCTCACTAGCACTATGTTCATGGCAGTATAGAATCTCTTTGGACTTTATATTTGTTGACAAGTCAGATTACACTTCCTTCTTTGCAACATCGGCAGAAATAAAAGTTCCTAAAATATACAACTTAAAGTATATTTTTTAAAAACCTTCCAGGTTTATAGCTGTTTGCCCAATTCTGAACTATAACCAAAAATAATGAAAATATCTTGTTGGCAGAGGCTTTGTGACCAAGATCATATATTCCTCACACAAAACATTGTAAAAACTCCATGTTCCTCAGCTGGAATTTTTGAGATACCTGAGCTAAGAGATTGCTGAGCATTACAGTTTGTACAGCAAAGTCAAACCATTTTCAGGAACTACCATCACCTTGACAAATACAGAACAACAACAATGGAATGCTATTCCACTGGAGCTGTAGGGAAGATGAAAGGACAGATTGTATTAAAGACTATGATATACAAAATATAATTCTGTATAATAAATTGTCAATTAAAAGACTATCCAGTCCTTTCATCCTTTGTCCCCTTTTCCCAGTGTCACTTTGTAGCTGGCAATATGTTTTGTTGCTACACCTTCTAATACATGCCTAAACTACTTCCCCATCACAGTTGTTCCAAGGATTGCTAAATGAGCATTAAAATCAAGGATTATTCTCAAAAGACTACACCATTTGTGAAATATACATATGGGTGGTTATGAATTCCAGCCAAGATGAAAATATCACAATACTATAAGGTTCAGTCAAAGTCTCCTAATGCAAGTAGGCACATGGTTGTGAATTTAACTCCAGGTCATCTTCATCAACTTTCCCAGTTTAAGTGCCCTAAAAGATCAAAAACACTCATCTTCCCCTAAAGTGACACTCACAGTAATTGTTTTTGAAACATCAAAGCCAAGGGTGAATTTTTCCACCCCCAGAACTCCTAAACTATCTGAAACTGATTTTATTACTCTGGGCTGAAGAACCACAATTAGAATTTTAACTCAAGTACAATAATTTATACAAACAATTAGGTTAATTAACAACTGGCATTTAGTTAAAAAAGGTCAGTCATGTGGAAATTGGAAGCTAATTACAGGATATGTTTTCTTTTAACCATTATATTCTACGGCTTCATTTCTTTCCCTTCCCACAAATCTGTACTTATATGGAACGCAGCGTTCTCTCCCACCATACTCCTCATGTGGGCTGTGATCAAAATATTTGTTTTATTCAATAAGATGAACAGGCGTATCAAGAGTTTTGCTGTGTCATATCATGTTTACAGGTTAGAATGCACTGCTATTAAAATTATAACAAGGATTCAGGGCAAGTTCCTCCTCTACAGTGCTGCACTGCATATTCTACACTTGTAGAGCAGTAGAACTTCCACCCATACTGTTTGGAGAAGAGAGTTTTGGCCTAACGTTTGTCGGGTATGTAACCCAATGTTTATGCAACAGCTGCTTCAGCATCCTATGAAGTATTGTTTCAGTTACTCATTATAAGTCTAAAAATCTCGGCTAATATTAGCAGCAATGGGAGGTTGTATAGAGTGAACTATACTAGCCAACATTCAGATTCCAGAGCCATGGCAACTCTTTAACTTTACTTTCTATGGGATCATAGTATGAGAATTCTAATTCTACTCCATAGAGCAGGGGTGGGCAAACTACAGCCCGCGGGCCACATCCAACCCGTGGCACTGTCCTGCCCGCAGGGCCGGTGCTTCCATTAGGCGACCTAGGCGGTCGCCTAGGGCGCTGCTATTTTGGGGGCGCCTGCGCCCCCGCCGCCCGTAAAAATTTGGGGGCGGGACCTTCCGCCGCCGCTGTTGGGGGCGGGATTTCGGGGGCGGGACCTTCCGCCGTCTAGGGCGCCAGCAAAGCTGGCGCCGCTACTGCCTGCCCGTCCCCCGAGCTCCTGGCCCGGGAGGCAAGCCCCCGGCCCCTCCCCTGCTGTCCCCGTCCCCCGCAGCCTCAGCTCGCTCACTCTGCCACCGGCGCAATGCACTGGGCGGTGGGGCTGTGAGCTCCTGGGGCAGCGCAGCTGCAGAGCCCGGCCTGACCCGGTCTCTGTGCTGCGTGGTGGTAGCGGCGGCAGCGCGGTAAGGGGGCAGGGGGGTTGGATAGAGAGCAGGGGGGGTCGGGGGAGTGGATGGTGGTCCGGGGGGAAAAGGGGGTTGAATGGGGGTTAGGGCCACGACCCCCTCCCCTAACCGGCCCTCCATACAATTTACAAAACCCGATGCGGCCCTCAGGTCAAAAAGTTTGCCCGCCCCTGCCATAGAGTTACAATCAGATTCTGAGTAGATACATTTTTCTTCACTGGTTAACTCAGCAGAAGAGAAGAATACATAGATTTGGCCACAAATATTTGTACCACTTGGTTGGTAAATATGTAACTATGGAAGCTTCCCTCCTGTTCTGTCCTTACACAAATGTACTGCAATGAAGGTGGATTCATTCTACTATCCTTTGTTATACAGTCAAATCATTGTACTAACTGAATACGGACAAGACTAATCTAAACAAGGTGTCTCACGGTTTAAACACTGAAGATGTGCTTATTTAAAGAAACAATCAAAAGCTGCAATTGTAAATAAGTGCATCCTCAGACAGAGCAACTATTGAGTAAGAACTGGATGTTTGTGCAAGAACTTTTATAATTACGGGGTCTGTATTTCAGAGCACCAGAATGACCAGAAGGAATTGCTGTAGTTTCGTGGCAATGTGCGTCTACCACAGATACAAGCCTAGTAAAAAAATATGGCCGTTGCTTACAACAATGGTATCAAGTACAGCTAGAAACATGCCTGCTGATCTGCTATTTTGGTTTCACTCTACTAAGGCAACAAATGGCAGCATTTCCAACCAATTATTTAAACTTACCATAGGACATACAGTCCTTACAAGGCATTGGGCTATGTTTGCACAAACCCACTGTTTGAAATTTACATAGAATATGAAACTGTGATCAAAACCAAATTTGTGTCCCACTAACTTTTAAATCATCACACATGCCAATGCCTAGCCATATACATGATTACTCCTGAGGGCATTCTCTGCCAAAAAATTAAAAATTCTGCACATAATATTTTAAAATTCTGCAAGCGTTATTTGTCAATAAATAAATGCAGAGACTCCAGCATGGCAGTGGGGAGCACAGGCAACACCCTGGGGCCCTGCCTCTCTGCACCAGGTGTGGGGCAGGCAGGCTCAACCAGGCAGGATCCAAGTGTGGAGGGGCTCATTGTGGGGGAATCCAGGTGTGGGGTGAGAGGATTCACTGTGGGACAATCTGGGTGCAAGCAGCTCAGTGTGGGGGTCTAGGTGCGGGGGGATCTGGATGCACAGAGGCTTGTTGGGGGGGGGGGGGAAGAGGTTCCCACGTGCAGGGGCAATGGGACTCTGCAGGGGCTTCCAGGTGAAAGTGGCTGGGGCTCAGTGGAGGGGTGTGAGGGTCTCAGCAAGGGGGTCTGGATGCTGGGGGAGTGGGGCTCATTAAGGTGGGGGTCTGGGTGCTGCTAATTGGGGATCAGTGGTGTGGGGGTCTGGATGTGGAGGCTCAGGGTGGTGCAGGGGGTGGGGCTCATCAGGGTGGGGGTTTGAGAGCAGGGAGCTCACTGGAGGGTGGTCTGGGTGCAGGGGTGGGGGTCTGGAGGCGGGGGTCTGAGTGCAGGGGGCTCCAGATACAGGGGTTGAGATTGAATGGGGTGGGGTTCAGGTATGGTGGGTTCTGGGTATACAGGGTGAGGTTTGGTGGGGGTGTCTGGGTATGGGAGGCCCGGATGCACAGGGGTTGGGTGGATGAGGGAGCAGCTGCCCGTACAGTGATCCCTCCACCCGCAGCTGAGGAATAATGGGGGCAGGAAGCAGGGGAGGCTGCTGAGCTTCCTGCAGCTGGTGGAGGTTTCTGGGGGTGGGTCTGACACAGCCCCAGCCACTGCCTGTAAGGGAAGAGGAAGTCCCGTCCTCTCCTGCCTCCAGCCTGCCTAGCAGCTGATCCTGGCTCAGGGTAGGAGCCACTGGCTGGGGCGTCCCCAGCCCTACGGTGATTTACCTCTCCGCCAATGCTCCGGGTGCCTGAAACGATGTACCTGCACAGCTAAAGAGTGGTGCGTGGCTGCTCTTGCAGCTTCCCTTTGCTTCCCTGTCAGAAAGTCATTTTTCTGTGAGGACGCTAAGAAATCTGCAGGGGATATGAATTCTGCACACGCGCAGTGGTGCAGAATTCCCCCAGGAGTACATGATGGACACCTGGATGCAAGAAAGAGATCCACGTTTAACATGAATAGTAGCCATTTGCTTTTAATAAATCATCACACCCTAAATATGCATTTAAAATATTAATTTATATATAAACACACTCTTGGTTTAAGTGTATGCCAAGAAATATATCTAGCAACTTCTTAACTTGAAAAATAAATAATGCTAATAGAGTGACAGGGGTGGGGCGGTGTTTCTCTCTCTCTCTCTCTTTCTTCTTCTCCTCCCCCCGCCCCCCCCAACCACTTTTAATATGGCTAGCAGAGAAAGTCTGCTTGCCATGCTGGAGTTAACACTGGGTGATGACTGGACACCTCAGCTGATATGTTCTGGCATCCTCCAAGACTACAGCTGCACATTTACATATGCAATGACCTAGATTTGCATTTGCTATCACAACCTATCAGACCTAATTAAAGTAACAGAGTTTTCATATAAAATAGGAGAGGATGTTAGATTACAACATGAACCAAAGAGCATGCTCAGGTCAGATCAAACCATACCAAGGAACTCCCCATTGATTAGCATAGTGTATTTTTCCCTACGCCTATTTAAAAATTAACCACTTCCTATTTGTTCTTATATCTAATGCTAAAGGTGACTTCTGTCAGTGTCTGTAATTCTTCTGACTATTGATACAAAGGAAAGGAACACACTTGACTTGGCTGGTAAATATCTAACTAGGAAAATTTCTCTCCTATTCTGATGCTTATACAAATATATTTCACTAATTTCATTATTTAAGAGGAACTATGTTTTCCTAGGTCCTTTTCAGTTCAATCCCCAACAATACTGTTCAGCAAGCTGTCAAAGAATAGATAGAACTGCAGAAGTACAAGTCATGGATTACAAGTGGATAGATTTGCAAATGTACAATTCTGTAAAACTAAAAGGTAAGTTCAGTTGACCCTTCCACCACCATCAGACACACGTATCCTACCTAAGGGGCCTTCCACATTTCCAAGAGTGCTGCAGTCTGAGTGCAGGTGACAGTATTTGAAGGAATATGAGACAGAACCTAGCAGTGGATCCTTCAGAGCGAGGTTGAGACACATTGACAGGGCGGCTTTGTATTTAGTCATTTTTTGAATGTTCAGAGCGTGTGTGAAATTCATTAATCTGAACAGTACTAATTCCAAAGCAGCTGTAGGACTGGATCTAAACTGGGAAGAAATCGTTTTGAGCCAAAGGCTGCTCTGTCCTTAGCTACACAATAAGTAGCATTTTTTTCTACTGTTCCGTAAAAGAACAAGACAAAAATTAAACTTAACTATAACCCTCATTCAAATAAAGCAGATCTTCATTTTTAAGGAGAAATCCAGAGATCCTTCCAAGAATCAGATTGGGCAACGTCTCTGCAGCATGCATTCCTTGTGAACTGTAACCGCTGACACAAGAACAACAAATCTCAAAGTCAGGGGAGAACAGTACGGAAAAAAGCAACCTTCCTCACATGCTTAAAGGAGAAGTTAACCAGATCTTTCAGCACCAAATGGTGGTGGTTAATGGGATTTCCTGCCAAATAGGAGAATTAATGAGGTTTTACATTCTAAACAACCTAAGAGAGAAACTCCTCAGAGACATATGAAATAAGACGACAAATTATATCAGCTGCAGTGATATGAACCTTAATTATTAAGGAATCTCAGCCTATATACATGTCAGAGTGCAAAACAGTTCAGACAGATAGGGTGATGGTAGATGGATTCCTACATATAGATTTATATATTTACCCCTTTGTAGTAGTGCTTGGAGCAGAGCAATGGAGGCTCTGTTATACTGACACAAAGAACTAGACTTCGAAGGCTCCTCAGGTTCCTCTTTAAGAAAAAGACAACTTTCTAATACATTCATTTCAGCAGCTAGGCTAAGTTACTCTATGAGACAGGGTGCAAGATAGAACAAAGACGCCTCTGGGCTCTTACAAATATGTTCTTTTTTCTGTATGGTCACATTTCCCAACCATTGGGTACAACACACGGATCTTATTCCTTATCAAGCCTTCAGTGCCTTTCTTCACAAACAAACTACTGCAGAGATGGGGAAGTCATAGCAACAAATACCAAAGTGGACGGCACCAGCGGTAAATAACGTTCTCTTTCTGCATATGCATGTGTACACACATCTTAGAATGCAGAGGTGCAGCAGATGTCTTTCAGTGCTTCCATCCAGCACTAAATGTCTTCCATCTAGTATTAAAATTGTTCAACCTCTCCTGAAGGACAGCAGCTATCAACAAGCAGAAGTAAAGAGCCACAAGGTTTGGGGAGAAGTTTTGGAGAATTTTGAAATGTGCACCTGACTAAGGTTTTACTTCAGAATTTGAAGGAGGAGTGTGCTGGGGGCATGGGAGAGAGAGACGTGTTCTGCAGATAGACTTTTTCAGTCTCTGGAGAGACTGACAATGCATTTTACTAGTATTAAATTCATACTATTATTAAAAAACTAACTGTTGAGAACAACTGCATAATGCTTGGAGAGCTGGCTGAGAAGCAGCCACAGCTGCTGCTGACCTGCAGTTTCAGGCAGAGACTAGGACAATGTGGTCACTGTAGGATGCGAGACTAGACAGCAAAATCTCAGCACAATAATAATAGGACATGGAGTTGTGTCTATATGACTGCTTCTCAGAGGCATGGAGTGATTTGAGTCTGGGTGTGGCTACAGGATGGAAATATCCTGTGATAATTGCCTGGTGTGTAAACAATAAAAGCTCATGTTAATAAATAATAAGTTCAGTTGTTTTATTCCAGCCTGATTGGCATGAAAGGAAGTCAGCACTTGCCATAAGTCTGAACTAGTGGCAACCAGGTCACAGAATGCTCAAAATACTTCTGACCTACCTAAAGATTCTTAAAAATCGGTTAACAAATAGTTAAAAAGTTAGCCATTACAATCTTTAGTTACCAATAAAAACATTTTTCCCCTGTAGGAGCATGAAATTAAATATTTCTTATAAAAGAACAAAAAAGCATTCGCCCAATTAATTTTCTGAAATCTCATTAAAAAATTTAGCCTGACTAAGTCATAGACTTCTGACCTGAATTTTAATTATCTTTGCGCTGGATGTAAGCTTTTTTCTGATATTTGCAATGCATCATTAATTTTAAGGCAACTGCTTCTATGCTTTTAAAGTGCATGCTTCATCTGCATGACATTTACCATAAACTAATTTCACCTTTGAAAAACATCTGTGTTGGTACATGGGGAAGCCTTAGCATATGCAGTATAATGCATATGTATTCAAAGGACTGATTTACTATCATCATCAATCATTCAAATCTCTTTATGATCTGTCAAACTGTACATCCATATCCATAAAATAAAATCTTGCTGAAAAAATTTCTGTTCATTTTGAGATTGAAATTCTTTTTCTGGTGTGGATTTACAAAAATACACTAAGAGAATAAATTGGTTTATGTAGGGTTTCTAAGCTCCACCAACTAGAACAGGAAAATACTGGGCTTGTAAATGTGAATTATTGTTCAAGTATCAGACAGCTATTGTGGTAATGACTGCAGCTGATGACTGTTTGCTCTCAGTTTTTGGACTTCATAGCTTCAGAAACCAGTATGATAATCTCTGATATTCTGAATCTGAATTGTTAGCTACAATTCAAAGTCTGATGAACAACTTGGCTCCAGTTTGAAATGTTATCTTCTCTACCAGCGAAAAATTAGTACTGGCTAATGAAAAGTCGACAGGAAAAGAGAAATGCTAACTTTGAATTTGTAGGCTAAGCCAATATTCAGTAGGGGAAACTGAATAAAAAGCTGGATGCCTTAGGGAATTATAAATGGGACAGAGACTTTCACTGCTAAGTGAATCCAATCTAAATCAGTAGTGACCAAAATTAGTTATCATGAGCAATCCTAGTATCTGAGAACTGTAAAAATAAGGGTCAGAGAACAGACACTGGACTGTGTTATTGTTTTTATAAAATCAAATTGCAGTCAATAAAAATGATGAAAAAGGTACATTTTTAGAACTGTATTTTACATACTCTGCGACCCAGAGCAAACAAATAATCTGGGTATTTCACTGATTGCCAGCTTGCCGTCAGGAACATTACTAGGAAAGCATTCTGTTTCTTTTTACAAACTTCATAGGAACAATGCTGGGCTGATATCCTTGCTGTGATTTTATAAGTTCCTCTCTATATATATATATTCACTTACTCTAATTAGAAAACTTCTAAGTATGAAGTTCTATTGTGAGTCATAAGGAAAAGGTTAACTAAAACACTAAATATAAATACTGCAGATGAGCAGCTAGGGACGGTTCTAAACTAGCACTGCAAATCTTCTGGGGCAAGTTTGAAACAAATTGTGACATGTAGTCAATTTATCTCTCTTAAAGTTGAAATTATATACCTTTTTATTGTATCTGCAACTTATAAAAAAAATAAATATCAAGCCACCAGAGTACAGCCACCCTGTACTCTGGTGTGAACTATACATGAGGCAGGCAGCAGCAAAGATCAGGCTACAATTGGAAAGCTATGCTGGTACTAGCAGCTCACGTAGTATTAAGAAAATTAAATACCACTTCCCCACCTGTGCAGAAGCACTTTAGTGGCAGCATTAGCTGTAGAAGGGCACTGCATAAAAGCACATAGTCTTATTATGGAAGTGTTGTCTAATTGGAGAAGAGGATGGGGAGTCAACGGTCCTGGAATTCTATTTCCAGCTCTGCCACTGACTTGTTATGCAACATTAGGTCAGCCATTGCCTCCACTTTGCCACCTGTAAAATGGAGATAATACGCTTTTGTAAAGTGTTTGAAATTGTAAGATGAAAAGTGCTAAAAGCATTTTTCAATCAGAGTGAAAACTACAGTTAGGAAAGGCCTTTGGGATAGGAGTATACTCCTGGTCTGGTCCGTCTGCAGACGAGGGCACAACCTTGACCGAAGTAAAGAAACCATTCCATTTAGTTTATTCTCTCACTCTCCCCCACCTCACCCCCCCTTTTTTTTGCTGAGACTTTAAAAGCCAACACACTGCCTGCTCTGCAGAAACATTGAAGCCCCATGCGTGACACTTTTCATAAGAGATGTTTAACCAACATTTCCCTCCCTCCCTCCCACCCTAAACTACGGCATAGCATGCTAGCATTACTAATACCCTCAGAGACAAGGATCGCTGCATTTCATGGTGCAGGATTATGTAGTTCGGGATCCTTCCACATAAGAGGTACCATAAAACTAAGAAGTTCTCTAATTACATTTATGCCAAATGAAAAACCAGATATACTGCAATAAACAAACCATCATCATCTTGACACACAAGGAAGTTGTGATAATCGTTGCTTCAGAAGTTACTATATTGTGTTTCTTTTTACAATAAACTAAGTTTTAAAACTAACATTTCACCTTCTCTGTAACACTGTTTCTCTGGTTTATTCAGCACCAGGGCTATTAAAAAGGAGTAAAGATGCAAGAGCTGTTTTCCCCACCCCCAATTTCCAACCTGGATCTTCCTCAGAACAGCTGACATACTCAGACACCTCCACTGATATAATTTAGATACTAACAGGAGAGGGGGAAATCTTCACTGAACAATGACCATTCAGCAAAATGAGGTTGCTCAGCATCAGGTAACGGCAGAACATAGAGTATTACCTACTAATTACACTTAACTATGTCATTACAAATTCTAACATGTGCTCCACGATGCCATGAATGTAGCTGCTGCTTAAGAACACTTCCTAATCTTGTTCATGAAATAATTACAGGGGCTCTACCCTGCCAAATGAGGCAGTAATTAACCCTAATTGCTCAAAATGCAACTGGCTAATTCTAGGAGATTAATCAAGGGGATTCAATTATTATTAAATGACTTAATATGACAAATTGCTGCATTAGGAGAGGGGGCTGTACGCCATACAATGTATTTTCAAAGCAGCGCTACACAAAATATAGTCATTGTTGTACTGTGTAAGCAGACAACCCATTGTTTTTGGAATCTTGTATCTATGTTTTGCTACAGCTTTCCTAATGAATTACTCCTGTCCAAGGAACCTCAAAACACCACTGGATCCAATACTTAAAGTGGCAAATTAACACCCAAACTTCCCAGCAAGACTTCTAGCACTCTTCTCTACCTTTAAGGCTTTTTGTTAACTGCACTAGGTACTGTGCAGGTAAAAATTAACTGTTCTGATAGTATCTGCAGCCTTAAACACCCTCTAAGGAGGGAGGTAGCCCCAAGCCATACCAACAAAAATAATCTCTTGGTTAAACTGAAAATCTGCAGTTAGTCTGGAAATAAGACCTAATGATATCTTTATCCCCTACCCCTTTTGTGGACTGTCAGTTACAAGAGGGAGAGTATCATACAGGGAAATATGTTTGTGCAGACAAAAAATATCAAGGAATGATGCTCCCAGAGGCTCAGAAGATAGAAAGAGAGCATACAATTTCATCTGGACTGACCTGTTTCTTGTATGTGGTAATCATCACTAAAATATTCACCATTAAAATATTCCAGTAGATAAATAAAGAATATATTTATCATTAAAATTCAAACAGCTTCTTTTCTTTGGCCTCCCTTTAAAGAATCACAGCAGCACAGAAAGTCAGCATTCTACCAGTATAAGCCAATTTCAAAACACTTGCTATAGGTACCATTGAAAATGTTTCCCATTCCTCCTGTGATCATCAAAAATGGGTTTGAAGCAACACTGTCAAGCTGTTTGGCCCAAAAATTTATATACCTTAAAGACTATACTAATCTTAACATTTAAAATCAGTTATAAAAAAGGACTCCATGGGGTCTTTAAGGAGAAAAAAGGGGGATTAAAGAGATAAATCTGCTTACTTGAGGATCATGCTGATACTCCTGCCCTGGCACTTTGCAGAGAGGGTTGTTCTGGTCCCCTAGATGATGTGGATGGTTCTGCTGTCCTTCCATGGTAACATGCCAATCTTTGCCCTAGAATTCTGTTGAAATAAAAAAAGAAAGCCATGTCACTGTTACCAATCCAACACATTGAAAGTGGAAAGAATTTGCAATAGGAGTCTGTCTGAGTATGTGCATACATGTATTTGTACATAAACAGAGAAAGAGAGGATAGTCTTTTCCTCTCCTTCACTCCAGTGGATGTTCCAATGCACAGAACTCTTGAAGCAAGAATCCTTCATCTACCACCACAGCCTCCAGAGTCTAAGCATGTCACAAATATACTACTCATAGAGTCCTTCCAGCTTGTGTATGCAGAAAGCAGTGGGTCAAGCACATTCTGAGTCTCCACAGACAACAGCAAGGGAGGAAGCCTCATGATATCATAACCATCACTGATTTCCATGAAAGCTTTCACACTGAGCAGAATATCAAAAACAGCTAAGGTCTGTATGTTCTATCTTTATGTTACCCATAAAAGAGCTTGCTTTCACCAGTTCAAATATAAATTAATTTTGCAGCAATAGCTGGCACTGCCACCAATAAAGCTACATGGCCTAAATGTAATTATATACACAGGTAAGAATAATATAAGAAAGGTTAGCACTTTTTTCACTGATAAAAGAAAGGAACTAAAAAAAATTAATAAGAGCAAGTAAAAGAAAACTCTTTCTTCAAGAAAGTATTTCATATCATATCAAACTGCTCTTCCTGGCACACTATCTTGCACTGGGAGGAATTACAGATCTGATAGGTCTCTCATCTCTAGTAACTCTTTCAATCAGATGGCATATCAATTGTAAACACATCATGTACTTTTGCCAATTTAAAAATACAGAATTAAACTGATTGTGAGCCAATAATGTTCTCCAATGAGCCTGTATTTTGATATCTTTCGACATTCAGAGCATAGGTTTGTTGGTGTCCTCCATCCCACCCATATCTATTCAGTGGAATCTATATAAAACACAAAAGTGAAATCCCCCATCTAAAGCGCTTTTAATTCTCTTTCTTTCTGGAGGTATGTATAACCCTGATGATGGCCTGTACAAACCTCCAGATGCCCCTAACAAGGGTTAGCAGATGTAGAGTGATGCAATAATGGAGCAGAGAACTATCCACAATGACTCCAAGATCTCTTTCTTGAGTGATGCAGCTAATTTAGACCGTGTCATTTTATATTTATAGTTAGGATTATGCTTTCCAATGTGCATTACTCGAAATTTAATGTTGATAAATGCAATCTGCCATTTTGTTGCCCAGTCACCCAATTTTGAGAGATCCTTTTGTAGCTCTTCGCAGTATGCCTGGGTCTTAACTATCTTTAGTAATTTTGTATCATCTGCAAATTTTGCCGCCTCACTGTTTACCCCTTTTTCCAGATCATTTATGACTATGTTGAACAGGACTGGTCCCAGAACAGACCCCTGGGGAACCCACCACTATTTACATCTCTCCATTCTGAAACCTGACCATTTATACCTACCCTTTGTTTCCTATCTTTTAACCAGTTACCAATCCACGAGAGCACCTTCCCTCTTATCCCGTGGCAGCTTACTTTGCGAAAGAGCCTTTGGTGAGGGACCTTATCAAAAGCTTTCTGAAAACTTTAGGAACAGAAAAATAATTGAAATTAGATTGAGGGAAAGTAATACACAAACGATGATCTAACCTATAATTAAAATCTCTCAGGGGTCTGGAAGGATTTTTAAAATTGTCCAACCTTATTTTGACCACCAGAACTCTGAAAATAAAAGCTCAGGCCTACGTGATAAAGTACAAGCAACAGTAAGTTATTAGTTTTTTATTATTTTAAATCATATTCGCTTTTCTTAAATTCTAGTCATCTTCCAATTTTCCTTCTACCAAGAAAGTTGAATCTAGCCTTCCTTGGATTCTCTCACAAAGATTAATAAATATTCCAAGCACAAAAATACAATTGAAACTTCCAATATGACTTGTGTTCAAAAGGACTTGGTAAACTCAGAATAAACCTTATTTTTCTGTGTGTGTGTGGGGGGGGGGGGGAGGGTGTTGTTATAAACTTAGCTGAGCTGTGCAAGCTAAAAAATTACTCTGCCAAGCCCAAGTTATTTTACCTACTGCTACCAACATTTATTAATATTTTGCACAGTTTGTAAGTAAGGTATTTAAGTATGATCCCCATTCAATAAATTGGTAAATTGAAGTAAGGATGTAAGTGACTTGCCCAATTCATTTGCAGTGACACAAATAAAATCCAAATTCTCAACAGTCAGACCATGCCTTACTTACAATCACACTCCGTAAACAAAACCTGTACTTTGTAAGCCATTTGAAATAGTAAAAAGGTCAGTGGCTGTTATGCACTCAGACTTATAGCTCTGCGCTCTACATCCCCAACAATACCGTTTGCAGGGTGGGCACCATTTAAAACATTACATAGGTTGAGGGAAGACTTCAGGATCATCATCTGTTAGTAGCTCAAAATGCCAAAACTGACATTACACCGCGACCTACGGTCACCTGAAAGGTTAAGATTGAACCACCCCCCAAAATTTTCTTTTCATACAGGTTGGTGTGTTGGAGAAAGCAATAGGTGGAAGACCTGTTAGAATACAGGTTTCAGAGTAGTAGCCATGTTAGTCTGTATCCGCAAAAAGAATAGGAGTACTTGTGGCACCTTAGAGACTAACAAATTTATGCTACAATAAATTTGTTAGTCTCTAAGGTGCCACAAGTACTCCTATTCTTTTTGTTAGAATACAGTGACACCAACGCACTGACCAAGGAACAAAGAGAAAAAAAGAACAATACTGCAGATAAATTTGTTCCATTTTTCCCTTACAGCAATTACAAGAGACAGCATCTCAGTAGAGGCTTCTACAGAAGTTACAGAACTGAAGGGGGGAGGAGGGAAAGAGTATACAACAGCTGCCAACAGATCAGTTTCTGATAACTTATTCTATCAGCAGCCAATAACCTGCAATCTCTTATTTCATTCGTACTGTCACTTATCCCTCATTTTCAATCTAAAATTTCCCTTCATCCCACACAAATTGTGTCCCATTTTTTAGTACTGAAAATGTATTGTCGTCATAAACCTGAAGTGCTGAGTCAAAACACAAAAGGAAATCTAACTTGCATTTAAGCTGCCAGTAATGTGGTTGCTGAAAGGAGTAGTGAAATCCAGTACCCACACCACAACTCAGATTCCTGCACCTCAAGACATCACATCTGGGCTTATCTTAAATCTGTAGAGAAGGGTGGGGGATTATCAAGTGGTTTCAAGTATGACTGGATTACTTTTATACCTCTACAACTTCAGATAAGACTAAGGCGATGTCTACACTTGCCATTTAAAGCGCAAAAAGTCCCTTTTTTGCGCTAAAGCCACGGGAGCGTCTACACTTGTTAATGACTTTTAGCAGTGAAACACAGAAGTTTCACCGCAAAAAGAAAACCACCTTCACGAGAGGCATACAGCTCTTACCACTGTTGTTTTTGCACTGTTGTGAAAGTGAAGACATATTCTACCAGTGTAAACACCTTTTGGCCTCCAAAGGACATCCCATAGTTCCAAAAGTGACCACTCTGGCCAGCATCTGCTCTGACCCTAGGTAAATGGATGTCCACCCCTCCCACTGTAAGCCCCAGGAAGTTTGAAACTCCCTTTCCCTTTGCTTGTAGATATGGCAGGGAAAGCAGCCAGACAGCAGGGGTTTTTAAAAAAAATGCCACGAAAGAAACAAGGAAGTAATGGGGCTGCTGGGACATGAAGCAGTGCAGTACAGGGCACTGAGCAGGGACCCAGAATGCCTTCGGCTCACCCCCTCCTTCCCACAAGGCCTATCGAGAGAGCTGCACTGTGGGATAGCTGCCCTAGAGCGCTGCTCTCATCGGGGATGGAAGGGCTGCTAGTGTAAACACTCTCCGATGCCTGAGGAATTAAGTGAGGACACAAACCAGCGCTTCTCTTTCACCAGTTCCCTATCACCAGTGAAATTTACAGCGCAAAAACTCTGCAAGTGTAGCCATACCCTAAGTACAAGTTTGTAGGTGTTGGGAAGGAAAAGACTGAAAAAGACATGAATGAAAGAGCCCTGAGAATGTTATAGACCAGCCAAATTTACAAGTAAACTGCTGGGAATCCAATCTTGGTGCAATAACTTTTTGAGAACACAAAGTCAGATCAAAGCAACCCTGTCTGGAAAAGTGAAATCCCCCTGTTGGCTGAACAGTGTGAAGCAGTTTGCTCCCTTAGTTGGGTACAGTGATCCTCATTCCTACTCAAATGGATCTCCAGTATATATGAAAGCACCATCTAGAGCCACAGGCATAACTCCTCTTTTACTTCCTAATCTTTATTGCCACAAGTTCCCATCAAAGATAACTGATGTGGTATGGTATTTCCGCACAATGTCACACGCAACATGAAAATAACTTGCATAACATCTTAGTAAATGAAATAAGGGCTGAGGGAAATTAAATGTCTTTAAGCAAAGGAATATCTGATCCAGGTTATCTTTGTTTAAGCACAAAAGTGAGTATACACCATAGCCTTTCTAGGAGGAGCAGTGAAATGTATCATGTCACAATGCATCATATTTAGAGATTCAAGATAGTCAGAATGACTAGAGGCAGGGAATGAATGTGGACCATATCCCGATACCTTTATTCAAAATGAAAAAATCCCCTGAATAGTTAATAGAAGTATGTGTGGATTGAAGTACTACTCAATAAAAGAGTAGATGTATCAGATTCTGGCCCTGAAAGCAAGGCTTCTCGTCAAACATTTATTCAGAAATTACACATTAAACACTAAATGACCCAGGAAATACAAGAAGACTTTGAACAGAGTATTTTCGGCTAGTAAAATAACATGCCTAGTTATTCATCCATCTGTGTTTCAGGTACTGTGCCAGTATTGGGTCACCTCTTTGTGGCTGGTCTGATAACTGTTCCAAGAGTATAACAACTGTGACAAGATAAGATCTAGTGTCCAAAACTAATGTTGTCAGAAACCTTTGTTCCAGCAGTCCTGGCAAGCACTGAGCGAGACAGGGAACTTTGCTATGTATTAATGCACCAAGGGCATCTGGACACTGACTTCCTTTTACTTTAAACTGCAACAGTTGGAAAACGAGGGGGATCATCTACAGCTCAAGTCATCAGAAGAATTTTTGCATTGGAGGTTGTGTTTTGTTCTATCAGTACTCTTCGTTAAAGAGTCTTAGGAGCAGACAGAATTTTGCTGGTTGGGTATAATACAACCTACCATAACGCATGGATGTACGGTGACATTTTTAAAATATCCACCATCTTTTTAGGAATATGAAATTGAGAATTAAACAAATGCTTTAAAAACTTCCAGTGCCAATGCTCAGAACCAGCACTCATAAAGTGAGCCGCAAAGTTTTAGGTTATTCCCCCTATCCCTCAGAGACTACATCACGCTACTTCCATACTATATGTATGCTACTAGCCATACAAAACACAGGAACAAATTTTGAGTTTTCCATGTTGCAGCAGAACAAGCTACAGATTCATTCTGAAACCTGACACCATTCTTTCTGTTTTCCCAGTGCTGGCCATTTGATTATGAAAAGAGGTTGGGGCTTCCATGAGGAAAACATCAAGGCTTCTGTTGTATTGATCTACCAGCCAGGAAAGCTATAAAAGCAACAAACATTCATCCACTCTCACAGCTGGACAAACATTTTGGTTCAAACTGCCCCTACCTAGATCATAAAACAAACATTCCCACTACCAAAGAATAGTAAGAGCCCTATAGTACAGTACCTGCCAAAACCAAAGTGCTGAACACTTCTGAGTTGGTCTAAATATAAAAGTGTTTTAAAAGCCATAATATGAACTTCAGTTTGTTTTCACTGTCCAGGGGGAGAGGAGTACAAAGAATCAGCATGAGTAAGAAAAAGTAACATTAGATGTTAACATTCTTTCACTTTTAATAATCTGTAGGTTTATTAGTAACACAGATAAGGAAGATCATGGTGGGTTTAAAAAAAAAAGAAAGTCCTTTTAATAATAATACCCAAATCTTATATAGCACTTTTCATCAGTAGATCTCAAAGCCCTTTATAAAGGTCAGTGTCATTATTCCCATTTTACAGATGGGGAAAATCAAGGCACAGAGAGGGAAAGGTGACTTGCCCAAGGAGACCCAATGGGCCACTGGTCAAACTGGGAACAAAACCCATATCTCCTGAATCCTGGTCCAGTGCTCCATCCACTAGACATATGGAATCTCTCTTATTCCAGCATTATGTGTTGCTGTCAGAGCAGTCAAATTTATAATTCTCTAAAAACGTGGGACCTAAAATAATTAGGATTTATAAAGGTTTCTTATTTAAGAAGAAAGCATAATAAAAAATCCTACATGCACAGAGAACATACTGATATGGGCTACAGTTTACTGACAGATTCCCTTTTTGCCTCTTACCACCCAAGACAATTAAGTTTCACACTTAAAAATTGGAGATACTGGAATGCATTAAAATATTAGGTCCCAGTTGCCATACTCGAACATTGATTCATATCCATAGTCTAACATTGGTCTTACATCACATCTACCATAGCCTGCCTTAGTGACAGAGTAAAGTCCAAAAAGATATCAAGTTATTTGTAAATCTGAGAAGCCAAGCCAGTCAGCAGATCACATGAAACTCAGGCATTTCTAAGAGAACCATAACTCTCTGGGTGCTGTAGGAAACACAAGGTATGTTCACTTACCAGGAGAGATTAGACGATGGAAAAGTAATTCACAGCTGAGAATAGCATAGCTAACACAAGCGTGTAGAAGAGTTTATTAGGCAGAGTATTAGGGGTTGGCCAGTGTTTGCTTAAAGTACTGTAGCTGCAAGCAAATAAAGGAGTAAGAATAAAATCAGTTTTGAAAAGAGATATGGCTCAGCTCACATGACACCAGCTCTGATCCCCGCTGACACCCACGGGACAGAGTGTCCTGCTCGAAACTGGCGGTTCTGCTATTCCAGGCTCTTACTGGCATACACTCACACTATAGGTAGACTGGCACGTTTATCCTCAGCAAGAGGTCTGATAGAGGCCTTCAGATTGCTGCTAACAATGGAGCAGCACTTTTTAATGTCAGCAAAGTCTCCTGAATTGTATGCAGAGAACTCTACAATAAACTGTTGCATATAAGTTTTATGACACTTTAAATAAAAACAGGCAAAAAGGTAACTAAAGCCAGTATTCCAGTTGCACTTTTAAACATGAATACAATGTAGAAGAGAACACTGGGAATGCCTGCTATAGCTAAAAGCTACAAAACTGCTTACAATCTCCCATCTTCCCAGCCCATTTTCAGATGCTTATACTTTTCTAACAAACGAGTCGAAAAGGTTGTTTGAAACGCCCACATTCTGGGCTGAAGTTTCCCTGCCCAATCTCTTTACAGTGAAATTTATGGATTAAAGAAAGCTACATGTGTAAAGGCTAATCTGTAGTTAATGAGTATATTGAAGACTGAATTACCAATTGATACCTCAAGTCAGTCATTCTAACTTCTTTGTATATAATTAATACATTTTTAAACCTTTGTTATTTAAATCTGGAACGAGTCAGGCTATGTTACATGCACAATATGGGGCAGACTATCCCACCAACTCCTAAGAGGTAACTACCACAAAACCTTAAACATCACTAGGATAATGATTTTCCAGGATTGAATGTAAGGGAGCACTTCAAAATTGTCTCTCTCGCTCTTAACTGTTCTTTTCAGAATTACTCAAGTCCATGGGCTATTACAGTCTTGCACCTTATCTTTTGGCTGTACAAATCAGGATGGGGTGCTGCATGCAGGGACCTGTTATTGTCTGCGAGCAGCACTCTTCCTATACTAAGCAGGAAATAAATGCAGGCTGCACTGTAAGAATCATCACCTGATTTTAACCATTTTATACCCCCAGAGTCACAAAGGTGTCAGTATATCACTGCTAATCAACACAGCGTAATATTTTAATGACTCTTCACTTTTTAAAATTCAACATCTTAAAAAGAGAAGTTCCACTGAGGTTGGAAGTAAACAATCAAGAGGATTTTAGCACCATCTGTACCCAAAGAAATTGGTCAAAGAAAGGTAATTAAGTTACAAGAAACCCAAGACCTTCACTGGGCAACAGAATTCTGCTAGATCTTGAATCCAATATTACTACCCAGTTTGTTAACAATAAGGAAACACTTGTCAGATGGAAGGTAAATCTACACTGCAGTTGAATGATCTCAGCTCAGATAGGCATACTCTCGTTAGCTTTAATTTAGCTGGCACACTACAAATCACAGTGAAGACACAGTGGCATGGGCTTCAGTGCCAGACATACATGCCTACCTGATCCCAGCCCACGCTGAAGCTCGTGCTGCCTCGTCTTCATTGCTATTTTTAGCGTTCTAGCCAGATTAAAGCTAGTACAAGTGTGCCTACCTGAGCTGCAAATCACACCTTCAACTGCAGTGTACACACTCTGATACTTTTTCCACAATACATCAAAAATATAGCCGCCATTCCCTCACAGTAGATGCACAGCATTCTGAAATATGACTAAACTCAATCAGAAGGAATAATTATGTTGATTTTATGGAGCATGCACTCCATCTTCAATCATGTATTTATATTGTATGTATATTTATGTAGCTTTCTTAAAAGGGATACTTAAGTCACTGACATCCAAAATGTAAAATACACCTTTAAGTTTTCACATTTCCATAGCAAATGTGCTCCTGCCAAAATGAGTGTTTTTCAAATGAATCCCTGGAAAGATAAATAACCCAGAAAACTGTTCCAGCTCTAGCTCCTGTATTCAAATCTGTACAGCAGTTTCTAACTGAACCACAAAAGAAATGTACAGTAGATTAACAGACCTGAAAACTAATTTTTTTCTGTTTATTCACAGCTTTGAAACAGCAATTCAAGCTTCCCCAAGATTTGTAAATTCCAAGAGTGTGCCTCAATTCTAACTTGCAGGAACTATATCCAGGGGTAAGAGGAGCATTACATCTCCATGGCCTATTCAGACCTTGTCCTCTGCGGAGACATACAACAAGACTGCAAAAATTAGTGCACTGCGATGGTGAGTTTGAAGACATGATTCCACTGACAACTGGACAGAGATCAACAAACTCATTTTACCTAGTGCTTTCTAGTCAACTTTTAATACATTATCATTGGCACAATACAGCATCAAAGAAACCAGACAGAAAAAATCTAGTCAAGTCCTGTTTAAGCAGAATACGAAAGGTACACAAAACCAACAGTAGAGAACATTAATAAAAAAACAGAATTCAAAAACATTTAATCAGACTCCCAATTCCTTCTCACTTCCTTTTCCCATTTGGTAATAAAAACAGTTCCAGAAGGATATTTGAAGAATTCTTCATCTGCTTAACAGCCAAAGACAACAGTAGGAAACAAGTCAAGAGGCCTTGGAATGAGCTCTCCCTACACACTGGCAGCGTTCCGCTCTGCTTTGTCCTAGCCCTGCACTTTCATTACTCAAGAGATGGGCTCTCTCATTGTTACTTCCAAGGTACTTAGGAAGCTCAGACTGTTCTTGTTTGGGCCTTGCAGCTCGGGAAGTGGAAATAGATATATTTTAAAAATAGCAGAGGTGTGCCACACATTCCCCAAACTGGATGAAAAAGGGAAGTTATCACAATCATCTCTGAGAAGAGAAAGTTACAAAAAGTAACCAATGCTGAATTTCTGTTTGAGGCAATTACAAATGTTCACATTAAATATTTCAAATGCACAAGATCCAAGTAGGTCATATGCCACAAAAATCAATATATGTAAAGGCAAAGTCTTTCTCCAAAAGTATGCATGTCATTCATGGGATCCTTTGTAGCCAGTGTTAGCCAGTTGTTGAAATCAGGCTCTCAATCTTTATTTTTTTAAAATAAAATTTTAAATTAATATTTTTGCTTCTGGACAATTTTTTATTCTGAGAATTCCTGTTTGGACATATGGTTCCTTTTTATTATGAGGTATGAATTGTCATTGTTGAGGTTCCATTCCCTGTAAGCAGCACAGAGTAACTGTAGAGTGAATATTAATCTTCTCAGCTTCTAGAAAGTGAAATGTAGGGAGGAAAGCTTTCATCACTGCTTTTTCAAGCATGGCACTTAGAGAATTCTGGGGAAAAATTATTAACGGCATGCTCTGATTCTTGCAGTATTTGGGGTAAATTCTAAGTGACCATGTAAGTTCTTAATGATGCTGATGGCCAACCAATCTAATAAACCTAGCAATACCACATACCAATCCTGGTCAGTTTCATACAACATTAAAGCATAAAGATGTCATTAGTTAGTGCTGGCACTTTACCTATAAGGGAAAAATGATGGGGATGCTTCTTTTGAAGGGTTCAGAAACACAAGAACTATCATATAGGAAAAGAATAAGTGGCCAGTTCAGTCAGGTATTCCTCCTCCTGCCATGCCAGAATAGACCAAATGACCCATCCATGCCAGTGCCTCAGTCAGTGGCCAATGCAAGAAGTGTCAGAGGAAAGAAAGTAACCCTGTGCTAAACTAATTGTATAATACTATGCCACAAAGGGAAGTCTCTTCTTTACCTCAACCAGTGGTCCCATATGGCCTGAAGCACAACTGTTCGCCTGTATAATTTTGTCCCAGACTAGTATAATTGCAGGTGCTTGTCCAATTGCATAAATGTCTAATCAGTTTTGAAATTCACAATCATTTGTCTTAGCAATATCTTGTAGCAGCAAGTTCCACAGGTTTATGGCATGTAAGATTTTATGAAAGCAGTATAACCTAGCCTCTTTTGCACACAAGAAGAAAACTTGCAAATTATGATTAAGCAACATTAGCAAAACTGGCTGTGCTGTTTATATGCAATCTTCGGTATGTCACAAGAATGGACACAGACTGGTAAGTGGGACGCTCTCTCTGCATCCCCACCAAATCTACAAAAATCAAGGAACAAACTTCTCTTACTGAAAACAAAGAGGAGAACTCATATGAACAAACAAGCCAGTGACATGCTTCAGTTATTAAAATGCTGGCACTTAGCTGCACATAATAAATAAATGAAGCAACACTGTCTCAGTTAAGCACTTAGTTTTGTAAAAAAAGACAGACATCAGGACAGCATACAACCACACAAAAACTGGCAGGTCTTGTATGACTGAATATGCTGCTTACCTAAATATCTGCAGTGGAGTTACTGGTGCAGGATTGTTGGCCTGTACCCGAACCAGTAGGGAAAACAGTTTACTGGAAACAAAGGAAGGAAATAAAACATGGTTAATTAGAGCTGAACCCAACTTAAAAACAAATATTTTCAGAAAAGAACAATTAACTCAGCATAATGCTGCCTTCCTTCCACCAACAGATCTGAAGTTATAAACTCAAAAGCTAGAAAGACAGCACTCTGAAAACGTATAGGATACCAAACTTCCCACTCACTGTCCTTTGACATGTGTGCACACATCAACACCACTTTAGGAATACATCCCAAATACAGTGATCCACCCAAACCTCAAATGATGTGGAATCTGGTCCTCTCTCTCAGCCCACATACTAGAATAGGTTTGTCTAATATTTGCCCCTGTATTTGAAGGAGTGGCATGACATGAAAGGAAAATACATGCCAGAGCAGAGCACACTCCAAACATACTCACCCACAAAGGAAATTCCCCTATCAAACAATTATGAAAATAACTGCTGTCCTAGTCTCTACAAATCCTAGCACCCACTGTCATCATTCTGAAGTACAGTTATTACTACTACAATATATTCATTTATATATTGTAGCACTATTCACATGAAAAATGGAATTTTTACAAAGCCAGAAACAACGTACACAAGAACAAACAAGAAAAACAGGCTTTGACTTAGATTGGAAATAAATGAATTTATCTACTACCTCAGCTGCATCTTTACTAACACTTGTGAAATGAACAAAGTAAAATCAATAACATAATTAAAAATCATCAGCATAAGAGCATAAAGAACTGTAACCACACAAACCCAAAGTTTTTATAGCTAGAAGTGCACAGATCTAGAACCAAATTCTGCCAACTTACATCACACTATTCCTGAAACTTAGTCTTCAGTCAGCTCCACTACCATCTGCCCAAGCCAAAGCAACCTGTCAATCAAAATCCCAATTCACCACTTATCCTCATTTAAAGTTAAATGAAACCCCTAACCTGAAGGGGCCCCACATTCTGCAAGTGTACAACAAGCTCACATTCTCCTGGGAGCTCCTCTACAGGTCTATATCTCCCAAACAGATCTGCCTCTTGCTCTTCTCCTTTCACTCAAATATTCCACTCAGACAAAAAAAAAAAGCTTCCATGATCCCCTGCAGGTATCTGACAGGTGCCTTTCATAGGGCAGAAGAGCCCAGGGTGCTTGGTACTGGAGCCCAAGATCATTAGTTACAAGATGTACATTAAGGAACAGAACCTCATCAGCGTTCAGATTCTTATGCACCTAATGCCCAAGGTGCAGCTCCTCTCCAAACCAGCCTTGGCAACAGCTGCGGCCAGCTTAATCAGGTATTAGCATGTGCCTTTGGATGCCTAAAACTCAACCAGAGGCCAAATTATCCTCTCCCAGATGAATTCTCCGTATGACTAGTGCCGAAAAGCTCCCAAGGAGATAGTGAAGCAGCAGTAGTTGCGCCCAACACATGCCTGTTTCCTGTGCCAGCACACCTCCATCTTATTACCGGGCATACCCAGCTGCTTTCCATATGGCTGGCATTCAGTCCTTTTTGCTGCCCGCAACACTACTGAGTGTCAGCAAACACAAATGTCCACAGATGAACCATTGTTAGCTGACCTAATAGGTAAGAGACAAAAGAAAGGATTACACTACACAGAGTAGTAGTGCCCATCTGTCCCACAGAAAGAAATGGTCCTCATCTGGCCCTGCATAACAAGCCTTTTGTTAATCCATTAGGGCCGTTGAGGTGGATGCTCCTATAAAGACAAAATGAGCCACATACATTACTGCTTTTCTTAGCATTGCCACAAACAAATAGTAGGGCTTTGCACTCTTACACTGGAGGTAATGGGAAAAATGAAGCCCAGAAGCTAAGTGACTTCCACAAGGCCATGGAGTCTCAGTATTCCCATCTGTAAAATGAAGGTAGTAGTGACCTGCCTTACAGAAGTGCCAAGTGGCCTTTTGCATCTGCCATGTGGTTTGAGATCATCAAATAGAGGACGGTATAGCAATGCAAAATATATTA
This sequence comes from Platysternon megacephalum, assembly GCA_003942145.1. Taxonomy (NCBI): domain Eukaryota; kingdom Metazoa; phylum Chordata; order Testudines; family Platysternidae; genus Platysternon; species Platysternon megacephalum. The sequence continues at coordinate 2,846,234 of QXTE01000069.1, forward strand.
ATACTGTGTATAGACTATACACCCACATATGTACTTTTTCTCCAGATTACTATATCCCTCTACGTTTCTTCCCCACCCTCAATTCCTGGGGGGCCAAATGGGGAAAGAACTATGTTTGGATGAAAATAGCTAGTGCAACAAAATAAGCAATCAAGATTCACACTATGACCCTATGCCCCATATTCTTCATAGAGATACTGCTATGATATGAATATGGCAGAGCTGAGTGATTTCAGTGTCTGTGTCTTTCTGCACCTGAGCGTGTCCCAACCAGTGTCTGCACGCTAGAGGAGGCTTGAGGGCCTGGCACAGAAGGACCGGGTGAGGGAGCTCAGGCTGGTGGAACGGGCGGGCTCAGTGCGATTCTAGTACATCAGGTTGCACCCCATAGGTGGGCAACCCGTCACACACACCCTTCCAGATACCTGTGCATGATTTGTCCGCATTCAAGTGGGTGCCCTATCAAACCCCTGCCCAGTCACCCTGTGGCATACACAGAGGGATCCAACAGTTAATTGTGAATAAAAGCTCTATTATAATATATCTGATGAGCAGGCTCTTCGGTCAATGACTGACGTACAAATCAAACGTTTTACAGATGGGAGCCAGGGTTCCCCAATCTCTAGTGAGTGCTGTGTCATTTACAGTAGGCTTCCTGAAAGAGTGAAGTGATGCAAACTATTTTACAAAGTAACCACTACCACAATGATAATACTTTCTTCCTCTCTGCTGCCCAATAATGTTCTCTCTCTGGCTTGCTCATAAAATAAATCTGTCAAGATGCTATATGAGATTACCTATATTTTTAAATGATGGTCTAGGCTTATGATTATATTATCTCCCTGGTTCAGTGTACGTGCGGTGGAGAAAGCAGTCCAATCCTAGGAGAGTATTATTTTCGAGTGACTTTTATTGTCCATTATCTTACAGCATTTATGCCACAGCCACGATGTCTGGTAGGAATATTTCACAACAGAAATATCTTTGTCGTTAGTATTCTCATTGCAATTTAGTCAGATCAACCTTTAAATCTCATCTATCATACTGAAGTGCTTTGGCAACACAAGCACAGTAATATATGCTTCCATGTAGAACCTAATTACAGGCTAGGTTAAACAGCATACTCCCCCCCTTCTGTATTACAAGGAGATAGGAAATCCTGAGCAGGCTTTGGTTTCTCACCCTCCCGTTTTGTTGGTGGAAGTACACGACCAGTTCATTATAACAGACTGATTCTGTCTGGCACATGACAAAAATTCACTTGAACCTAAACAAACTTCTGACAGCATTTCCAAATGCAGAGAGTATTTACTGTAAATCCCTGACAAATTTTTCCTCCTCAGTTCGTCTCTCTCTTGACAGTCACCTTAAAATGACTAGAAATTACCATAAGTAAATAGCAGTTTAACATCCAAAAAAAGAGTGTTAACGTTTAATACACACCTGCCAAAACTAAAGAACTATTAATAGGGACGTTGAAGGAGAAAACTTGAGACATGCCACTGAAATGCATTAGATAGGAGAGAATTCTGCAAGAAATGAGTAAGAAAATACAATTTAGCAAACATTTTGCTTAAAGAGACTAAGATCAGACCACATATGTAAAGGTGGATTTTATACAACAGTGATGAGAAACTGATTAGAAAGAATATAAGCTCTTCAGAGCAGGGACTATGCATTCTTTTTTACTAACGGCTAGAAAAAGTGACATGGGAATTCAAGGTAAAAACTGTCAAACATGAAGCTCACACATATCAATTGAGAGTTTGAAAATCTAGGGCTTGGTCTGCACTTGAAGGTTATGCTGGCCAGAGTTGTGAAAAACTACACCCGTGACAGAGTTATGACAACGTAACCCCCAGTGTAGACCCAACTATGTTAACGGAAGAATGGTTCCGTTGACATAGCTAACATTGTTCAGGCAGGTGGTGTTCCTACACCAACAGAAAAACCCCTTCTACGGCTGCATCTACACTACGGGGCTTTGCTGGCATAGCAATAACCCAACCTAAAACAATGTCAGAGGAAGTTGTACAGTACTTTCCAAAATACAACTCAACATGAAGAACATACACCTGCAAAACCCAAGGAGATACATTATTAACCAGTATGAAGATTGTGTAAAGGCTATTGGGGTCTCCCTACAATATGCCTGTTAGTCTTGTGTCATGGTGATCTTAGGGCTTGGCTACACTTGCGAATTACAGCGCAATAAAGGAGCCCCGGGCGCCCTAGCTCACTACCCATCCACACTGGCAAGGCACGTAGAGCGCGCTGACTCCGCGGCTACAGCGCTGCTGGTACTCCACCTCGGTGAGTGGAATAACGTTTGCTGCGCCCCCGCTGGAGCGCTTTCAGTGTGGACGAGGTGTTGCATTACTGCGCTCTGATCAGCCTCCGGAAATGTCCCATAATCCCCTTAAGTCAAGTGGCCACTCTTCTCATTGTTTTGAACTCGCTGTAGGAATGTGGATATGCCATTTGAAAGCTCCGTTTCTGACAGCCAGCTGCTTATCTGCTCCGAGACAGATTAGTGTGGAATGCTGTATGTGAGAGAGAGAGGCGGGAGGGAGGGGGGGCCTACTGCTGTCTGAACTTACAAGATAGCATCCTGACATGCTCTCAGCCCCCCAAAAACCCACTCTCTCTCCCCCCACATACACACAACACACTCCCTGCCACACTCCACCCCACCCCACCTGAAAAGCACATTGCAGTCACTTGCATGCTGGGATAGCTGCCCATAATGCACTGCTCCCAATGCCGTTGCAAGTGCTGCAAATGTGGCCACACCAGTGCGCAAGCAGCTGTCAGTGTGGCCAGACTGCAGCGCTTTCCCTACTGCGCTCTCCGAAGGCGGGTTTAACTCACAGCGCTCTACATCTGCAAGTGTAGCCATGCCCTTAGTTCATGGATACAGTTCCTAAAACTTACAGCTAATATATTGTCTAATCCAGTTTTATTATTCCTCAAAGGCACAAGCTCTAAAGAACTAGAATGGCAAAATTCAACTGTCTCAATCTCTCAAGTTGAAGAAGTTTTTAAAGTGTGCATTCTGGAGCCAATAAGTAACAAAAAAAGGGATCAATCATTACAGTCAATGTAAATATATATGGTGACAAGGCTGAAAAGCAGATGAACTCACCCAACAGACCACAATGGTTCCAGTGCAGGGGTTCTCAACCTTTTTCTTTCTGAGATTCCCCCCCCACACACACATCGTATAAAAACTCCACACACACACCCTTGTGCCTCAACAACTGTTTTTCTGCATATAAAAGCCAGGAGTAGCGTTAGGGGGTAGCAAGCAGGGCAACTGCCTGTGGCCCCATGCCACAAGGGGGCACATGAAGCTATGTTCCTCGGGCTTCAGCTCCAGGTGGCAGGGCTTGGGGCTTAGGGGTTCAGCCTCATGCGGGGGGGCTTCGGCTTTCTGCCCTGAGCCCCAGCCAAGTCCAGAGCTGGCTCTGCTTGGTGAACCCCTGAAACCTACTCGCAGCCCCCCAGGGGGGCCCGGACCCCTGGTTGAGAACCATTGCTCCACAGTAACAAGGCATTCATTCAGTCTTTAAAACATGTAATTGTTTGGTAGTGAAATGTCTTATGAAACACAGTTCCTGACTGAAAGCAACAGTTTCTTTTCAAAATTTCTGGGCCATATTTTTAAATCCCAAAAGCTATCAATTAATCCACTACAATTTTTTTAAATTCAGTCTTTCCTGAGATTTATACAAGTGCAGAAAGGGATCTTAGTCAAGATTTTTTTAAAGTCTTTACTGTTCCAAGTGGAGTCTCACCTAAATGGGTAACTACCTCTAATGAGAGTTACATATGTACATCGAAAGGTGAATTATTTAAATGAAAAAAATATTTCTTTAATTTTCTTATATCTGAAAAATAATGAATGTAAATATCTGCTGCCAGGCTGAAATACATAAGCCAAGTCTCAGCCCTCAGCAAAAATTTTACATGCAAGTTATAAACTCCTAAAAAAAGAGAAGAGAAGGTTTATAATGGAAAAGCTGACAGACCCTTAACTGGAAGCAAAGAACTGAAGTCTTTTTAGTATTTTAGTCACACACATCCCATTTTATGAGTGTTAGAATAATTTATCCTGAAAGCAGGTGCAGATGAGGTTGTGTTAAGACTTTGTGTAGTCTTTACTAGTTGCAACAGCTAGAGTGCTGAGCATTGTTTCCTTGAAGATATCAAAATTCATTAACTGAGAACACTTTAGTTAAAGAACTGAAAACCCTAGAGCTTTTTTCATATTGTTATGTCAACAACTGATATTCATTAAACAAATGGTGACAGCCATTGTAATTCACTATTCCATACTTAGGAGAAAAATGACAATAAATCAACAAACTTAGGACTTGTCTACACTGGCAATTTACAGTGCTGCAAGTATCTCGCACAGGGGTGTGAAAAAACACCCCCTGAGCTCAGCAAGTTTCAGCGCTGTAAAGCGCCAGTGTAGACTGTGCACCTGTGGAGGTGGTGTTTTTAGAGCGCTGGGAGAGCTCTCTCCCAGCGCTCTGCCGCAACCACACAAGCCACGTTGAAGCGCTGCCCTTAGAGCTATTCAGAGCCACTCACTACAGATGTCAATAGAACTAATGTTACTTGCCAATATTTAAATATTTGCAGGAAACTTCCCACTTTGTTTCAAATCCTTCTTCACCCCCAGCTCAAGGTTTACATTAGTCACTGAGATTAATCTTTCAATAGAAATACTACTGAACAGTCTACATTGTAGTAGCTGGAAGAACTCCCCAAGAAACCCAACTTACTTCTAAAAAATAGCATGGTTTGTCATAGTTTTCTCCATTATTTATCACCCTGTTTGAACTATGGAAAGACCATCAAGTACCACATTTTAAAAGTAATAATAATAAAAGTACTTCAGATCCAAAACATTTTACAAACTTAACTTGCCAGTCCTCAGCACTCTCCTATGTAGTAGTTACGTAACTATCATCATCTTCATTTTACCAATTAAGAAAATGATACAAACAATTGAAGGCAAGCATCCCCATGACATCATTCAAATATCTGTAAACTTATGTCCATCAAGCTATGTATATTTAGCTTTCTTAATGCTTTGTACATTTTAATCTTTCCTACCCCAGAGGCCATCTCATTCCTTACAATACGTGCCGCCACAGCAGAGTGAGATTTAAACATACGGGGCCTGGAGCCAGGACATAGTCAGTGGACAGCCCCTACCTTTGGAATTTTTTTCCTCTTACTGGCCCAACAAAGCCCAAGACCCTGCTGTCCAGTTCATAGTCACAGTTTAAGGTCCATCACTTCTCCAAGCCATCCGCCTGGGGGAGTGATTTTGAGATTAGGGTTTTTTTAATTTACTTTGTTGGGTGACAGTATTGTAATGGTCATTAACATTGGCCAACAAGTCTCATTCTCTATTTAAGTGTCGTATAAGCAGCCAGGGACAATGTAAAGGCCACTTTTTACGCGTCAGAAATAAGTCTGTTTCTCCAGCCCCCTTATTTTCTGTTGCTTATCTTTGAATCTTCACATCTTTTGGTAATGAGATGCCCATGGCCAAATGCTGTTTTTAGATGCAGTCATACCTGAGCCAGAAAGGGAGGAGCTATTGCCACTCACCTCCATGGCAGAATGCTTTGGAATATGCAACCCAATCCTGCTTTGAATTTATCCATCACATTACTCACTCATGTCTATTTCACAGTCCATTATCACTCTTTTCAGCATGCAGGTTTTTCCTTCCATTGAACATCTATGCTACAGATTACTTTTTCCCATATATACATTAGCTTGCATTTGTTCAAAGTGGGATACAGCACTGATTCTTTCAATACACTCCGATACCTCTCCCAACAATCTAATATACAGATCTTTATTATCGCCCTTTGCTTACAATTGCTTCAGCCATAGATCATTTTCTCTTTTGAAGACTGGTCATACAATTTACTTTTCTTCACTCTTCCAGTACCAAACCAGCCCACTATGACTTTTCAAGAAGAGTTATCAATAGTTGGAAAAGTTTGTTGGCTAATTCCCTTAAAATGCACATCATCCAGACCACCCAATTTGTACATGTCCACCCACATTTTCCATCTACAGTATTCACTCACTATAAATTATATTTACATTTTTGAGGGGGGGGGGGGAGAGACGGTAAGCTAAAACTAAAGCCACAAACCATCATGGCATGCACTAGCATAGACCCTTATGGCGTCCCAAGGGAGTGGCACCCAAACTGCTCAAACTACTTTTCTTCAGAAAAAGAAAAAAAAATCTTCCTTTAAACAAAAGGTGTTTAATATCTCTGCCATATCTGAATCCTTATTAATTTCTGTTTATTAATGGGCCTATTGTTTCTACTAATAAATATCTCCCTGGTATTTTTGAAGTCCTTATTATTCTCCTCTCAAACACACACACCCTTCTTCACCACATGTGAAAGGTTTAACTCAAGCTAATTTAGGCTATTCCTCAGGCAGAGTGATCTGTATTTTGTCCTATACCGCTTTCCTTTTGCTCCCCTTATTTTTCCCTAGAAGACTTATAAAACATCATTTTCTTTTGTAGGTCACCTACTCCATTGCCATTTGCAATATGGATTTGGAGGAAGGTTTTGATTTGGAAGTGTTTATGCTTTTTTTTTTTTTAAATTCAATCGCTTGCAAAATGAGTTCCTTAGCACTTCGGCCCAACTGAAATAAGATAACTGTTTTTAAAGAGTCTCCTGAATATGGTTTTAAATAGCTCACACCATTCATTACAAGATTGTTTCACGTGGCTCCCATTAAAGAATCCTAGGATCAGTGCCAAGAGCACTTAGTGATTTATAGTTATGACTGCATAATCAATATGACAAGAGGTCAATGTGCCTTCACATCAGGCTAACTATACTATTCTTACCTCTTATTCTGTTCTCAGACACACACACGCAAATGGGTATATGTATATTTAAGACATGTAGATACATAGATATATTCACATTTAAAATTCAGTGCGCATGGGTAGGCATCAAGTGCATTTAAAATGACATCAGTTCCTCTGAAAGAGATTTAATATTGTAAACATAATATATCATCCACAGGCAACTTTACTTGCTTTGTTTTCTTTATTCTTTTTTTAAATTAAAGGACCTATATATTACAGATAAATTGAGACAACAGGGCCTTTCAAGTGCTTTTCTGTGCAACCTTGAACTCCATATAGATATCCACTATACAAACGTTCACATTCTTTGAAACAGCAGCAGGAGACACCCCATGCTACTACTGTAACTAATATACACCCATATTAAAACTATCCGGAATTTTATTGTCTTGGTTACCAAGCATGCAACAACATGCTTACCTTTTAATTTATAATAGAATAAAGCTTTCAAGCCTGAAGCCAAGTTATATAAGCACAATTCTGTTACCATTCTCAGAATTTGTGCATTTCTGATTAACAGAAGAATTAAATATAGGCTGTAAACATGTTATTTATATAACATGACCTTGTTGCATAGGCTGCTAGACACATTAATATCATTAAAACAAAACTGAAATCAGTATTAGCCACGTACTGCCATGAAAGGTGCAGTATCTAAACCAATCCCCAGAATTACCACCCAATCCAAACCAATCCCCAGAAATACCCAGTTTGCCACCATAAAGAGCACAACTAAGATCCCTAACCATTTACCCAAATACAACTAGCACTCTCAAGCAAAAGCCTCAGCAAACAGATGGGCCTTATATACCATTCCCTAGGTCAAACACAGACTCTAGAGAATCAACAAGAGCAGTCAACTCCATTGTACAGGAGGACCTTCCATCAATTTCTACCCCTGCTCTCCCAAAACTTTAATCTAGGAACTGTTAAGATGAAATGTCTCAGCTGATCTCAATAAATACAATAGTATTAATACTAAACCCTAAGACATCTTCCTAAAAAAAGTCTAGTGATAATAAACACTACCTTTTTTGCCTGGGTGTAGCCCCTTTGAATTGAACCATTTCAGAGCCCTTTGCAAACATTAAGCAATCTTCACAGCACACCTATGAAGTACTGTTGTAATTTCTCAGATGTGTTTAGGCACCAAGAGGTACCACAGCTCAGGCCATGAGTCAATGTCATAGATGGGCAGACAGCCGAGAAATCCTGACTCTTAGTTCCCTGATCTAATCACTATGCCCATGGACTCAATTTGTGGCCCCATAACATGAATATTCTAAGGGATGAGAAACCAGGAGCCAGGATACCTGTCCTGCTGCACAGGGAATCTGCCAAAGGCTAAGGGCAGGAATGGAAAACATACTTGCACTTAACTTCAAATAAGCCAGAATAGCTTGAAGTATTTACATTTCTCATAATCAAAAGTAAGAGGAAATGATGTTGAGAATTATGCAAGTCAGACAGTCTGAAGAATCACGTGATTCAAATCCAAAGGCAACTTCAAAACCACCTCATAAAAGCATATGCAAAACTTGCAAAGCAGCCAGATGCTAACATTGCAAGAATAGCTTTCGCAGCATCTGGATCCTGCAACTAATAGCCAAACGGAAGCAGAAACTTTTGCCTGTGTAAAAAGATTAAACTTTTTTCTCCTTAAATAAAAAAAAACCTAATTAGAGACATTTTTTTCCTGAGAATATATGTCAATAAGAGTATACTAATTTATAAATGTGTTCTATATCCTGAATAAAATCATTGTTAATCGATTTTCCTATATATTCTGCAAAAGCATCCCATCACATCTGGAACTGACAGCACCAGTTTTTAATTACTATTCTTGCTAACTTTATATTAACAGTTGTGTTTCACTTTGAACAATAAGGTTGCCTTAAAGTAAATACAATTCCTTGCCCATATGGACAAGTTATTCTCAAAGAATAAGGGCCACACACTGATACTTTTCAGAGTGAGACTATGAGGTGATCCTTCTGCAGTCTGCACAGTGGCTTTTATTACTTCTTCTGCTGATGACTAGGGTTAACTTTAAGTTCTTGCAGAGAAGGGGACTCTCCTCTTCCTGGGCTAAATGCCCAAATTCCTTCAGGATTCACAAGACTGTCTTTTTTTAATCAAGTCAAATTTTTCTACAGAAAGGTCTGCACATAATGTTCTGCAAAGAAACTGAGAATCAACCTTTAAAGAAAATTATAAATAAATGTGCATGTATAACAGACAAACAGCATAAAGACAAACAGCATATTGTGTTACGTTCTGCCCTACATGCAACGATTTTGCATTATTCGAATACAAATGTTCTCAATACAGTAGCACAAAGCTATGTACTATCTGTGGAGTCAGTCAGTAATGCCCTTAAGTTGATTTGGGGGGGGGGGGCAGGAAACAAAAATATTTAACTACCCTGTCTACCCCTGGCATTTCCTTCCCAACCTCCTTTGACTGCCAAGATAGTTGTGCCTAGACACAGCATTGATCTCAGATCACTGCTATTTTATGTAGGATGGGGTACATATTTATTATTTTAGGGATCCAGAAAAATGAGGTTTTACTCACCAGGGCAATAGCTATACATTCCCACTGCCGTCTGTCCCTTCTCTTACAAACGCTGCAGGTCTTATACCTCCAGGATGACCCACTTTCAGCCACTTCTCTGCAGTAACTACCTCTATGGCAATATTACCTCAGAAACTGAGCTACCTTCTCCCCTGACAGCTGAGTGAAAGTTAATTTCCAATAACCTTCTTGACATTATCAATCTCTGTCAATAATACTCCTGAACACACCCAAGAAATTACACCATGGACCAATCCATCACCATTTTCAGGCAGCTGCGTGCTATTACACATTTGCATAAATACAACAGCCAGTTTGTTTCAAAAGAGGCCCTAAATATTTACCTTATTTTAAAACTATCTGTACTCAATGCAAATCATGCTAACAGCTGTGAAATGCCTGAGTAAAGCAACACCCATTATCAAGAGAAATAATTTTATAGAGAGACAGATTCTACCATTGACAAGTTGTATTCTTTTCCCCAAGACATGAAGGTTTTAAGCATCCATCCCCCATTAGCCCTGATGGAAAAAGTGTGCACAGCTACCATAGGAATGAATGGGAAAACTGACCCAGTAACATGTCACAAACCATGAACCCAACTTAAAATCAGGTTCAGACATAGCCTAAGTGCTAAGATGACAAAGATAAAATAAAGAGTAGTGACAGCTGGGGAACAAATCAAACCAATTTAAAATAAAACTGATATAAACTACTAATTTAAAGTCAACTTATTTTGTCACCAAATGTTTACTGGTCGTTATCTAGTCAATGAATGGTCAGCAATTATCAGACAATCTTTCTCACATTTTCTAAGTTTATTGATTTAGTCCTACATTTTCATATACTTTAATTCTAACAAAGTTGATGGATCAAAAAGCCATATACAGGTACCTTATTTGTAGATGCAACTCCAGCTTTGTGCTAAAATGGTTTCATCTGGAGGCTGTTTTACTATTTTTCAATTTCAATGTTAAATTTTAAACTATTAAAATCCTATGTTTACAGTATCACGCATAAAAAAGTAAATGACTCCTACATGCAGTTGTTCAAACCTTCAGGAGGACTAAAATCAACCCTTATAATACCACTCATCTTACAACCTCATCATTGGTCTTTACTATACTGAAGTGAAATTCATATCCAGACACCTCTTCATAACAGAGATCTGTTTTGGTGGACCACTGGTTTGATGTAGTAAGGCATTATTCTATGTTCCTTCCTATGGACCCAATCTTACCACATAGTTCAGCTACTTCTGCATGCTGGATATGTCCATAACACTCAGTAGACTGAAGCTCTTGAGACTTCCTGCTTTCAGCAAATGTTCCCCAATTGTGACACAGACTACAGTATTGTAGGTTCAAATGCTGAATGCAGACAAAGCTGTCTTTCACCAGCTTTGGAAAACAGACTCACCCATTCTGCTGACTCTCTCCAAAAGCCATGCATACTCATTAAGTACCCATTCAAGGTTTTGGTTTTTGGTTTGTTTGTGTGTTTTTAATTCTAGTGCTTACAGGAACATGAAGTGTGAATAACATTTTCTAAGATGATATATATCTCACAATACATGTATGTAAACCAAAGTCAATCTGTGAGTCAGAATGGTCCTGGGGGTAATGTACTGGACAGGGAAGTAAAGAGATCTGGGATATAGTCTCACCTCTACCACCGGAAGAATTTTTCCATTTACCTAGCTGTGTCTATACAGCCGTGGTTAGGTTGACCTAACCACATCACACAGGGTACAAAATGTAGCTAGGTCAATCTAATTTTCTGGTGTAAACCAGGCCTTATTCTATCTGTGCCTCAGTTCCCCATCTGTAAAGTGGGGATAATACTACTGCCTTACCTTACAGAGGTATTGCAAGGATCAATTAAATGAATTGCAAGGATCAATTAAAAATGAAGGATGTATATAAATAAAATTCTTCACTTAACAGAAAAAAAGTGAAGCAGAGAACGTATGTGGAGAACCATAGCAAAATATTTCATTTTTTAGTGTACTTTTTTTTAATTGCCTCTTTCAAGTAGTGAGAAGTTCAATTCAGTTATTTAAAAAAAACAGAGGAGCAATTTGACTGCTAATGGTTCAAGTACACTACTAGAGACTGTACATGTGGCCAATACATCATCATGCAATTAATCACTGCTGCCTATGGCTGGGTCTTGATAGCTGTGAGGTACAAATCAAATGACTGAGTTAATAACCTTACAAGCTATAGCTTTACAGTATGGTACATTGTGTTGTGGTAAATCTTAAAAACAGATATTATAAAAATCCTTTCCCACAAAGAAACTTATCATGAAAAACTTCACTAAAACCATAACTCTTAGCTGAAATCCTAACTCCCTGCTAGACTTCATATGGAGCAGCTAAGAAAATGAGCCAGTTTACAATCTTACTGATGTGTCATCTAATTTTTTTATTTTTTTTTACAAAAGGAAAACTAACATTATATTAGGCATCCACTCAGTACTGCCTCATATGCAAACCAATTCCCAGTCCCACGCAATACAGTATTTGCTAAAAGAATTCAACTCACTGAACTACAACGTTAAGTTCAAAAAGATGCATTTATGGTCAGCATTACACTCATAACAAAAAAAAAAGTAGGATATCTGATACTTCAGGAAAGAAGTGACTAACTGGGAAAGGGTGGGGAAAATTTTTACATAGCCATGTGGTTTCTGAAACTCAGAGCCACGAGTCAACAGATTCAGACTGTTTCAGACCAAGGCAGGAAAAGGGGAAGTGAGTTCTAAAGTCAAGGGGACCTCACAGAGAATACTCTGCCAGCATGTTCCTCACTGTTATATTGAGGCAGTTCTAGTTTGAGCACCTTTGCTGATCTCAAATGTGACAGCACAGCATGGGAAGAGAGTACATAGGGCCCAGAATCTCAGGGCTTTAAAATTATTTATTTGCATTGTGGCAGCACCTAGAGATCCCAACCCCACTGTGGTAGTCACTGTACAAACTTATAACAAAGAGATGATCTATGCCTCAAACAGAAGCCAAGTGAAAAGTTGATCAGGAAACCAACTGGTAGCCTGAGCCAAGGTACCTCTGTAATAAGCTCACAGCAATTCCGTACCAGCTTCACTTAAAAAAAAAAAAAAAAATGTAGCCCCGCTCTGTGGCAATAGTGTCAAGGTGAAAAAACACAGATGACATCAACAAGGTTTATATTATAAAGAAACAAATGCAGCCTCTTGGCAACAAATACCTGAAGGAAAGCTGTCCAGGCCATTTCTGCTGCTTGGTGATCTAGGAGCACTAACCTGGCCACTAGATGCAAACTTGAACAACAAATAGTGGACACACACTCTAAATGGCAGATATTATCCTCACCACATCTTACTGTTGCTTCCCTCCAACCAACTGACACCACCTCACTCTTATCCATTTGGAGTATCAGCCAGCTAACCCTCAATTGTGCCCCAATGTCAACCAAACACCAGGAAAGGCAAGTGACTGCTTTGTCTAGGTCAGAGGAGATTGGTGTGATCAGCATACTGAACCAACCAGCTGGAACTTTTTATATACTTTACAGCAATACACTACACATACACATGCAGAGAGAGTGGGTTTGGGTTTTTCTTGTGAGGAGGTAGAAGGGGGAGGTATTGTTTTATAAATGCAAATGAACTATACCCAACTTCCCTTCAACCTATACTTAGCTGGCCAATTTCTCACACAAGTCAAGTGATACTGACAATGAATTTTCCTGCCACCCTCACATGTGGACCCTCAAAGTAAGGCTGAGGCACACTGGCAGGATGCCTTATGGGAAATCTGCACTGCTGCTCCTGCCACATATGCTTCTCCTGTGGATAGAGGACTCCAGTATGTAGGGCTGCCAATCTGGCATTTGTCACCAGCACAAAATTCATATGAGATGTCATTGTTGTTTTAAAAAATGTAAAATCCTACAGAACTGCAGATACTCTGACAGTTTTGCCCGGATATGACATCAGAGCAGGGATGGACTCTCTCCTTGTTTTTCACTGGCTCCTATTACTGATGGAGCAAGTGGTGCTGAAGCAGTGAATATAGTCATTCTGAATTACCTGATCCAAAGATACAAAGTCCTCATTTCCTTTATTACCAATTTGGCAGTTTTTAATGCCTAAGCAAACAAAATATAAAGGTTTCTGCAGAGACAGAATTATACTAAAGGCAACACTGCAGTGCGACTTACTTACAACACAGACAATTCCAAAGGGCTGACTTTGTCTTTCAAAAAGTTACAGTACAATTCCATTAAGAACCAAGATCTACAGTATGTTTTACCCAAAATGTTCTAAGAGTTGCTTTTCTCCATGAGAATGAATCACAGTTTTCCTCTGGGAGGAAAGGAAAGTGTAACTAGAACACTTGCTCCTTGGGGGACTTATTAGATCCTCAAAGAGTCGTTGCAGTTGCTGAAACCTGCTTTTGCCAGAAGAAGCTTCATCTTACAGATATAACAGAAAAGCATAAGAGAGCAAAACCCAGAAGATTACACTTCAGCATTCCCAGATAACTGAAGAAATACAGTTCAATACTGAAGTATTTAGCCTCTCTGGCCTTGTCTACACTATGCTTTTCTGAAAATTTCCTACCATTGTACTTCCACTACAGATAGCAACAGTGGACACACCAGTGTAGACAGGATACTGGCAATCACTGCTGTGTGACATGTTTCCTGCTTGTCCTTACTTCTCCCAAAGACACTCTGGGCAGAATAAGATGACAGCAGTAAAAAAGGCCAGCCAGCAGCTTGCCTACCACTAGGACTCCCACCATGGCACCAGCAGTGGCGAACAGCAAAGGTTGGAAACGTTAAGAAAAAGCTCTGTCTAGGTACAGTTTCTAACCCCTTCTTTTAATAAGCATATTGAAACCCTGTAGAGTTGGAAGGGGCTTTTACTTTAATTAAAAAGCTCTATTTAATAATAGTCCAACAGAACATCTGTAGAAACAAACAATCCTTTCCTTTACGTAACTATTAAAAACCAAACCTTCCCACAGATGAGCATGTGTCCACAAGATAACCTTAAGAGTTCTGACAAACTTTTTTTTTTTTTAAAGGCTATAGAAGCATTATAAGATTTATCCTGATGAAAAGGGCGAGGGGAAGCACTTCCTATAACAAATACTGAATTCACCCATTTTCTTCTTTCAAGCTTTGTAATCGATGCATACATGGCAAAAGTTGAAACAGTTGTGACATGATTAATGGTCTTTTTCAGAGATTGTTGATATAATTGCTGCTGTTTTTCTTGCCCTTGCCTTTCCCCTTTTCCTGCTTTTGTGAGAGCAAAAACTGTTAATAAAAATCATCATAAAAGCCCCCCTTAAAGAACAAAGCAGAGACTAAAATAAATCTCATTCAAGAAGTTACAAAATAAGCAACAGCTTTCCCTAATGTTCCAAGAATTAAAGCAAACACAGGTAGAGAACTGTACCAACTGTCAGAGGAGTTGCCGTGTTAGTCTGTATCCACAAAAACAACAGGAAGTCCGGTGGCACCTTAAAGACTAACAGATTTATTTTGGGCATAAGCTTTCATGGGTAAAAAACCCACTTCTTCAGATGCATGGAGAAGAAGTGGGTTTTTTACCCAAGAAGAAGTGGGTTTTTTACCCATGAAAGCTTATGCCCAAATAAATCTGTTAGTCTTTAAGGTGCCACCGGACTCCTCGTTGTTTTTGTACCGACTGTTTACTCTTGGATGGTAACATTCTTACAACTGACAAGATGCTATAAATTGGAGTAGCTTATCTGTGAAGGAAGTAGGGAGTTCAAGTGAGTTAAAAATTTCCGTATAAATACCTTAAAGATTAACAGATTTGTAATACCCACCAAGAAGCACTTACTCTAAGTACAATGATTATGAAAACACAGAGAACATATTTACTACGAAGCAGTGACTTTAGTATATACAGCCTGCCACACAAGGCAGCACTGGTTCTTAGTGCTATCAGTAATAGCTCAAAGCCACCATTTAGATTTTCTAAATTGATTAAAGCTGACCTGCAAGTGAAAAGACATAAGGCTATTCATTTTCAGGCTCTTGATGTTGTATAAAAAAGCTTGAAAGATTGTTACAAATAACATTTCTGCTTCTTTTCTCCATTAGAAATGTAAGTCTCACTTCCCTTTGAAGACTCTATGGTGGCTGAAGAACTAGTGAAATTATCACAACTCAAAAGAATGAAAGCAGAGCTGCGGAGAGGGGAAGGCATTTTTAGTCAGACTGTTAAACTTTTTTTGGTCTTTGTTTTTAACAACCATTTTAGTCCAATTCCTGATAAACACTTGGGAGAAACAATGTCAAAAACTCTATAGTTTCATCCCTTTAAGAGCTCACAAAACACACACATCCTGAGATTCCCAGAGTCCTCCAGCAAAACCGGGGACTTGATATTCCTGATAATTCTAAATAAAAAACAAATAGTATTTATTATTATTTTTGGGTGGGAGGAAGCAGAAGGGAAAAAAACCTCTCAGAAGCTAAAAGAGGGCACAAAACCAATTTTCTATAAATCCTCTGCAGGGCAGTTTTCCTCTTTGATGAATCATGCCAATTTTCTGTGATGTTACAATCCATTTTTTAGTTTAAATTCTAAAAAGGAATCACCAGTTGCAGAGTCTAGCCAGAGTACTCTCTCGTCCTTCAACTTTAAGTTCCCACTATGGCTTCAAACTCAATGAACAGAGTTACTCTCTGGTCACAAGGAGGACAGTTGGCTCTATGGAAAGAGAGAAAACTGGAACTTGAGTCATCCTACACCAGTTGAGCCAGGAGCAGGCTGCTGACTCAGAGGCAGGCAGTGACAGGCAGCAGCTATGGGTGAACTTGCTTGGGTTCCAGTCTACACATTTGCACATACATCAACTCTCCAACTTGGTAAGTAAGTAGACATATATGCCAAGTATTATTTAAACCTTTAAAAAAATAAATGTTACAATTTTCTGCATTTCATGACACTGGTGAATTTGTTTAGTTCAAGTATCTGACAACTATTTTCACTATTTTCTATTGTCAGGTAGTATTCATTCACAAATATTAAAACAACATATGAGATCACTATAACACAGGGGTCGGCAACCTTTCAGAAGTGGTGTGCCGAGTCTTCATTTATTCACTCTAATTTAAGGTTTCGCGTGCCAGTAATACATTTTAACATCTTTAGAAGGTCTCTTTCTATAAGTCTATAATAGATAACTAAACTATTGTTGTATGAAAAGTAAATAATGTTTTAAAAATGTTTAAGAAGCTTCATTTAAAATTAAATTAAAATGCAGAGCCCCTCGGAACGGTGGCCAGGACCCGGGCAGTGTGAGCGCCACTGAAAATCAGCTCGCGTGCCGCCTTCGGCACACGTGCCATAGATTGCCTACCCCTGCTATAACATATGATATAAGACTCAGTTAATGCAGTCCTGTGCATTAACTCAATTTTAAAAATACAAATATAAAATAATTTATCCATTTTTTTAATCATGAGCTCTCACATTCAATCTCAAAATGCTGAACAGAGCAAGAGATTCAATTAAAAAATCATGAACATACTCAATTTTCATATCTGCTCCTCTTAAGTCTGCATTCTACTTGCTACTGCACAGGTCATTGTTAATAAAGAAGGATTTGCTACACATTTCCCTGAGAATTCTCCAGGCTATCTGACCCTGTTGTATAAAATAACAAACAAAAACAGGACACAGTATCATCTTCATTTGGTCAAAACATAGCCAAATCATAAGACATAATTCAATAAGTGCTGCAAAAGAATGGAAAGAAAAAATATTAAATACATGCAGTAATAACGTCACTGTAGAGACACCAGTTGCATTTCAAATGAGAATTACTTTTTCTAAACAGCTCTGGGCAATGTGTCAATGTGTCAAAATAAATATTAAATAAAGTCATCTGTATTTCTAAATCTACCTTCTTAACAAAGATGTATTAAGTAATGCACTCTGCCTTGCAAGGTAGAAACATTTTACTTCCAAGCATATGGCAACAATTTTACAAAGTTTCTAGGTCTTACTCAGTATTTAACATGTGATTTGACTAATTTACTGAAGTAGTACAGACTGATTTGTACTAAAAAAATTGCAGCCACTTTAAGGATAATCAGAATGACAGTAACTCTTCAAAGTAAATAAGTAGGACCTTTTTATTTTAGTTCGCCAATATTTTGTCCTAGAAATGGTCTGTTGCCTGCCTTACCTAAATAAATAATAGCAAATATGAATTTGACTAAGATGCTTTCATTATATTACTGTTGGTTTTGCATGAAAACCTATTTGGAAACAAGCAGCAAGGGGGACATTTTTTTCTCTCCCATCTGTGACAGGCAGCTGCTCACTGGCTGGAATCTATGATGATACCAGACACTTAAAGTAGCACCAAACCAAAGTAAACATTGCATAAATAACTTTAAAAACGTCTGTCCCACTTAATAAAATACAATTTCTAATGTAGTTGTGCTATGCCATGATAGTTCTAATTGCAAGGAGTGGGCTATGTTAAATACTGTCCATTATTAGAAATTAAAAGATCGATTTTCATATTTTTAAAATGTAAAATAGTTTATTTTGGACATTAAAAAATGTATTCGAAAACCAAAACTGAACCCCAGAGATTTCTCAGGCATGCAAAACTGTGGCAATATAGATACAGATGTTTAACTACTCAGCCCAGGTTAGAATGTAAAGTAATCTTAATTTGATCCAAAACAATTCACATGTAAAAATAAGCCAAGATGCAAAAAGAACAGTTCAGCCACATAAAGATTTGTATCTATACAAACTGCCATGTCTGAACCACAGTTAACATCAGGAAGGTGTTGGTTTAGTTTTTCTTTTAAAGAAATCTTGTCTTACAACTTTTAGAGTTATTTTGCCACGCATTCAAGAAGGATATTCATTCCCCATTTCCTACACTACAGAAGAATCAAAACAGAAGCTTCCTATTTAGTTATTGTTTATTATAAATGTTTTATTTAGGCACTTTTAAACAAATATTGATTTACTCTATAATTTAAATGTAGGGATTAGAATCTGCCACAGTAGAGTTTTGCTTTAAGAGCAGTTTTTAATCTACATTTGTATTCAAGATTTTAAAAGGTTATGTATTAATAAACTGTCTGGAACTTTATCATTTGGGCCACCACCACCACTCTATTTCAATACATACCCCTCTCCTACAGCCAATAAAATACCTGTCTCCACCATTAAAGATATCAAAATATAACCTGAATCATAGAATTTAGAAATGGAAAAGACCTATTAGATCATTTCCAGCCAGTGAACAGCTGCTCCCTAAAGAAAATGCTCTAATGTCTTGTCTAGTCCAGGTCTGAACAACCCTGCAATAGTGATCTCACATCTTCCTTGAAGAGACCATTCCATAAACTACCACAATGTATTGTTAGTAATTCCTTGCTGAAGTCCAACCTAAACATTCCCATGTTGGTTATTCCTCCATGCATCATCCCAATGGCTCATTATTGCTCAAGGACTAAGGGGAGACAAACTTGCAAGCTTCCCAACACAGTTCTGGCTGAATACATATGGTGTGTAACAAAAATGTTCCAGCAGAACCATATAGCTTTTGCAGCCTGAATGTTTCCTGAAGAAAGCTGGTGGCTTTTAAAGACAAGTGGTACATGAGTATCTACAAAACTTATTGTATTTTCATCTCACTATTTCTTAATTTGTTTTCATAACAAGGGTCTGTAATGGGACCTCTGAGAACTTGTTCTAGAACTTGTATGAACAGTGTGGTCCAGAGACAAGGGTACTGGACTGGAAGACAGCACTCCGAGTTCTGTTCCCAGCACGTGTGACCTTGGACAGGTCCTCACCTCTCTTCGTTGTTGTTTCTCTAACTGTAAATTGGGGGTGCTTACCCAGCCTTCTCAAGCACTTTTAAGATCTACTAATGAATAGCAGTAGGTATGTACTAAGTATTATTGTGCATTTGTACTATAAACTTTGCAAATAGAATGGCTGTATGGAGAGAACATGTTAAAGTTTAATGGGATTAATTACAGAAGCAAAGACTATTGGAGGCCTCTTGATCTTTTAAGGGCAACTTCTTAACATATCCTCCAATGTAGCTTTCAGATGAGACCTTAAAAACTTTTCTGTTCCACGTGGACATTAAAGGGCTTGTCTACACATGCTGCACTGCTGCAACATGTCTGTGAAGACGCTCTATCCAAAGGCTCGTCTGCTGACATAGCACTGTCCAGACCAGTGCGTACGTTGGTGTAACTTATGTCACTGGGGGGGGGGGGGGGGGGGGGGGGGAAAGGGGTTGATTCACACCCATGAGCGACATAAGCCATACCAACCTAAGCTGTAGTGTAGACATAGCCAAAGAATCCATGCACTTTATATATTAACTGAGCTTTGCACAGTTTAACACCACATAACCTTTTGAAATCTTGAATAGAAATGTAGATTCCACCCTTCATACCAAAGATAAAATGATCTGGGTGTTCTTTGGATAAACATTATGCAAAATATAAATCTTTAGTGTTTGATTTTGCTGCACATAGAGACAGAAAGGAAAGCTGATGTTTACCTCATGTTGACTTTTTGTTTACATTTTAAATTAAGAATCTTATTAAAGCAGACATCAGCTCGCTAGATCACGCCCAAAGTACTTCTCTCTAAACACAGTGTCAGGAAGTTAAATAATGGTCGACTGGACCTTAAAAAAATTCAGCTAATCTGGCAAACAGACACAATACTAGTACTTGATTCTGACAAATTTAAATATTTGGAGTTCATTTATGCCATCAAACATGGATAGTAGTGGATAGACACCCTGGGCATTCCCAAAAATGTTTCTTTAAGATTCCTTGCTACTGTCTTTAAATAAACTAGTCCCATAGGAACCTGTAGCTTATGAAGCACCTGATTTATACAGCAGACAGGTGAGTTTTTCAGAAGTCCTCCCCTTTAAGATCCCAAGCAGAAGAATGAAGTTACTTGCTGCCAGAGAATTAGCTGAAAGTGTTTCACAAGCAGACACACATGGTGTCCAGATGACTGGCAGCTATAAGCTGAAAGCTGCTAGTGACATCCACTTTACTCCCAAAATGATCCACATGCTAACAATGGTGTTCACGACTAACCTCACATTTAAACACCCATTCCACTTTAGAAATTTATATTGGCATGAAAGACTTATGTACAATAGAGTTTATTACTATTAAATATATTTCCTATGTTTGGTAAAAAAAAACTTAGAACTTTATCTTCAAAGAGCTGTACAAGCAATTTTTCTTTTTTAAACAAAAACAACCCTGTTAGGTAGGTAAGCAATGCTGAATTATTTTCTTCCATATATACACATGGGGAAAACAGACAAAGGTTGGTTAAATGATTTTCCAAGGCAAAAGGGGGAGCGTGTGTCAGAAATAGAACTGGACTTCAATAGTAGTGGCTCCTAATTCTCTGCTCAGTCCACACTATCATGCCCCTCTCTCTCTCTCTATGAAGTACAATCAATGTACTGAAACTCAATGTAAAATTCTAAAGATGTTAAGAATATGTTAATAGATTATTTTTATCTTGACCTTAACATGTTGAGTAACCTCCTAGTGATAAGCCACAATGCAAAAAGGAAAGTTTGTTTAAATATGAAAAGCCAGCCTGTTTTCTGTAATGAACTTCCATTGATTTCTGATCTGGTAGAGAGGAAACCAAGTTTCACAGCTGTCAGAGCCATGAACTGCCTCTTCCACATCATGTAAATCTAACAGCAGTAAATTATAAAATGTTTAAATCACACATATAGTTATAAAACTAATCTGGTTTCTGAGATGCTGTGTCCCCCAACTAAAGACTGTTTCATTAAAGACTGTTTTGTTGCTGGGTATTAGATGTTACATTGATGTCTACAGTTCTGTAATTCATTGTTCAGCTTTTGCTTGTGTTTTTCTTGTGTAATGCAACTCCCTTATCCCTTCCAACATACACACTGATGACTTTTCTTGCTTTAAACATAAATTGAAGAAGTTTGTATTTTTCACTTCTTACCCTATTTACCCTGCTGATTGTTCTAGTTTGCATTGTCTGATTTTTTATGTTTGCTTGTTGAAGTCAATTTTTCAGTGCCTTGATGTAAAAGATATTTAGCATTTATGGCTCCTCCCATCTTCAAAGTTCTGTATGCATATCACCTAATTAATCTTCACAGTACATCTTGGAGCTGAAATATTCACATTTTACGGATGAAGAAATTGAGGTGGAGAGGTTGAAGGAAAAGTCGGAATCAAGAGGCTCTGGCTCTTAGTCCGGTGCTCAGAGTACTATATCGTACTATGTAATTTATGTGAATAGACCACACAGTGCAAGAAATATTTTCCATTTAAACAGGTTTCAGACTGGTAGCCATGTCAGTCTGTATCAGCAAAAAGAACAGGAGTACTTGTGGCACCTTAGAGACTAACAAATTTATTTGAGCATAAGCTTTCGTGGGCTAAAACCCACTTCATCGGATGTATTTTCCACTGCATGCATCCGATGAAGTGGGTTTTAGCCCATGAAAGCTTATGCTCAAATAAATTTGTTAGTCTCTAAGGTGCCACAAGTACTCCTCGTTCTTCTTCCATTTAAAGTCTTTCAAGACATCAATAATCTCTGAATAAAACCAAAAAGCACTTAGTGCGGTAAATCACAAACATAAGTTTCAGATCATTTGCTACTGCTGCTCTTCCTCCTTTTCCGATTAGAAAAGACAATTTAGGCCAAAAGTATTCAGTACAAAGTATAAATTTGTGTCATACACCTGAACAGTGACTGTCAGGAGGAGGGGGAAAAGCAGGTGTTATAAATAAACTCAATTTCCAGGGCAGACATGGGCATAGGGGTTTTGAATTGTTATTAACTTTGCCCACTTTTCACAGAACTAAACAAAACTGAAATTTCATAAACTTTAATGAAAAACTGAACAGTTTAGAACACTGTAACCAGAACAAAACCCACAATCAAGTTATTTTGACATCCTTTTCCTGGAATTCTTCTCCTTAGTTGAATTATATTTCTTTCATGGAGATGGAGGAGGATGACTGTTTTTGCATGTTAGTACCCATAACTGGGATTATTAAACAGAGGAAAAAATGTTGATTTTGTACTAACGAGTTCCTCTTTGGGTTGTAAAAAATCACTTGCATTTTGAAATCTCACTTCTCACTGGAAATACTTCTCTTCCATTACAGTGAAGGCTTCCCCCACCCATCCCCCATTATTTTTAAAATTTAAGCCATAGGAAATAGTACAGCAGCCCTAGCCTAAAACAAGTTCCACAAACAAAAAAGAACTTGGTTCTCAGACAGAAAATCCACAGGAGTAAAATTATTCTGACAAAAGTTTGACTCAGTGTCAAGAAATATGTCAAAATATCATAGAATATCTGGGTTGGAAAGGACCTCAGGAGATCATCTAGTCCAACCCCCTGCTCAAAGCAGGACCAATCCCCAGACAGATTTTTGCCCCAGATCCCTAAGTGGCCCCCTCCAGAATTGAACTCAGGGTTTAGTAGGCCAATGTTCAAACCACTGAGCTATCCCCCCCAAACATATCAACACGGTGTAAATGTCACATACATTAAATGTTTCCTTGTACTGCTTCATAAAATATTAAAGGAGCCAGTGGGAGGACAGGAAGAAGTTCATATAAGGAATTTGCATCTCCGAACTTTCAATTGTCATAGTATTTCCTATCAGATTATTTATTCTGTGAAATACCGTAGAACTCTCATTGATAAAAATACAGACAGATGGAGTTGTTTAGAAAGCTGTTCATCATTCTAAAATAGCGCAAATCACACTTTGGATTGAAGAACATGTTAAAGAAAATGGCATTTCACTGTTCAGCCCAAATCAAATATTCCAACTACAGAGAGATTTTGTGTCTCCAAATGTACTGATTTTATTCCAGATAAACTATACGCCATTTAAGAATAACAGAAAATAAAGCACTCTAAGACTAGTTAGATTCCTCTCCCTTAAGATGTTCAGCAGAATGTTAAAAAACGATAAACAGAAAAGTCCCCAAATGGAAAATGTCTGGAGGTAGATCTCAGACTAGAGTCCATAGACTAACCAGTGATTGCAGAGCTCTATTCATGGCCCACAAGCCCACAGAAGAGAAGGCAGTAGAGAAGGTAAGGGATTTTAGAGCAGTGGGTCTCAACCTTTCCAGACGACTGTACCCCTTTCAAGAGTCTGATTTGTCTTGTGTACCCCCAAGTTTCACCTTACTTAAAAACTTACAAAATCAGACATAAAAATACAAAAGTCTCACTATTACTGAAAAATTGCTTACTTTCTCATTACCACCATATAATTATAAAATAAATCAATTGAAATATAAATATTGTACTTACATTTCAGTGTATAGTATACAGAGCAGTATAAACAAATCATTGTCTATGAAATTTTAGTTTGTACTGACTTCACTAGTGCTTTTTATGTAGCCTGTTGTAAAACTAGGCAAATATCTAAATGAGTTGATGTACCCCCTGGAAGACCTCTGAGCACTTCCCAGGGGTACACGTACCCTGGTTGAGAACCACTGTTTTAGAGGATAGTAGAGGACCTATTCCATGAGGTGATTTCTCTCTTCCAGATCAGAATAGAAATATGTGGGAACCACTGGCTAAGGCATATGTATCTGGCAGCACCACCATCTCTAATGTAAAAAAAAAAAAAAACACACACAAAAACTGCAACCTGACACCAACCCACATAAAACCACACAAATAGCCCTATTTTTAGAGTAATTTTAACCTTGCTTAACTCCAGAAGCAATGTTGCCTTCTAACACCTTTCCTAACAGCACTTATAGATCAACAAACCTCCATCCAAGAGAGGGAAATACTGCATTTTGGTGTAATTTCAACTCTTTTCTCAGATTTGTCCAGATATGGGTTAGTCCCAAAATCAAGAGTTGCAGTAAACGGGGAAAGTCACATGGCCAAAGGGAGTCGTGGGACTATCGCTCAACACTTCTCACATTTCTTCAAAGATCACTTATCTCCCTCCTCCTCCTCTCTGTGCCTCTCATATTTATGTTGTTTCTTTCCCCTACATTAAGACTGATGTCCACACGCTCCCAGTCCACTAGCACATTACTCTGTGACACTATGATGCTATTCTTGACAGTGAGTTCTAGTCCAGGGGGTGTCAACCTTTTTCTTTCTGAGGCCCCCTCAACATGCTATAAAAACTCCACGGCCCACCTGTGCCACGACAACTGTTTTTCTGCATATAAAAGCCAGGGCCTGCATTAAGGGGTAGCAAACAGGGCAGTTGCCTGGGGCCCCCGTGAAGCTACATTGCTCAAGCTTTGGCTTCAACACCGAATGATGAGGTTCAGAGCCCTGGGCTTCAGGCCCTGTGGTGGGGTTCTGCTTTCCGCCCTGGGCCCCAGTGAATCTAACACTGTCCCTATTTAGCGGACCCTCTGAAGCCTGCTTGTGGTCCCCCAGGGCACCCCAGACCTCTGGTTGAGAACCACTGTCCAATCTAGTCTGTTATGGACTAGTCTCCCAGAGGAAGTGGTGAAATCCCTATTTGCCTGGAACATTTAGAATGAACAAAGCACAAAAATATACATTAGGAAAACCCTGCACTAGCTCTGTAGAGGGTGGGAAGAAGTAATAGGTCCTCATAGGACTTTTCCATGTCTAACTCTATGACTCTAGTCCTTTTCTCCTAATGATACCACAAACATCTGCCTGGATGCTACACAAAGACACCATCTAAGGAAACGAAGGAAGCCAAGTTTAGGCAGCGGGAAAGACTCCAGAATACTGTTCCTGAGCATTATACCCAAGCCGGTCCCTAACCTGGCCACTAACTACATTAAAAAAAAAGTGACAGAATGGAGACAGGTGTCCCAAAAGGAGAGACCAGCAAGTCCTGTTCTCCTGCGACATGGACCTTCCCCCGGCCCCTGCAGAACAGCAGCAAGTCCACGAGCCTTCCCCAAAGGCCCTGCAGGACAGTGGCCAGTCCACATGCCCCCTACCACCGGCCTTCCCCAGGCCCCCGCAGGCCAGCCCATGTGCCACGAGCCTTTGCCCGGCCCAGGCAGGACGGTGGCCAGCCCCATGCCCGGTCCCAGGGGCTCAGTTCACCCACACACACACAGAGCACACCACAGACACGGTGCACACACCCCCACAGACACCCACACACACACACAGCAGAGCACACCCCACCCCACCCACACACACGGTGCACACACACCCCCACAGACACCCCACACACACAGAGCACACCACACACACGGCGCACACACNCAGCCTTTGCCCGGCCCAGGCAGGATGGTGGCCAGCCCCATGCCCGGTCCCAGGGGCTCAGTTCACCCACACACACAGCAGAGCACACCCCACCCCACCCACACACACGGTGCACACACCCCCCCACAGACACCCCCACACACACAGAGCACACCACCACCACCCCACACACACACAGAGCACACCCCGCACACACGGCACACACACACCCCCACAGACACCCCACACACACAGAGCACACCACACACCCGCCGCACACACCCCCACCGCCCCCCCCACACACACAGAGCACCCCACCACCACCCACACACACACACCCCCCCCCACCCCCCCCCCCCCACCCGCAGAGCCCACCACCACCCCCCACACCCCCACCCCCCCCCCCCCCGACCCCCCCCCCCCCACACCCACCCCCCCCCACACCCCCCGCACACACAGAGCACCCCACCCACACGGCGCACACACCCCCACAGACACCCCCCCCCCCACACCCCCCCCACCACCACCCCCCCCAACCCCCCCCCCACACCCACCCCCCCCCACACCCCCCGCACACACAGAGCACCCCACCACCACCACCCCCACACAGACCAGAGCCCCCCCCCCACCGCGCACCCCCCACACACACCGCGAGCACACACACCCCACACACACCACACACACACAGAGCACACCCCCACCACCCCCCACACACACAGAGCACACCACCACCACCCCCACACAGAGCAGAGCACCCCACACACGGCGCACACACACACACAGAGCACGGCGCACACCACACACCCTCTCACACATTTGTTGCCCCCCGGGAGGGCCCCGCCGCGGGGCGCGCGGGGTCAGGGTGACCCCACAGGAGCAGCGGACGTTGGGGCGAGCCCCGGGCTGCGCTGCGGGCGCGGCGGCCCCTTACCTGCGGCTGGAGGCGAGTCCCGCAGCCCCGCTCCGAGTCCGCGGCAGCGAGTCCCGGACACAACTTCGCCGCGCGCTCCCGACGCCCCCACCCGGGCCCGCGCCTCCTGCTCGGCTCCCTCCCCCTACGCGGGCGCGCGCCGCCCCGGCTGCCACGCAGGCCCTGCCGCCCGGGAGCGCGCGCCGGCCTGGCCCGGGCCCAGAGCCGGGGGTGGAGGTAGGGCCGGGGCGCGCCCCCCGTCGGCGGCTCCACCCGGGGTGGCTCTGCCCGCCCCAGCCCGGGGAGCCCGGGCAGACACCCCCTGGGCGCGAAGGGGGAGCAGGGCGGCGCCAAGCCGGTCGAGGCTTCGCTCAGGGCGGGCCCAGGCCGCCCAGAGGGGCACTGGGGGGACCGGGGCTCACGGGGGTGCAAGGGGAGGCTCTCGGCGAGGGGATGTACCGGCCCCCCAACTCTCTGCCTGGGAGGCTGTCCTGGGGCTTGCGTGGGCCATGCCCACAAGCGGGAACAGCTCCTGAGCCCTCAGCGTTTGTACAGCGCCTGACACAGCGGGACCCCAAGGCCCGGGGCTGCTCCCGCACTAGGGATGACAGCAGCTAGGGCTGCGCCTAGCTCGGGTCCTACTGGCTGTTGGAATTCTACAAGGGAGACTTAAATCCTGCCAGCATGGACCTGAAGACTGAACTACTGCTATAAATAATAGAAATTTACCTGCAAGTTTGTTTAACTTCTGTTTTTAACTTGTGGGTTTTTCCACATCCTAAGATGAGTCATAGCAACAGCAAAACTGTACTGTGGAAAACAAAATTAGAAATGCCCTCCCACCATCATCACAGTCTCATCACCTTTACTCCCACAGAAAATTACTTTCTCAAATGATTTATATGTCAGGAGACAATGCTCACGTCTTTTCCTCCTGAGAGTGACAGGGTGCACATATGTACCTAGTCATTTTGTTAATTTATACCTTTTGTTTCCCCCTTGTGATCCAGACAAAATTCCCCTCCACCTCTGTGCTTAACAGGAAATGAGCAGTGACAGAGAGAGAGTTAGAAATTAGTTGTAACAAAGGCAAAGTAATATATTTAGAGTTTCTTTCCCCAACGTTTACATTTTTCTTTTCCTATTGATGTATGTACATAATGTCCATTCAAAAGAGACTCAGCTTAGGTGCCCCGTCTTACAAGCACACATGCACTAAACCAGGGGTCGGCAACCTTTCAGAAGTGGTGTGCCGACTCTTCAGTTATTCACTCTAATTAAAGGTTTCACGTGCCAGTAATACATTTTAATTTTTTTATAAGGTCTCTTTCTATAAGTCTATAATATCTAACTAAACTATTGTTGTATGTAAAATAAATAAGGTTTTTAAAATGTTTAAGAAGCGTCATTTAAAATTAAATTAAAATGCAGAGCCCCCCGGACCCGTGGCCAGGACCCGGGAAGTGTGAGTGCCACTGAAAATCAGCTCGTGTGCCGCCTTCGGCACCCGTGCCATAGGTTGCCTACCCCTGCACTAAACATTAAGGACAATGTGAGTACTTCCACTGAACTCAACAGGACTAGTTTTAAAAAAGTAAGCCTTGAATAAGTGGGTAGAGGATTGGAGCCTTAGTCCAAATCTAAAATTTGGGCTTAACTATACATTCAATATGATTTTTCAAAACAAAAGGAACAGAAATATTTCCATGAAGTTTTTCTTTTTAAAAAAAAAAAAAAAAAAAACTATTTTGTAGAGAAGCGGAGATTTAAACATCCCTCTGCTGTATTTTAAAACTAAATGTGATTGGGTTCTCTTTCACTAGTAAAAAAAACCCTAAGGTGAAATTAACTAGAAATAGAAGTGAAATTAACTACTCTGATTTCATTGTTTATGCTTCTCACCCAGCTTTGACAAACAGTTTATATGGTGAAAAATACATTTTATTTGTAAAATTACGTTTTTGTAAACTAAAGTCTAGTCTACACTCAAAACAGTTTGCTGGTATAGTTACACAGGTATATTCTTATAAAAACCTTCCTAGGGCACATGCATACAAATTACACAGGTGAAAAAAATGCTTTTGTTAGTATAGCTTATACAAGTTTGGTGATCAAAATAAATTATACCAGCAAAAGCACTTTTATGCCAATATAACTACGTCTACACTAGGGCTTTTGCAGGTATAGAAATGGTGCAACACAATCATGCCCCTAACCAAAATTGCTATACCAGCAAAAGTTTCTAGTTTTAAACTTGGCCTAAAGTGTCAAACGGTCCCCTATTCTTTGCAAACAACTCTCAGAGCTGACAAATTCATTACAACAAACATGTCTTGCAGTATATTTACCCATAAAAAGTAATATGTACGGTATCTACATAAAGCTTATGACTCTCAAGACACTCATTGTGAGATGTATGTACAGGTAATATTAAGGAATAATGTAACTATATGGAAAGTATACTTTATGGACTTGGAGTAGAAGTTTGTGACCAGAGGATAAAAAGTCTTGGTGATGGCCGATTCGAAAAGGAGCTGTCATCCTGCCACGTTTAGCCAGTGAGGTAATGCTAGGCTCAGTTGTCAAGCCTTATTCCTTCCCAAGACTATCAATGGAAAACCATCAGACAACTGCAAACAATCAAAACCACTTGGAGGTAAAAAAGGAACATTACAGCAGACCAGTTTGCCCTGTCTATGAATAAAGACAAAAGACCATTTCAGTATAACACAGGAGGTGGAAAGATACTCTACATCCTTTCACGGAGGAGACATCCTGGTTCTCCTGAAAAATTGGATCCTGTTTCCAGCCAGCCAGCTCTGCAACAGCCTGAACTTTTAGGGGAAAACTACTTTATTAGATAGGAAAGGTAACTTAAGTGTAGACCCAGGTTCACGCTTTATGATTTTGTTTTGTATTGTAAATGAGTTTCTACCACTCTCTCTTGTTTCTAGTTAACTCTCCATTCTTTCTTAATAAAACAAAAGTAAGTTGATTTATAAGTGCTCACAGTTAAACAGGAGCAGTGTGTTAATGTAAAACTACTAAACTGGGTCACATTGTTTCCTTGGGTTGCAGAAGATTCGGGATTTCTGTGAGTAGCCAGTGTCGGGCTGGATATCACAGAGGAATGATTCAAAGAGATTTGGGGATTGGGGTTCACCTATTGTTAACCTGCAAGGCAAAGACAAGGCTGGCATAGCCCAGCGGCAAATCCTTGAGTGACTAACAAGTTGGCAGTGTCAGGGAGCTAACACCCAGTTACCACAAGCAAGACTCCCTCACACTGGAGGCCAGGGGTAAGAGGGTGACTCTCAGTCCTGGGTATCCCAGGAACCATCACACATGGCATTATGCTTTTTAACATTAGTGATAGATACATGTATGTATCAGCTAGGCAGGGTTTTCCATCTTTCCCACAATACCCGCTCCTGTTTGATTTCAACACATCTTCCTCACATGTATGTCTAATGGTGAAATTCAGACAAAGAGTAACTTTGAAGCAGCTCTTTAATTCTCAAGGAGTGCTGCAAAAGGAGCATTGTTTGGGGCTTGGGTGTGACTATACAGATCTAAGGGGCAGTTTTAATGTATTCTTGATTTCTCACCTTTGACTTCCTCTTTTTAGGAGAAAATACAAATGGAACCATTGGAGTGGATCTCTCATCATATGTTGTTGTTACCCTGCATGTGGATTTGACATACCAGACAATGTGGCCAGTCAAACCAGACTGGTTTATTAACACAGGATGATAGGCGGCTGGGGCAGAACATTCAGCACACAGCAAACTCCCCCACTTTGTGACAAAATTATCAGTTATATTCCACCTGCTCTGTTCCTTAAACCTCTTATGTTTAAGAATTATTTTAGATACCCTGCAACTGGACTAGAGTTGGCTTGAGAGGACAGTCCCAATACACAATATCAAAGGTACCTTATCAAAACCAGCTTGTATTTGTTATTGATTATTTGCACTGAGGTAGTATCTACAGGCCTACCTCTGAGATTGGGGTGCCACTACACTAGGCACTGTATACTCCACACACAGACAACCCTGCCCTCCTTCCTAAACCAATGTTCTCTGACATTACAATCTAAATAGAATACCATTTTAGATTTGTAGAAGAGCCACCTCTCTTTGCAGACAGTCTGACCACAAATCAGTGCTGTGTAGAACCTATTACCAGAGACATTTTGGTTAGAATAAGTTATTTTTTCCTGTAGGTTTAACTTGTGTGGTTTCATAAGGTCTAAGATAAGTTTCTATTTTGCATTAACCTGAAACTTCATGACAAATCTTGGCTTAAATTACTGAGTTTATCAATTGAAATTCCTAGTTTCAGGCAAACTTTTTGCCAAAACAATGCCACCTCTGGAATCCAGAGACAAGAAGATATAGCAAAAGGTTTGTTTCAGAGTAGCAGCCGTGTTAGTCTGTATCAGCAAAAAGAACAGGAGTACTTGTGGCACCTTAGAGACTAACACATTTATTTGAGCATAAGTTTTCGTGGGCTACAGTCCGAAGAAGTGGACTGTAGCCCACGAAAGCTTATGCTCAAATAAATGTGTTAGTCTCTAAGGTGCCACAAGTACTCCTGTTCTTTTTGCAAAAGGTTTGTGTAATTTGAAGGCAATTGCATCAGTAGGACCTGAAACCATTTGACCAGGGGAATTTGACTGGGTTGGAGTTTTGTTGCAAAAGTTTCTTCCACAACTCTAATGTAAACTCAGCTGTGTAGTCAGTTTGGGCACATATAGACAAGACTTTTCCAGAGGCTCAAGTCCCTAATATGTCTGATACTTAAGATGTTGCAAGAGTATATGCTATCTCCTTGAACATTTTTGATAATGTAAAGAGTTTTCTCTCATGGGTACAGATGCTTGCACAGCTATGCTATGCTTCTCACTAGAGACAGAGTAATAGACACACCAGATGGAAACTAAGAGGCCACCTGGTTTTAAAGCAAATTATATCATCAGTCCATCAGTACAAAATCTGAAACATAAGGGAAGTGCTTAGAGTGAAACAAAATTAATTCCGTTTTTTTACCCAAACTCAATTTTCCCAAGATCGGTGGAGCATGGTCTTTTTCATATGGACAGAGGTATAAGGACTTGTTAAGTGTGTAACACCAAATGAAACGAGAGAGTTTTTAGTTATTCTGCTTTCAGTTACTGGCCTTCTAGGCAGTAAAGAAGCCTTTAAACATGGGCTACATTCTTGTGCATCGCTCCAACATCTAGGCTCTTTTATTGCCAAATTAGACAGACCAGACAGAATTACTTTAGATTACCAACAGAATTCAATTAGAAAAGAAAATTTAATTTCCTCAATTAAGTCTCGACAGAGATGTGCCTAGTTTAATATAGTGCATTATTGTTCCATGTGAAATTCCTTTCTGAACAACCCAAAATATGAAAGGAAAAATGTCAATAATAATTTTTTTCTGGAAGTTGTGTGTGTCAAATGTAATCAATTTTAAAACAAAGTTATTAATGGATCCTGCAGCCTGGCTCTGCACAACAATGTTAAAAACCGTGTGCCTGAGCACCCAAAGCTTCCTTTTAATTCAGAGCAAGTACTGACTGCCCAAGGATTGCAGTATTAGGCCTTTAAGTCTCTAAATCAACAAATTTTTGTGAACATCCATTTTAATGAAAGTGTTACCATTCACAGGTCTCATTAACCATTTTCATTTGATCAGATTAACTGTGTACGTAGTGCAATGATGTGTTGATCTAGGGACAGTTTAAATCCAAAGTTTAGGCTTTTTTATGCGGGTGGGGGGAGGAGGAGGAAGGGGTTGCACAAATTAATAGAACCAATTGAAGAACTTAATTTTTTTAACCTAAACAAAAACAATCTTATGTTTGGATGCAAACAAGTCTTTGTTTATAAAGCTCTGTGTGTATATGTTCTAATGGAAATATTTTTTAATAAAAACAAACAGCACTATTTATGTGCTTCTTTAAAAATAAAGGGAATATGCAGCAGTGCAAACAGTGTTTGCAACCCAAACATTGCCCTAGCACATGTGAAACAGGAAGTGAAACTAGCTAGTCTATTTTCATTGTCCAAACTGAGTAAAGTGCAAAAAGTAAACACACAGCATAAATGGTGAACCACAAATTAAATCTGATTTTTTTTCTTTCAGTTTCAAAATGATGCAGGCAAGGAGATTTGTTTAAAAAACAAAAAAACAAAAAAACTAGGATTTTTAACTGGCAGTAATCCTTAAGGATTTTAAAGCAACATACAGTCTGATGGATTGATTTTTAAAATTTACTCTGAATGCTATTGTCATAGTTTTCTTCATCCTTACTCCATTACTGGTGAAAGCTTGGTTCCATTGACTTAAATGGGCCCTGGATTTCACCATATGTATCATATATGCATGCTATCTTATTTGTTCATTTTTTCTTAATAGAGTATACTGTGAAAACTTCCTGCTAGGAGTTATTTTCAACAAAAGCTTTTTCAACCCTAAATGAAAACAATAGACAACGTTTGGAGAAATGCTTTGGTCAAAGTTGACAGAGAAGAAGGCTGCATATTCTCCTTTCTAGTTATAAAGCTGCAGCATGTCCTCTCCACACACACTACATGCAGGCTACTTTCATAGTATATCTGCTGCATACATGCTCCATTCTCATATTTCTGTAAGGTTTGAGTCCCAAAGGAAACATTAATGCTAAAGGAATGCATACCAGTATGTGACTAGTCTAAAAGTCAGTACAAAAAATCTCCACCAGATTGCCCAAAGAAATACCTCTTTTTTTACCATATAAAGATCTGCAGATTGATCTCATGAGTATTTGTGCAGAAGTTTATTCTCAAGCAGATAAAAGTGCTGAAAAAAATAAAAAATTCTTAGAATCAAAAGGGATTCAGAAAGAATTGGTGTTCAGAAAGCTAGGGCAACCCAGACATGTCATATGAC
This sequence comes from Platysternon megacephalum, assembly GCA_003942145.1. Taxonomy (NCBI): domain Eukaryota; kingdom Metazoa; phylum Chordata; order Testudines; family Platysternidae; genus Platysternon; species Platysternon megacephalum. Next base: position 2,879,902 of record QXTE01000069.1, read on the forward strand.
CCAGAAAACAACTCCAGTCCAGCTGCCTGTGGATCTCATCAGGGAACCAGATGTGACCAGTGGCAGAATATCCTTCCCAGCATGGGATCTGGAGTACGTGATTGCCGTCCAGGAAAGGGGAGATGGGAAAATATGATTGAGAAAATGGCGTGTTTTTAAATGTTTAATTGCTTAGAAGACAGACACATTTTCTTTTAAAGAAGAAAAGATGCTAGAAAGCAGGTTAGGGAAAGTGTCTGGAGAAAGAAACAGGATTTTCTCAGATAGACACAGGATTTAACATTGTTTCCTCCACTTTAACAACTGGATTTTAAAGGATTCAGTGACCTAATGAACCATTGTTATTCATTCTTTTTTCTTAGTAAGGAAAAAAACCTAGGATGGAAAATTAATAAATACTGAGGGCCCTATTTTTCCCTACCCAGGGGGGAGCTGGCAACTCTGATACAGAGTTTCTTCAATCAGGCAGAGAGGGAAAGGGAGAGGTGCTTTCACCTGAGCAGAAGCTGCAGGAGGTTCAACATGCAAAGCATAGGTACAACAGCTGGACAGGGATGAGGGGGACATCTCACCTGCAACTCTTTCCTGTGCTCTTCATGTTCCTCTCAATGTGGCATTAGGACTCTCTCTCTCTGTTATATGGCCTCCATCACGGTGTATCTGAGCACTACCCAGCATTACAGGTCTGTCGCATCTTAGGCGCATTTAACATGTGCGATTTCAACTTTACACGGTCGGCAAAAACAAGAAAAAAACAAACAAACAAAAAAAATTTAAATACTGTTTCTGTAGTGCGGGCGATTCTGCCCGCCATTACACTCAATGCAATTTTGACTATACGCGGTTTTCGCTTTACGCACTGACCATGGAACGTAACCCCAGCGTAAGATGAGACAGACCTGTATGAAGTGCACACATAAGTTTGCTCACTCTGCTCTAGTCAGCATGGAGTGGGCTTGTGTGTGCGTGTCCTGATATTGTGGGAAGGCTGGCTGCGAAAGAGGTTTTGCATGCACAGAGGTTTGTGCACACTGATCTCTTTTGGGGTTGGGTTCCAGATTGATGGGGCAGTTACAGACAAAGTTTGGTCTCCTGAACACACAGATTTCACTCTCGAGGCTGGCTGTGGGAGGCTATAATCCTATAAAAACGGCCATACTGGATCAGATTAATGATCCATGTAGCCCCATATCCTGCCTTTCGATAGAGGCCACTGCCAGGTGCTTCAGAGGGATTGAAGAGAACAGGGCATTTACGGAATGATCCATTCCCTGTTGCCCAGTCCCAGCTTCTAGTTGTTGGAGGTTTAGTGACACCCAGAGCATGAGGTTGCATCCCTGACCATCTTGGCTAATAGCCACTGATGGACCTATCCTCCATGAACTGATCTCATTCTTTTTGGAACCCAGTTATACTTTTGGCCTTCACGTGTGTGGAGAAATATTTCCTGTTGCCTATTAATTTCATGGAGGGTGAGGGAGTTTCAGTAACTTGTATCAGTCCCATGGAGGGCTCTGAAGACTGAAACTTTGAATTTCATCCAGCATTCAATAGGGAACCAGTGAAGAGAACAGTGCACTGGGGAGATTGACTCCCATGAGCCTGTGCTGCTGCCCAGATGGGCTGCTGTGTTCTGAATCCCTGCAGTGTTGTCAAGGTCAGCAGTTACATGCCTAGATACTCAGCATTACATTAATCAAGCCTAGACATCATGAATGTATGGATCACCCCAAACTCATGCACTTTCCTTCCGCCCACAACTCTACACTAAAGCCATCAGATCCCTCTTTACAGTATCCATGGAGGCCCTATTCCAGGGGTAGTCAATTATTTTTTTGGCTAGGTCCAAATTTCTTGGTCAAGGTATAGTCAAGATCCAGACTTCAGAGAAATATTTTTCACACTGCAATAACAATAATGATACTAATAAGTATATAAAAAGATTTCACAGTCCATTCACAAGCATCTGGCTGTCCAGATTTGGCCTGCAGTTCACCTATTAACTACCTCTGCCCTATGCCTTCATACTGGCTTTTGCCTGTCAATGGTCCCCTTCAGTTTCCTGGCAGCACAACTCTTGTAGGTGCTACATGGCTAGCGACCCCTCCATTGGCTGCTTCTCCCAGAACCCTCCATCAGGAGTTTCGCATGGCAGAGGAAGAAACGGAAAGGGTCGGCATTAACTTTCTCACAAGAGTGCTGTTCGTTTGGCGGACAATATCACACAAAAATGCTTATCCAACCACCCCTCCCCACAGGTCCTACATGCTACCCCTTACTCTGGGTTGTGCCTAAGGGGCATGATTTGGCCCATTGTCCCTAGTGAGCTGAACTGGTGAAGCTGTGTCCTATCACTAATCATCGCAGCCATCCAGTCACCCTCCAACCTTAGTTTTTGGCATGATATGAATTTTTTTGAGTGGTGACAAACTATACCCAGAATATATAGGCACCAAATTGCACCTAATCAATATGCATGGAAAGGAAACGGTTAGAACAGATTGATCCAAAGTCTAACACACACACACTATGTGATTCCATCGACTTCGGTAGAGTTGCTTGAGATGCAGTCATAGCAAACTTTGGCCTTGTGTGTCCTTGTCCTCAATAGGTAGAGATGAGGCCCAACCCCCTCTCCCCAAGCTTTGGGCTAACTTGGACTCAGAGTGTCACAGACCCAGCTCTTGAAAACAGTGCAAGTTATTGTGCTAGAGATGTAGGTTATGTGACATCCAGCAGTTAACGTCTTCACAATAGCTCAGTATTCCTTTCCTATGCGATTTCACCCAAGAAGGGTAAATTGGTCAGGTCTGTTCAGGGCCCTTTCCAAAGTATGCGGCAAATCTTTGGTGAACAGATCTACAACTCAAACCATTCCCACTGGCTGACTATAGCATTTGTAAAGACCTGCCAAAGTCTATCATATTTTGCTAATGAACTGTCTTCATTTGGGCCCTGTTTGTTTATTTGCCTCTCTGATTGTTAATGATACTTAAATGCCTCCCCTTGCTTAGCCATGCTGGAATTTTCATTTTCTAAGCATTGGTTGGTTTCTGGCAGCTCCATGTGTGTATTTTTTTTTTTAATTTAAATTGAAGCCAGATTGACCAGTTCTGACTTTAACAATCTTAAACCCGTCCCATTTTTCCCTGACATTCTTCTTCCCGTGATCACTTCCAAGTGTTCGGGCGAGTTTCATTGGAATGCACAGTTACTCTCAGTCTTGGTGAGCAGTGCCTGTTATTCAAAACGAATTGGCTGAGTTTTCTGTCTTTCACAGCCAGATGTTTCAAATGTGACCCTGCCAAAAGCTGCAATTCATGCACCTTCTCTTCCCCAGCTCCCTTTTGAAGGGGGAATTTTCTAAAGGAGCTAGTCCACATAATGATTTTCTTCTGGAACTTGCTCTCTCTTCTTAATATTTATTATTTCGGTTTTTCACATATCACCTTCATTTTTTAAAGTATCTGCATCAGGCTTGTCACCAATTTGGTCATTTATTCATAGGGGGAACCACAAAGACGCTTCCACCCCATTTCTAAACTTTGTGTTCAGTAACTTCCCAGCTAGAATTTTGCTATTGACTTCAATGGGACAGGATCTAGTCTTGTATTTTGCTCCTCCCCTTCTGTATATTCATGTGGTTTGATAAACATACTGCAATAAACTATTTACGGTGCTCCGGGATCTGTGTTTGGGACTTTCCTGTACGCTAGGAAATGTACAAATAAGTCATTCCACTCACTGACTGATAATGCAACAATTTAGCTATCATACATTATATAGGACCACCAAGTTATGCACATGGGTGGCTTAAACAACCATAAGATTCCACTAACTATCCTCATCCACCCTTCTCTATCCTCTCCTATGGTTTGTTAATCTCATGTACTGTGTCTTATCTTAATTAAATTATAAACGCCTCTTCTGTGCTCACCCAGCACACTGGGACCCTGATCATAGTTGGGATCACTGGGAGCTACTGCAATAAAATACTGACATGACGACAGTTCGGCTATTGATTTGTCACTGAAATTCTCTGTGCCTCAGCTTACCAGTGTGTAAAATGGTGATAATACTCGCGTCAATGGGGCGTTGAGACAGACACTTAACTGAGGACCATTTTGTGACCCCTTCAAATCAATGGTCAGTTTTGCCTTTAACAATAACCAGTGCTACAATATTATCCGTAGTGTTTGTAAAGTGTTTGAGTTCCTCACATAGAAGGAGCGGTAGAAGTGCAGAATAAGAGATTTATTTATTAGCAGTCCTGCACAGGAATTTTCGTGAGCGCCACTGGGGAATGTCTGACAGGTGACCTCCTGCCATGAGTGGCAGCTTTCCACTTCAATTTACATTCTCTAAATGATTTGGCATCAGATTACTTAAAGCACAGATTAGTTCCCCCCCACACACACACTATTCACTTATGCAGCCCCAAGTCAAAGGCCCATATTCAACTATTTGTTCCACAAAACCATATTAAAACATGGAACACTGACTCCTACTTTCAGGACATTCCATCTTGGGAAAAGTCACATGCCCAGCAATTTGATTCATGGACTCGCTGTATCAGGCAACAGCATTATCATCAGGTGAAGATGGAGATACAGATCGGTGTCTTGACAAGAAGCATTTCTGCGCTTGTATTTGATTGTGCAGCCAAATATACAAATGGTTTGGTTGCACATGGACCAAAAAGACTATGGAGCAAACAGATTTTGAATAGTAAAGAACAAACCCCAGGTGTTCGTTAGTAGCTGCAGCGATTGTAACCACCAACGGCAGAGAAGTGGTTAAGGGAATATATTACGGGTGCAAAGGGTCTCCTGACCTCTGCCACTGTCAGTCCTCTCAATGGGTCTAGAGACGCTAGTGGAATAATTATGGCCTATATTTAGATTATGGATGCATCGGGCAGGGTGAAGGTTGAACATGAGGAACACAATTGTTTGCAGTTCATTAGCAAAAGGAGCAGCCAAGGGTGTGAGCAGGGCACTGAACTGGATTCATCCCACCTGGAGTGCTTGTGCCAAGCTGCATAACATTAAGGAAGATAGATCTGATTATGTGGAAACAAAAGAAATAAACAACTGTGTTTGGATTGTCACTTGCACAGAGCAGAAGGAAGGAAGGAAGGAAGGAAAGGAGAAAGCAAGACAAGTTGCTGGCCCTCAGCCCCACAATTACTGTAAGGGAAGTTCTAAAAGTCACCAAGAAAACTCTCTGCACAGAAAGCCTTTAAAGGCTTGGGCAGGAGGTTGAGTGTGAGACTGGGTTTGAGTGCACTAGCGTGTGTGTAGGGGGAAGGTAAATGTGCTGTGTAGTCAAGTGCATGCAGGTGAGCATGTGTTGTGGTAAGAGAATGGGAAAGTGAGTGTACCGTCATTGTGAGCAACTGGGTGGTATGGAAGGGTGTACAATGCATGTACATTGTGCTGATGAGTAAATGTTGTATGGGAAGGCTGAGTATGGTACGTGTGTGGCAAGAGCTCATCCAGGTGTAGAGGGGCATGTGTGGGTATCTGTATGGATATGAAGATGGTGTGTGCACAGGAGTAAGTGTGTCTGGGTAAGGAGGAAGTGAGGTCTGGAGGACTGGTTGTTTAAAAGAAAATGTAGAAAATCCAGTGCTCTTTAAACAGGGAAGTGTGAGGGTACAACTTATGAAATAGTCTCAGATACTGTGACCTCGAGTACTGTCTTCTGGTGCAGATTTCTTTCACACACAACCTTCTTAGAAAAGGACAAAATAAAGAAGATTCTGAGATCAAGGTAAAACAGCCAGGAGATAGAGAAAAACGTATATATTTGCAGGCATAGTGTCAAAACTAACCTTGTAATGTCCGATTCCTAACCCTGAATATATCTCTGCAGTGCATCATCATGGTTCAGTGCAACATCGAGGAGAAACTAATTCAAAGGAATGGGAATATGACCTCAATCAGAAGAGTTTCTCTCTCTCTCCTTTAGCGAATTACTGGAAATCTGTGTCTTGTACCGAATCTTCTAGGAAGCTGGATGAGTGAGTCCCCATATTAATTAAAGATTGTGCCTGAACAACCACTGCAGCTTAGTTTGGAAAGGAGAGTTTAAGCGACTTAAGTTTTAATTCTGCATTTGTCCCCCGAGCTCTTGCAATTCTCTCTAATTTTGAAATGCATGTCCTCCAACAGTAACTTTGCAAAAATGCTCCATAAATGCTAACATTTATTAATTAACTCTCCCAACACCTCTACAGGTAGGTAAGTAAATATTATTATTATCCCCTGTTTTAGTCAAGGCTTTAGTGCCAGGGTCAGTTATACAATTAAGGAGGTTTCACTCTCAGAACTTGTGTTCACACTCAGTCTCACTCTAGTCCACACCTAGACAAGAGCTAATGTTTTACCAAAAGAAAAAAAAAAAAGCATTGCTAGGGCGATGATGAAAAGCAGGATTATCAGGGCTATATCCCTGACTACTGCTGTCTAATAGGTCGTATGTTAATTGCTTGTTGAAAGCTAAGAGGAATCCCCTCCTCCCGTTATCCCCATTTTGCAGAAAGGGAAATGGAGGCAGAGAGAAGGGAAATCATTTGGCCAAGGACACACAGCAAGTCAGTGACAAGATGGGAATAGAACGAAAAAGGCTGGACTCTAGTTTTAACCACTAGGCAACCTTCCTGACCAAAGCTAATGACCAGCCCAGGAGAAGGGGAGATGGGAGGTTGAGCTCAAAATGGCTGTGTGATGATAGCTAATAATATTACTGCATATGTCCATTTCAGCCATGGAAGTCCCCTGGATGTCAGAACAAAGGCCTTTTGCTGCTGCCCTGGTGTTGCAGCTATCAGTAAATTTAAAGTCAAATATGGAAGAGGTAGCAGGGAAAGTAAAAATGGGAAGCAGATGCCCTATGCATAAGTTATTTTTCAATACAAACAGTTGCTCCCATCAAACTGACTGTGCCTGGTCCCCAATCAAATGGCTGGCAAAGTTCCTTCACTCCAAACACTGGGGATAATGAATTCAAGAGTTTTTGAACAGCTGCTTTTCATGGATCATTTAGAATTTGTGATGCAAATATGAAAAATCCATGTTAAATGCCCTCAACTAATTGAGTAAAGTACAGCGAAAACAAGAGGCCAGATCGCTGACCGTGGTAAAACAGCACAAAAGCCTTAATCTGCCCAGAGTGACTACAGAGAACAAGGGAAGAGCTGGAACCTTGTATATCCCAGCGCCAATTCACAGTTCTGCTTACCAAGAAAACACTAGGCTCTCCTCAGGGATGATGTAACAAATCCCTCAGTGCCCCTCCTGTCAACCTAGGGCTAGGGAGAGAGGGAAGAGAGGCAGTTTGGAACCATGCCAAACTTTGTAGATTTGTTGTTTCAGAGCAGCACTTCACATCTGGGTGAAAGGGAGTGGGTATTTTTGCTTAGTTTAGTTTAAAGCACAGGATGCAAAAAGAAGAAAAGTGATTATAGGCAGGATGGAGGCTGGGCAGGAAGCAGAGGTTGGCCTTGGGTGCACATGGTCAAAAATCAAACCACTGGGGCTATGGACACTGATGTTGTCAAGGCTGATTCCCCACTCTAGCACTTCGAGTGCAGAAGGTGGGGGCCCGCAAGGATTCTAAAAATTAATACTGGCCCCTCCAGGCTTGTATTAAACTCCCAAGGTTACAGCTTCTCTCTGACCTTGGATGGGTAGATGCTGCCACCACCCAAGTGCAGAACCCCTTAGAGAACCCAGGAAGGCGCACTTGGGAATTCCTTCCTGTGGGGTACCCTCAAGCCCTTTCACCCCTCTGGGGAAGAGCTGAGAAAGAGGGGGGGGGGAAGGAAATCAGCTGTTGCCACCAGCTAGTTAAACAATGTGCACAAACCTCTTAAGACACAAAAATCCACTTCTGTTCTTAAAAAAGGTAAATTTTATTAATAAAAAAGAAGAAAATACATCTAGGAACTTAGGCCTTTGCTAGTTTAAAAAAAAACAAGGATTAAGCATCAAGAATAGCTTTCTTGAGATTCATCTTAAAGGTTACAAGCAAAACCAAAGCACTTGGGGTTAGCACAGAGGAGTCCACAAGCCATAAAGAAGATAAACCTAATTGCGTCTTTCTAGACATTTCCTGATCTACTTACATATTTGGGGTCTTAGATGAGTAGTTTCTAGGTATGATACTGATGATTTTTCATATCTGGCCCAAGTTTCTCACAGCATAACTCTGCCCTGTCCCCTCTCTCCGGGAGAACAACCACAGACAGACAAAAGGGGGGGTCGTTTTTCAATTTTAAAGAGTTCTAGCCTTCCCATTGGTTCTTTTGGCCAGGTGCCCACTCACTTCCTTTTACCTAAGCAGAGCAGTGAGACTTTTTAACCCTTTACAGGTAGAGCAATTAGAGAACAACTGCAAATTTTATAGCTACTGGCTGAGTGTCCATAAAAGGGAGCTACCCCCCTCTCCCTTCATTTATCAGAGATGTTCATATATATCTCTTTTAAATAAGCAGGAGATGGAAGGTGTGATAGTGGCAGGAGCCTCAAGGAGAAAGCCAGGAAGACTGTAGCTTTCCAATGAGGCATGGCAGAGCTGCTCACCCTGTATAGACTAAAAGAAGTTTGTGTTGCCTAGATGTTTACTGTGACTATCCCAAAAATTCGACATTTGCTAGGTATACGCTATACTGTCTCACTATGAATGTACTAATTATTTACGTACGATTGCCTAGAATAGGGGCTATTACACATCTCAGAAGGTGGTAAAGTTATCTTTCCTGCAAACCTTCCTTAGCTCTGCATACTATGTGCATGGAAAGTAGCAGCTAAAGCCAGCACGTGAACAAGTCTCCCCCAGTTGTAGTTTTCTAAAATTGGAACTTGCACGTCTGCTGCACTACATACCAGCCACTGGTCCTTTCAGCTGTTCCTCACTTTATCATTATATTCCTCTGAGGGAGTCCATCTAACTGTTTTCTCGTTACTATGGAGGTAGCTTTTGCAAGTTGTGTGTCTGTGAGGAGTAGCAAAACAAAAACACTGATGAGCTCACAAAAACAATACAGGCCAATCTATCATTTATACCCACTTTCTCCTTTTTGGCTTGAACAAGCAAAAAGCTCATTTTAAAAGCCCATAATTGTTGCTCAGATTCCAAGAGAGACAAAGTGATGTAATAATAGTTTCAAAGATATCCACCAAGGGAAGAAGTGGCAGGTTCACTTTAAGTAGGCAGATAATCTTCTAAATATCATCCATTTGAGTAACATTTATTAAGAAGGATTTTGCTCTGTGTGTTTCAGTGACACTTACAAATCAAATTCAGTTTTAGGTTTCTTTGGAAATCTTCTGCGTTCATATTGACTCAGCCCCATATAGGGTGACCAGACAGCAAGTGTGAAAAATCGAGATGGGGGTGGGGGGTAATAAGAACCTATATAAGAAAAAAACCCCAAAATCGGGACTGTCCCTATAAAATCAGGACATCTGGTCACCCTAGCCCCATAGCCCTGCCTCTGCAATAAGCATTAGTACTATCTGTAACAGTTGGGTAGTTCCAGGTGCCGACTAGGCACTCATAAGATACTGTAAAGTTTCTCTGTCCCTGCTTGTCTGATTACAAATAACTACAAAAGAGAAATGACTTAGTGTCACTGGTTCAAAGGCTGCATGGATATAAGGCTCTCTCTCAAACAGGAAGGAAACAGGAGGTACAAGGATGATGCCACAATTGTCAGAACTAAGAGCAAAAACAACTGAAAAGACCAAGTGTCAGGAAGGAAAACAGAATCAGAGTTAGATACTGTACTAGAGGCCTGGGAAAACATTTGATTTGTATTATAACCCTTCTACTCTGTTATTTTCAGTAGCATTCCAAGTTCTCAGAGCTCATCCTGAATACCGCCAAGACCGCTGCATTTTGAAAACCCCAGTTTGGATGGTGACGAAGAGAGGATGAGTTACTCTTCAGCATCTAGAGTTACATGCCAGCAACAGAACATATAATAAGTATAAATTCTGCTAGATAAATGAAGCCTTTACAAGTTCTAGTCATCCTTTTGCTGATTTAGTACAATCCACGTTTCCCATTAAGTCCAAAAGAAAATACATACATATTAAATAAAAATACCAAAATTCTGCATGTGTGTTTGCCAGCCTGTGTCCTGGTTATACTGCTTATACAGTGTGTATTAGAGAAGGGCTATTCTGCAAAGTTTTAATCCAGATGCAAACTCTCCCAGAAATTTGGAGTGTTCTGATGTAAGATTCTGTTTGGGCCTAATGCTAATGTCTCTTGTGCATGACCACCCTCACTCACAAAAGTGCAGTTTATAAATGGCAGCAGGATGATTCAATAGTCAAATAAGATTATCTGCAGTTTACCTCATCAAAGAAAAGATATGGCTAGATGTAAGTCAGTTTTGAAAATCAAAGAAAAAAAAATCATAGAATATCAGGGTTGGAAGGAACCTCAGGAGGTCATCTAGTCCAACCCCCTGCTCAAAGCAGGACCAATCCCCAGACAGATTTTTGTCCCAGTTCCCTAAATGGCCCCCTCAAGGATTGAACTCACAACCCTGGGTTTAGCAGGCCAGTGTTCAAACCACTGAACTATCCTGCCTGCCCCCCTGTAATTGCCTTTCAAAACTGCTGATTGTTTCTTTAAATAGCACCTGTCCCATGTGTTCTGAACAGCTTGCGGGCTGTGCAAGGCGGAGTGATTCCCTGTGGCAGTGCACCACAATCAGATTGCACCTTGATTGGCTGGTCCCATATCAGCCCAGATCCCACCTCATGTGAGGCTAGCCAGACAATGGAGAAAAATACAGAGCTCAAGGTGGGGGTTGATATCAGACTCACCTGAGAGCTTAAAGCCCCAAAGCATCAGAAAAGTATCTGTCTGTTTAAACATAAAAAGAGGCACTGACCAACTAAGGCCCAAGGTTGTATGTTTTTAAAACAGTGTTTTTCAAAACTCCCTATCAACAGAAATTGTTATGAAATCGAATAAAACCAATGAACACTTTCCCCCTGCAGTTTGAAAACCCCAACATAGTGCCCAGATGAGACACAGAAAGACAAACTGACAAGAATCAGAAGGTGAAACTGGGCAGGCTATTTACCCATACCAAGTGACCTGCAAAACAGAAACAAATAGCTTTAAATGATTAAAAGTACATTGTTGCTGTTTACAGTTGTCTTTGTTCATCACAAGGGGTAAAAGGTAAGGAATTTCTTTTGAATATGGAACTTTTATTTTAAATCCCTTTATTTAAGACTGACCAGCCATTGGATCCAAGTTGGGAATATTTGGGTCATGGACATATCAGGTATGTCTGGACACAACAAAAATACTCATGCAAAGCAAGACAAGCAGGTTGATTGGGTTAGATGGTTGTTTGGTGAATATCAGAACTTTTTTCAGTTGCATGTACAGGTCTGTCTCATCTTACGCTGGGGTTACGTTCCGCGGTCAGCATGTAAAGCGAAAACCGCGTATAGTCAAAATTACATTGAGTGTAATGGCGGGCAGAATCGCCCGCACTACAGAAACAGTATTTAAATTGTTATTTTTCTCTTTTTTTGGTTTTTTTCTTGTTTTTGCCGACCGCATAAAGCTGAAATCGCACATGTTAAATNAATGCGCCTAAGATGCAACAGACCTGTATGTTTTTAATATTTATCATACCTCATCTAGGTACTTTGTTACAGAAACTACATAAAAAGTTATGAAATAAATGAAACTATCATCTTATTTGGTAAATAGCCCACTGTGAGTAATGAATGGCTTTGTTATACTTCTACTCTTCAGTGCTTTTCATCAGTAGGTCTTTAAAAAGGTGAAGTATCATTATCCCCGTTTTACAGATAGGAAACTAGAACCCAAGAACCTTCCTACAGTCACAAGCAAGTCAGTGTCAGAGTCAAGAATAAAACCCAGGCCTCCTGACTCTCAGCCACACATGTAATCCACTAGCCCACAGCTGCCTCCCTGTGTGTTCATGCCACCTCTAGTAACATGCCAATCTGCTGTGACAGCAGCCCCTCCCGTTGATGTCTGGATGTAGGGTTCTGTGATCTCCTTTTCTGGCTGGTGTTTTAACTTGTGTAGTGCATGACCTTGGATTTCCCTGCTGAGAAAACTGAAAAACAAACTACAGCTGTTCAGCTGCAATGTAAGATAAGGTGATGTTTGCACTATAAAAGTACACTTCACTGGTGAGGTTAGAGAGAGAAGAAAGCAGTGTTCTAGAAAGGAACAATTGATGAGGGCTGACTTTAAAATGACTCATTTAACAGTGCAGTGATTGTTAATAAATTCACAATTGTTAATAAATTCATAATCACCATGTTCCAGAGTGATCTTACTGCCTTGATCCCATCTCCTGCCAACTTAAACTTGATCAGAAAATACATTTCCTTGAATTCTGGTGGCAAGCTTTGAAGCAAAGCCCTGTCCCCCTAAAGATTGTTGGCACCACTGTTAATGTGTGCGTTTCCTGTGTGTTTAGTTGCGGCCTAGAAAATACTTCTTCTATGGCTAAAATAACATTTTTGTTCCTTTTATAACAGCTTCCTGTTTGTTATTTTTGTTTCTCTAACATTTGTTAGGTACGTTTCATAAAGTTCTCAGAAGTTGCCAAGTGCTGTTGTTATACTGCATATTAAGAATGCTTGCATGAGAAAAACAGAAATAAAAATAAGGCTGTTTGGAAAAAGAGTTGTTTTTTTGACCTGCAGTAACATACCTATCTCTGCTGCCAGTAGAGTAGGTTCTAATTGTTAATTAATACATTCAGGGGAAAATGCTATTCCTCTAAACAATCTATTTAGTTTAAAAATGCATAACAAAGGAAGTAAATGGATAGGAAAATAAGATTTCTTGTATGGAACTTTCCAAAGCTTTTAATGGGATTCAACAGCTTTGGCCATAAAACAGATTTAGGTTGTTTTGTATTAGATTTTATATGGCCAAGTTATAACCCCACACATTCCCCCTGAAAACAGGGTGTTAGGGTGGAAATGCTGATCCATACTTAATCCCAAAAGCCTGACAATCCCTCTACAATACTCCACTGCGACTCTGGGAGCACGCCAAAAGTCGGGCCATCACAGGAAGCAGCCACCATTGTACCATGGAAAGGAAAGACAGCCAGGTCATGCTACAGGTGGGATTTGATTTCTAAGAATCCATCTTTATCTGGGGGCCTGGGATAAGATTTTCAGAATTGTTACCTAAAGCCAGAAAGCAGAGATTAAAAGAAAAGGGCTAGTGCTCGAAGGGGGGTGCAGGTAGAGGCAGATTAGGAGAAGATGCCCTTTGGCTGGCAAAGCAGATGGAGGTTTGTTATCAGGAAATGCAGTCTGAGTGAAGGTACATTAGGCAGGTGATGAAGTCTGACCAGAGGCTCAGATATGATGCTGAAAGACTCACAATTTCACTCCTTCTCTGAAAACTTCTCAGAACATTAGATAAGGACTTGGTACAACAAATGGCACAGGTATTTCAGCCATGTTCTTTGGAACATTTTCTCTGGCAACCTCTCAAATCTCCTTTGTTGCTCCTTTTGTGCAGCATCTGGCCCAGGACAGACTCAGTGCTCTTTGGCACTTGTCATTTTTCTTGAAATACTGTATATATTTGTGACAGAGACCCCCTTGGGACTGTCACCTGATGAGCTGAAATTACCCCTGAGCCCGTGTTCCCTGCCATCTTAGGGCTTCCAGAACCCTGCCTTGTTGAGTCAGACATGCTAGCCTGCTGCAACACAGATCCAGGGTCCGGGCCATGCCCCCAAAGCTGCAGGCTTTAAATGAAAACAGCTCTGCAGGTTACTTGACTCCAGCACCCAAACACCCAGCTCCCAATGGGATCCAACCCCCAAATAAATCCATTTTACTCTGTATAAAGCTTATACAGGGTAAACGCATAAATTGTCCACCCTCTATAACACGGATAGAGAGAGATGCACAGCTGTTTGCTCCCCCAGGTATTAATCACTTACTCTGGGTTCATTAATAAACAAAAGTGATTTTATTAAATATAAAAAGTAGGATTTAAGTTGTTTCAAGTAATAACAGACAGAACAAAGTAAGTCACCAAAGCAAAATAAAGCAAAAACACGCAAGTCTAAGCCTAATACATTAAGAAACTGATTACAGGTAACATCTCTCCCCCAGAGATGTTCCAATCAGCTTCGTTCACAGACTAGACTCCTTCCTAGTATGGGCCCAATCCTTTCCCCGGTACAGTCCTTGTTAGTTCCAGCAGACATCTCAGGTGGTAAGCAGGGGCTGTCTCATGACTGGCCGCCCCTTTGTCCTGCTCCACCCCCTTTTATAGCTTTGGCACAAGGCGGGAATCTTTTGTCTCTCTCTAGGTCCACACCCCTCCTTCTAAATGGAAAAGTACCAGATTTAAGATGGATTCCAGTATCATGTGACATGGTCACGTGTCCTGTGAGACCCCAGCCTCCATTCTTCCTGGGCTAGCCCACACATACACAGGAAGGTTTGCAAGTAAACAGAGCCATTTACAGTTCACTGATTCTGAAGCACCCTTAATGGCTTCCACTTAATATGTTTACATCAGTAATACAAGTCTATATCTTATTCTCCTAACTCCAGACATAGAAATAATACACGCAAACAAACAGGATGATCACACTCAGTAGATTATAAACTTTGTAATGATACCTTACAAGAAACCCTTTGCATAAAGCATATTCCAGTTACATATATTCACATTCATAAGCATATTTTCATAAAGCATATGGAGTGCAACGTCACAATATTTAATACTGTTTCCCCCATAGTCTGCAGACAACTGTGAGATACAGGTGCAGCCTACACAGAGCAAATGAGTGTCAAATCCCAGCTCCTTGAACACCCACTGAAACAAGATGCCCAGTGCTTTGAAGAGAGAGAGAGAGAATATGCCTGTGATAGACAGCAGGGCTCTCTTGCCCACATCTGGCCTGGTGGGGGCTGCCAATGGGGCTGTGTCTCAGCCAGAGCAGGATGCTGCATTCATTTCAGAGTCAGATTTGCCCTTCTGTGAAGATCTTAAAGTGTGTCACAAAGGTTAAACCTCCACACTCCTGTGAAGTGGGTCGTTGTTACCCCCACTTTTCAAATGGGAAAAATAAGGCACCAAGGGGTAGGGGAAGTCATTTGACCCAGATGACACGCTGAATAAGGAGCAGAGGTGAGAATACAACACAGAAGTCCTGTCCCCTAGTCTTGTGCTCGGACTTCTAGCTCACACTCCCCTCCAGAAGAGCATAAACGTTGGAGCCTAAGGCTTCCAGACAGAAGTCTTATTTTATTTTTGTGAGGTGGCTACACAGGGAGTGACCACACCTGGGAACTTAAAATAGGGTTTAGCTGGGAAGAAAATAACGTTGCTCCCTACGTAGGCACCATTTTAACAGTGAGGGGGGTCAAGTCAGATGGGCAACAATATGAAAGTTCTGAATTAGGTCAGGGCCTAAAAGTTGCAACATGTGCACCACCTACTCAGTGCATCGCTCAGCTTACAGGTACGTTCCAAACCAACCCTCCCATCAAAATAAAAAGAGAGAAAGTGCACGCAAGGGCTATGTGCCAACAGAGAGAGGGGGGCCAATTCCTGACCTTCCATCTGAATTACTCAATAATAATAATTTGTATTATTGTAGCTTTATGCCCCTGCCCTGCTTTCACCCTGAATAGACTGTCCCAGTTAAGGATCCTCAGGAATAAAGCACATCATGGTGGCAGCTATAATATCTCTAAAGTTGGTGGGAAAGCAACTGCGACATGTTTAGCGTGGCCAAATGTCTATACGGCTGCACACCCTGCCCTGGTTATTACTAATACTCTCTAGTGTCCCCTCCAAATTTTCCCTGGGCACTTTATGCTTCTAACTTGCGACAGGAACACATTCTGCTGCCTTCTGAAGATGTTCACTACATGGGGGTGGGGGCAGGAGGAGAAAGATGAGCCGGCTGCATTGGTTCCCCTGGAACAGGTCTGCTGCCAGGCTGCCTTATTGTAGCGTGGTCATCACAGCGGCAGGCCTCTTCCCCGGCTGGAGAGGTGGCCACTTGCTGAGTTTCCTTCTCTGGATGGCAATTTGCCTCTGGCAAACAGAAAACACAATCTACCACCCTAGTCCTTTGCCTATGCCAGGCTCAACAGTCTTCCCAGCCCTTCCTGGGCTCTGTGGCTCTATAATCATAGGGGCCATGGGATGAGAAGGGATCTCCTAGCTCATCGAGTCTAGTCCCTTGCTGTCGCCGCCAACCCAGCTATATCATCCCAGTTATAAACTTATCAAGCTCCATCTTAAAACTAGTTAGGTTGTTTGCCCCCACAACTCCCACTGGGAGGCTGTTCCAGAACCTCCCTCCTCTGAGGGTAGAGACCAGCCTGAATTCACTCATGGCCAGTGTCACATATCAGGGCAACTGCACCTGTATTGCCCTTCCGGGATCCAGCCAGGGCACCCACTCCCCTGTCACCTCTCTTGGGTGGAGACCTACGTCTCACTCCTTTCTGACCGGGAGATCTCCAGGCTGAACAGTTCCCTGCCTTCACTGTGTTATTCCCAGCAGAGACAGGCTGCTCAAGTGGGTCTGCTTGCTTTCTCTTCAGAGACATTGACGGGTGTGACTGCCCACAGGTATAGTTACCACACAGCACTTCCTATGCAAGCCTATTTTATTCTTAAGGCAAAAGCCCTGCAGAGAAAACATTCAAAAACAACAAAAGCACCTATGCACGTGTGGATAAGCTTACCCAAGGTCACTCCAAGCAAACAGAGGCTCTGGCAGGAGCAGTCTTTCAGCATCCCAACCAAGGGGTTTCCTTGTGGTTTCAAGTTCATCAGAGCTTCAGCTCAGAACAAGCACAGTCTTATGGGGCCTCAGCAGTCCCAGTCCTTCCCTATTAAGGATTGGGGCACTCCATGGACCAGGGGTCCTGTCTGTTTGCTGGATCAGGAAGAAGGCCCTAAGCCTGTTTAAAACCAGGCTATTTAGCCAAAAATCCTATCTCTGTCTATTGGTCACTGGAGAGACCAGTTTGAACTACTACATGTGAACCTCTCCATGGTAGCTTCAAAGAGCTGATCACTGGAGGAATTACATTAGCACCCCCTCCTCCTAGAGGAGTTACACACAATTCCACAATAACACATACAGAATTGCATGTTTAATACAATGGACCCCAAAAGTATTAAACCTAACTCAGTCAGGTTTAACTTAATTCAATAAAGTTTATCTTAATTACATAAGGTTTGTCCAGGATACTGTCAGTCTGTCACAGCCAGTTCATACCCATTTGTTCTTGTGCCACGGCCTGTCCTCTAGCTTACATAGCTCTTCTTTCTTCCTGGTGTTTACTCCCCCGTATTTATAAAGAGCAGTCAGGTCCCTCTCAGCCTGCATTTTGCTAGGCTAAACAAGCCAAGCTCTTTTAGTCTCCTCTCATCATACAGGCTCTCCATTCCCCTGATCAGCCTAGCAGCCTCCTCTGCACCTGTTCCAGTAATTAATCTTTCTTGAAGATGGGTGATTCAAACTGTACACGGTATTCCAGAAGAGGTCTTACCAATGCCTTGTATAATGGCACTAGTACTTTCCCATCTCTACTGAAAATGCCTCAACTGATACAGCCTAGTATCACATTTGCCTTTTTCACAGCTGCATCACACTGGTGGCTCATTGTGACAGAGTGCTAGGTATGAAAGCCTGAGTCAGCACTCTACCCACAGCAGCTCCAATCAGGCAAAGCAGATTGGAGCTGTGTCTAATTTGTGGGTGGGACAGGGCAGAAAGGCTAATTAAGCCATTAGCCAGAGCCCACAAATAGGCACAGGAAGGAAGTAAAAAGGGGGGAGGCAGGTGGTAAGAGGGAGAGAAAGAGACCTCCCTCCCCCTACTTGTTAAAGGTGCTATGTATGTTATGAAGGTGGTGGGACTCCTTTATAAATAAACTATACAAGGTGTTGGACCAGCACAAGGGTCTGTGCCTAGTTTGTCAACTGAGACAGAAGCAGGACCAAGGAGGCCCTGTTATACTCATAGTCACCCCGTGATCAACTAATAAACACATCCTTGTCTTTCTCATCTGTTGTTTCCTACTGAGGAGCTTCTGGCTTGTAGCAGAAATTCTTGTTGTTAGTCCCTAAGTGCATGACCTTGCATATTGTACTCTTAAATTTCCTCTCATTTCTATTATCCCAGTCCTCAAAGTCACCCTGTTCTTCCTGGGTAATATTTCAATTCTCCTCTGTATTGACAATGCCTCCCTGCTTTGTGTCATTAGTAGATGTCATTAGCTCCTACTTTTTGTGCCAAGTCATTAATAAAAATATGAACTAAAATCAGAATCCTCCTTCCAGCTCAGCACAAGGTTTTGTATACCCCTCCAGGCAATGGTCAGTGAACCCAGGCTCTTCAGATCTCCCAGAGATCCTCAAAATACAGTCTCTGTGCACCCCACTTGACATCTCACAGCACATCACTTCCTTGGGCCATTCCGTACAGGCCCATCATTCATCCCTTCTCCAAGCTCCTTCCCAGGTCTCCTACCTAACCACTACTGAGAGCCTATCACAAGTCTTGCTTTGACACAGAACACTCTCTGACTAACCACAGAGCACTTCTTCTATAGTCCCCAGGCAGTCACATGATCCCTTAGCCACATGCCCCTTCCTGGTCGAGTGCTCCCTCAGATCAGATGTTTCAGCTGAGGACTCTTTAGACCTTAAAGTTGAGAGCAAATAAACTCTGGGATTCCCCACAGCATAGCAACTCCCAGGGGCAAATCTGTCCTTTGAGACCTCTCTCTGTGTGGAAAGAGCGCTGTCCCTAGGCTCAGTAAAAGCCCTCTGCCAGGTTGGAGATCTAGGCACAGAAAGGAGGGTGGACTAGGGCAAGTCAGGAATGGAGCTGGGTTTGCATGCCTTTCCCCCACCAACTCTGCAGGGAATCCTCTACCAACCCCATGGAGTTCCCGACATGCCATGCAATCGTCCTTCAAGCATGGAGAGGCAGAGCTGCATTGACAGGGAGCTGGAAGAGGGTCAGGAACCCATAGGAACATAAGAACGGCCATACTGGGTCAGATCAAAGGTCCATCTTGCCCAGTATCCGGTCTTCCGACAGTGGCCAATGCCAGGTGCCCCAGAGGGAATGAACAGAACAGGTAATGATCAAGTGATCCATTCCCTGTCGCTCATTCCCAGCTTCTGGCAAACAGAGGCTAGGGATGCCATTGATGGAGCTATCCTCCATGAATTTATCTAGTTCTTTTTTGAACCCTGTTATAGTCTTGGCCTACACAACATCCTCTGGCAAGGAGTTCCACAGGTTGACTGTGCGTTGTGCAAAGAAATACTTCCTTTTGTTTGTTTTAAACCTGCTGCCTCTTAATTTCATTGCGTGACCCCTAGTTCTTGTGTTATGTCAAGGAGTAAATAACACTTCCTTATTTACTGTCTCCACACCAGTCATGATTTTATAGACCGCTATCATATCCCCCCTTAGTTGTCTCTTTTCCAAGCTGAAAAGTCCCAGTCTTATTAATCTCTCCTCATACAGAAGCTGTTCCATACCCCTAATCATTTTTGTTGCCCTTTTCTGAACTTTTTCCAATTCCAATATATCTTTTTTGAGATGGGGCAACCACATCATAGTTAGTAGGGAGGCACCAGGCCTCTGTACAGCTCCTGGGGATCTCTGGGTTGTGGAGTCAAGTCTTGATCTCCTCCACAATGGAGTTTTCCTTTGGCACGATAGTCTCCATTTATTTAGCACAAGGCATTTCTGTAACCGCAATGTACTGCAGGAGAGGAGTGAGGAAGAGCTTGTGTCAGTAAGTGGTAGTGGCCAGTGAGGTTGGCTCTGTTTGGGGTGGCAAGCGACAAGTGTCAGGGTAAGAGATCATTGCACCAACCTCAAGGGGAAGAGCAGGAAAACAGTTCTGTCTGGTTCCACAGAAACTCCACCCTCACAAACTCCCCTGGCAGGAGAAGAAGTTATACAAGCATTACATCACCAGGACAAACTCCCATTGGCTGGTTTACCCAGAAGGCAGGACCCTGTTCCTTGCTTCTTTTGGGAGCAGTTAGGGCTTGTGGAAATTAACCCTTTCACATGTGTCATGTACAACACCAACCCACCTGTAGCCTGCAGCTGTTTGGGCAGGTGGAGAGTATCAGCCCTGGACACTCTGTCTGATTGACAAGCCCATTGAAAGTGCTGGTTGGCTGCTAGAGCCAGCAGGCTGCTGGCCTTGGGCGATAGGGGTGCAGTGACAGGAGACTTTATCAAGACTCCAGCACGAGTGACTTTCCCCACCCTCCAAGCTCTGTCGCTTACTAACCACTAAATGCTCCATTTTTGTGGGAAGCTGCAAAGCACCTGCGGCCTCTAGTCACTAACCTGCACGCCTGGCCATCGGGGAAAGTAAAAAAGGTTGGGAGGAGGGGACAGCACCACTTCAGCACCACTCCTCTGAGCATCCAGCTACTGTGTCTCCCCCTGGTGTAAGCCATTGCATCTCCCACTTACTTCAAAGGCCAGCTTAAAAGCCGGGGTAAACTGGATCCAATGGGGATAGCAACACACAAAGGTGCAAAGCTCTGAGCTGAGATCAGCTGCCCATTTCCTGAGCCATGGCCTCAGCCAACGTGCCTAATTCTCCCCTCACTTACTCCAGGTTTACAGCCATTCATCTCCTCTGATTTCCAAGGTGCTACTTCTGATTTACACCAGTGGGCATGTGCAATGAATCAGGTCCCTTCTCCCAGAATCGTGACCCTGTATCCATAGGGCATGTTCACCCTACGGGTGCTACAACAGCACAGCTACCATGCTGCAACTATGCTCTGTAGCACCATAGCATAGCTGCTCTTTCCATCGATGTAGGTAATCCACCTGCCTGAGCAGCGGGAGCTAGGCTGACGAAAGAATTCTCCCATCCACTGAGCTGTGTCTACACTGTGGGTTAGATCAGTTATGAATTTTTCACACCCCTGAGCAATGTAGCTGGGATGATCTAAATTTTAGTGTAGACCAGGGTTTAGATTTCACACTCACAAAGACCACTGAGAGTCCTTTTTCTCCCCCGTTAAATCATCCGGTTTTGTTGGCTCCCTCTCTGATTGGAATTCTTTTTTTCATTTGCATTAATTTTGCACTGATCCGACTGTGACCTGTGTTTATGAAAGGGGCTTGTGAGCTGCAATGTTAACTAGCCTCAGTTTGCTGATTCAGCAACAGAATAAATAGGTAATTACACTCTGCCATATGTGTCTCTAATTCCGAATAGACGGTGTCCAAAAGGCGCTGTGTGTTACCAGCGGATGACTGGAGTTGGGACTGTAAAAATGAGTAAATTGGTCCCCAAGGCCAGAAATAGCTCTGTCAAATCCCACTGTTTATATCATACTGAGTGGCTGACTTGTGGTTATTTTGTAATTTAATACTGCTAAATGTCAACTGGAAATCCTTTCAACCACAGTTTGATACCTAGTGACAGAAAATCATTCACGACTTACACAAAGCAGCCAGCTCAGAGAGGTGTATTTTTTCTTTCAATCTTTGCATAAACAGTGATCTAGCAGTGGCTGCCATGGCCTGGAGGAAGGGGGCAAAAGACATCGGGTGAGACTCTGTCCCCAAAATGATGCACCTTTGATATGCACGGCTGGAAGCATTACCTCTCTCGGCACCCCGTGGCTTCCTGATAGAAAGATGCATGTGTTTAGCTCTCCCCTAGGCCAGCCCAGCCATCATTAGCTGGTCTGCAATTTCCACCGGCATCGCTATTCCTACTGTTGGCACAGCCCAAATGTTACATGGACTCCATTTGAGTTCTTTGGGATTTTTTTAAGTAAGCAAGAAAACCAAGAAAGGTCCCACCCCCCAGATGTTTCTTCTAAATAAACACAAAGAATAATGGTTTCTGCAGAGGTCACTCACTCCATGCTGGGAGACAGAGATTGCCTCTCAGCTGCTGCAAGACTCCCATGGAACAATGGCTCTTCTGCACTGTGGCCTGCAGGCGGAGTAAGCATGATTGGGGACAGGGAGGTAGCTAGAGTGTTCCAGAGGAGCATGGAGACAGACTCTACTTAGGAGAGGGGTATGGCTCTGAGGTGTGGGCAACCAATGCCACACACGTGGAGCTGCCAGTGGGAGAGGGCAAGAGGGATTCTGCCCAGCCTGAAATGATGACACAGTTTGGACTCCCAGAGGCAACGCAAGCTCAGCCTGCATTAGACCCCACCGCCAGTCCTGCTCCCCCGCTCAGGGCTGGGGGTAGCAGCATCAAGGAGGTGCTGTGACAGCATGGGGATGTGGGGTCATATGGGGGGCAGCAATAGAGGGATCCTCAGAGCTCTGTCTGGAGAGAGGGAGGACCCCTTCCTTCCTTGGTCTCGTCCTAGTCCCACGCAAGACAGATCTTTTCCCTTGGTCACTCTCATAGAATCATAGAACTGGAGGGACCTAGTTGCTAGTCCAGTCCCCTGCACTCATGGCAGGACTAAGTATTATTTAGACCATCCCTGACAGGTGTTTGTCTAACCTGCTCTTAAAAGTCTCCAGTGATGGAGCTTCCACAACCTCCCTGGGCAATTCATTCCAGAGCTTAACCACCCTGACAGTTAGGAAGTTTTTCCTAATGTCCAACCTAAAGCTCTCTTGCTGCAATTTAAGCCCATTGCTTCTTGTCGTATCCTCAGAGGTTAAGAAAAACAATTTTTCTCCCTCCTCCTTGTAACAACCTTTTACACGCTTGAAAACTGTTATCCTGTCCCCTCTCAGTCTTCTCTTTTCCAGACTAAACAAACCCAATTTTTTCAATCTTCCCTCATAGGTCATGTTTTCTAGACCTTTACTCATTTTTGTTGCTCTTCTCTGGATTCTCTCCAATTTGTCCACATCCTTCCTGAAATGTGGCGCCCAGAACTGGACACAATACTCCAGTTGAGGCCTAATCAGCACGGAGTAGAGCAGAAGAATGACTTCTCGTGTCTTGCTTACAACATTCCTGCTAATACATCTCAGAATGATGTTCGCTTTTTTTTGCAACAGTGTTACACTGTTGACTCATATTTAGCTTGTGATCCACTATGACCCCCACATCCCTTTCCACAGTTCTCCTTCCTACGCAGTCGTTTCCCATTTTGTATGTGTGCAACTGATTGATCCTTCCTAAGTGGAGTACTTTGCATTTGTTCTTATTGAATTTCATCCTATTTACCTCAGACCATTTCTCCAGTTTGTCCAGATCATTTGGAATTTTAATCCTATCCTCCAAAGCACTTGCAACCCCTCCCAGCTTGGTATCGTTCGCAAACTTTATAAGTGTCCTCTCTATGCCATTATCTAAATCATTGATGAAGATATTGAATAGAACTGGACCCAGAACTGATCCCTGCGGGACCACTTATTATGCCTTTCCCACATGACTGTGAACCACTGATAACTACTCTCTGGGAACGGTTTTCCAACCTGTTTTGCATCCACCTTATAGTAGCTCCATCTAGTTTGCATTTCCCTAGTTTGTTTATGAGAAGATCATGCGAGACAATATCAAAAGATTTACTAAAGTCGAGATATACCACATCTACCGCTTCCCCCCATCCACAAGGCTTGTTACCCTGTCAAAGAAAGCTATCAGGTTGGTTTGACGCCATTTGTTTTTGACAAATCCATGCTGACTGTCATTGCATCCATCACTTTACATCACTTTGATGCAGTTAGCAAAGCTCTGACAGAAGCCTACTCTTAAGCCTTGTCTACACTACAAAGCTTTGCCAGAATGGCTCTACCAGCAAAACTGTCCTAGCATAGACACAGTTGAAGATTTTTGCCAGTATAACTGTGCCTACACCAGGACTTTTGCTGACACAGCCATATCATAAAAAATCACCCACTAATGGATATAGCTATGCTGGCAACACTTAAGTATAGTCCTGGCCTTTGATAACAGGGGTCTTATTCAATGCTGCCCTGCGTCTCTGCAGTTATTTGCATCAATGCAGAACAAGCTGTAAAATGCTGCCATTTTAAGTGGGTAGTTGCTCTGCACTGACTTTGTACTGGTGTGAACACCACCACAACTGGGCAGAGCAACTCTGAAACTGGCCCTGACTGCGTAGCCCTTTCTCTAGGCCTTAGCTGCATAGCTCTCAAGCCACAAACGCAGGACACAATGTGTGACAAAGACCCAAAACAAGAGACACAAACACTTATTCTTGCAGAGAAGACAACACTCCACGGGACTGAGTTCATTAGTGTGAATGACTCTCTGTAATCTCAGCACAATGATTCTTCAGTTCTCCTGTCAATTAATAAGAGTGAGAGAGAGGGCGCCAGCACGCGTGGAATACAAGGAGCTTGGGAATTGAGCAGAGACCCATCTGCTTGGCTGCACTGGTGGGAGAGCGGAGCATGGCCCCCTTTGTGCACAACTCCTAGGCTGTGTTTGGTTTTCCTGAGCACGGCGTGGGCTCAGGCCACATGCCAGCTCCCTGTCTTGTGCAGCAGCAGCCACGTTTCAGGGCTGCTACCCAGAAATGGGCTAGAGCTCCTGATAGCCCTTGCTCAGTTTCACTCCCCAGGGGGTCTGTCCTCTCCAGGGGCTGGACACAATAATTAGAGGTTTGAGAGATGGGCAAAGCCCATCTGGTGCGTGGGATAATTTACCAACGCCCAGGCCATCCGCATTTCCAAGTCGAAGGGGAAGCTTAATTAGCATCACTGGAGACACTCATTTGGGAGAAACTAGGGCAGTGAGATTCCCCACCTTCCTCTGAAGTAGCTAGCAAAGGGAAGGTGAGAAAGGAGAAAACCCTGAGTGCCCCCCCACCCATCCGCTCTAATAGATCCCCCTGATGATGGAGGGGAGGGGGGAAGATATCTGTGTGTGCTAACAACAACCGGCAGATCTGTAGTTAAGACAGAAAAAAAGAGAAGAATAGTCCAGTCCCCTGGCTTCCCCCGCAGTTCCTCAGTGCTGGAGCCAGAGTCATTGACTCTCCCCTCCCTCCTGCTCTAAAACACTCTGAGCAAATGCACCTTACCAGCTCTATCCCCACCGTGGGGGTCTGGGGCCCTTCCCTGTGCTCTGTGATTGCCTGCTTTTACTAACGGAGTCTGCAGGGAAGATATTTCACACTTGGGTCTTCTGTTATATGCTGTTAGCTGCCAACTGTGAGGATTGACACAGGCAGTTCGGCCTACCTTTACCCCCAGGATCCCACACACTGCTCTTTAGGGATCCCCCAGGATCCTGTCTGACACCTCAGACAGAGCATGCTGGCACACCCTGGCTACCTGGCTTGCATCTTCCTCGTAGCCAGATGGCGGTTGCAGGTCACATTGCAGAAGCCCCTGGGCTGCATGTAGTGACAGAGCAAAATGGACACAGGGATAAACCCACTGGTGCCTAACAGCCACCAGTATTCTGCAGTGTTGAGTAGTTAACTCAGAGGTGATTGTCAAGAAGGTTCTGGGGCCCTTGTTAATGTAGATGGAATCCTCAAGAGAGTGCTTTGCAGGCAAATTTTCTACAAAATGGCCAAAAGAGAGAGACCAAGCCCCCAATGATTTACAATACAATACTTCTTTCAACCTCAAAATGTACCTCTCCTCTCTGGGCAGGCCGAGCTATCTCCTGGTTATAGCACACGGTGGTTAGGGCAGCAGGATTCCTGAGTTCTCTTTCCAGCACTGACAGTGACGTGGGCAAGTCCTTTAATCTCTCTGTGCCTTAATTTCCCAATCTGTAAAATGGGGTTAATAATGTTTAACTATCTTTCAGGGTGTTGTTAGGCTTAATTAGTGCTTGTAAAGCACTCGGAGTTCATCAGATGAAAGGAGATACGGAAATGCAAAGTATTATCATCGTACTGTATTATTGCACAGGATAACGCACGTACATCCTCCTTCTCAGACACTCACTATGCATTATCCACTCAGCAGCTCCTGGCATCCCCAGATATGCTGCTTAAACAGTCTGAGTGCTAAGGGGGGAAGTCAGCAACATCCAAATTATAACTGTGAGAAAGGCAAAGAGCTGTCATCAGAGGCCAAATTATTAAGAGTGCAAAGCATTCAAATGTATGTGTGACTGTCAGAATCCTCATTCCTGCCACACTGGGCAAAGGCATCTGAATTAATTCTCTAATTCTACAGCACAAACATTCTTAAAACAACACTCTCTCTTATCATACAGTGATTTCATTGGGCCCTTTGCTGGCAGCTAGAGCACAGAGGCAAAGTCCTGAATGGGCCATGGCACTGAACATTGCTTTAATCCCTAGAGATGGGTCCCCTCTGGTTTCAGGGACATTGCNGCCCCCTGGGGCCCGACAATTCCAGCCTTGATTCTGTCTCATCTCCCCAGATATAAATAAGCCTTCGGTCTGGTTCCCCTTTTCCGCCCGGTAACAAATGCAACTTAAGTGCCTGTTCAGGTCTTTCTTTTTCTCATACAGGAGCCATGTTTTGAGTTGGGAGCATCCCCTACCTGATTCCCCTAATGCTTCCCAAGGAAACACACAAGAATTTTAGCCAGTGGAATAAAACAAGTCTCGGGGATGTGGGAGCTGGGACAGGTTAGCTCTTTGCCAATACAAGGTGCCCTGGGGCTGGAGTGATTACTGATAATAATAAGCAGTAGTGGGATGGTACCAGCTACTGTGTGCTAGGTACCACTTCTACATAGGGGAAGAGGCAGTCCCTGCTGACGTGAGTTTTACGATCCAAGGAAGTATCACGAGGTGCCTCGATTCTAGCATTTGCATTCATGGTTGGTTGTAGGTGAAGAACTGCAGGAGCAAAATGAGAAGCAGATTTTGAAAATTTGTCCCAAAGGGGTAAGTGTCAGAGCCAGGATTAGAACTCAGAATCTCTTCTCTCCCTCCCAGTCCTGTATTCTGTCTACTATATCACATGCCGCCATCCATCAAAGGCAACCTATATAAATACAGTAGCTACAACAGAAGGATTCTGAAGGGCTAAGATTGAGCTTTATGAAGGAGGAACAGGGCTAATTTTCTGACCTCTACTTTCTAGCTGGCCTGGTTCCTTTTTCAATTGCTTCCAAATAAATGCTTTAATGCCAATTTATTTTTTCCCAGTTCTTAGCTGCTATGATGTAGAAGTGATTAGTTTAAATTAATGAGTGGTGGGGGTTCGTCCTGTACCCCATAGAGCAGCTGGCCAGGTGCATTGTGGTTCTGTTTCTCCATCTACTTCTGGCCATGGTTGGAGGTGAGAGGATATCAAGAAGACGATGGACCAATGGTCTGACCTAAATTCCAGAATCTGGGCATTCACCATTCATAAAGGAACCCCGCTGTTCTTACTAGGTAACGACTTTTTCAGTGACAGTGTGAAGTGGAGCCATTTTATTTAATCAGTTTTATAGGAGATGTTCTATGGGCTGTGTTCAGTCAGAGACAGATCAGTAAACAACCAAATGTATTCATTTTGCACAGTGGAAAGAGGACTCCTGTTACAGGGATTGATTTTGGGCCGCCTCTGTTCAGATTGTTCCAGATTAGGGTGACCAGACAGCAAGTGTGAAAAATCGGACAGGGGGTGGGGGGTAATAGGAGCCTATATAAGAAAAAGCCCCAAATATCGGGACTGTCCCTATAAAATTGGGACATCTGGTCACCCTATTCCAGATCCACCAAACAATGACACTCCCAGAGAAGCAGAATTCTCTGGCTTGAAAAGATAGAGCAAGACATTGTAATGGCGGGCCAGGTCAATCAGGTTACAATTGGCTCCAGCACGCACCTCGAGGTCTGCAACTATCTTTACCTGCAGCCATGTGGGACACAAGGAGGAGAGAAATTTCTGCTCTCTGTTGGGAACCTCAACAACAAGCAAACCAATTGCTCCCATTCTGAACCCTGTCTCCCTACTGCTCCTCTGATCTTGGAAACCAAACTCCATAGTGCTCACAATATGCTACAATCTCTATAGAAGCCTTTGCCAACTACGGCTGCTGGGCACGTTACATATACATGACCTCTCGCTAACTGAGATAAAGCTGAGGAGGGGAGGAGATATGGTATACAATGGGAATTTCTAATCCAGTCAGTGACTCAGATTTCAGCCGCCCATTTCTCATTTTGACATCTCAGGCACTAAGGAAGAGAGTCTGCAATTGGCACAATACTCAGAATAAATATCCGAGCTCTGAGCAGACAGACACCCTATATGCAGCCAAAAAGAAGCCTACCCAGACATGCACACACGTACATACACACACAAATCAGGTTAGCTGGAGGTTTGCTCTTCCCTAAAGCTCTCTGCACTGATTTCCAGCCCTGGAAATTCCTGAGGAGGCCCCTTGGGGCAGGCATCCAAAGGAAAATTCCAACTACCCAGGCCTCAGTCCTGCAAGCCAATTGGAGATCTGCCTGTCTAGGGTCTGCAGAATTGAGCCCCAATGAAAGAAATAATTCAGGTCACACAAGCTTGCTGCTGTCTGGTCATTATGCCAGCCAAACCATTGCCAAGGGATGAGCCACTCCATGTTGTATGCACAAGAGATCTATAATGGTGGGTATGTATTTGTACGCTTGGGAACAGAACACTGCCCAAGAACATGCACCCAAAGATTTGCAATGTGCATTGTGTTGTTCTTGTTGATCCTGGCCCACACACCTGCCCTGGGTGCCCTATGTAGGTGACAGGCTTTGGGTGGGAACATAATTAAAACAGTCTGCCATTTACATGAGTGCACTTTTCCCCCCAAAGACCCAAAGAGTACTGCAAACTTTATTCATTCAGCACTGTAAAATACAGCCACTTCTGAGTGCAGGGCTCCAGCCAACGGCACAGCAGTGAAGAGGGAAGAACATAAGAAAGGTCCCACTGGGTCAGACCAATGGTCCATCTAGCCCAGTATCCTGTCTCCGACAGCGGCCAGTGCCAGATGCTTCAGAGCAAATAAACAGAACAGGATAATTTTGAGGGAGGGATGTTCCCTATTGTTCAGTCCCAACTACTGGCAGGTAGAGATTTAGTGGCACTCGGTGCGTGGGTTGCATCCCTGACCATCTCCGTTAATAGCCATTGATGGACCTATCCTCCGTGAACTTATATAATTCTTTTTGACCCCAGTTATACTTTTGGCCTTTACAACATCCTATGACAATGAGTTTCACAGGTTGACTGTGCGTTATGTGAAGAAGTACTTCTTTTTGTTTGCTTTAAACCTGCTACCTATTAATTTCATCGGGTGACCACTAGTTCTTGTGTTATGTGAAGGGGTAAATAACACTTCCCTCATACCTTTCATGATTTTATAGACCTCTAACATATCTCCCCACTAATCATCTCTTTTCTAAGCAAAACAGTCCCACGCTATATATATATTTTGAGATGAGGTGACCAGAACTGCACACAGTATTCAAGGTGTGGGCAGGGCCGGCGCAACCCATTCGGCAACCTAGGCGGTCGCTTAGGACACTAACATTTGGGGGGCGCCAGCGCCCCGGTCATCGGCGGCATTTTGGGGGCGGGACCTTCCGCCGCCTCTGTCGGGGGCGGCATTTTGGGGGCGGGACCTTCCATTGCCTAGGGTGGCGAAAAAGCTGGCGGCGCTCCTGGGTGTGGACATACCATGGATTTATATAGTGGCATTATGATATTTTCTGGTTTATCATCTGTCCCTTTCCTAATGGTTCCTAATATTCTTACCAGCCTTTAATTGCTAGGATCACCCCCAGAGCCATTTTTAAAAAATAGGTTTACACGTTAGCTACACTCCTGTCACCTGGTATAGCCAGCCTGATTTAAGCGATAGGTTACATATTACAGTTAGTAGTGCTGCAGTTTCATGTACGAGTTCCTTCAGAATTCCTGGGTGAATAAAATCTGGTCCTGGTGACTTATTACTGTTCCAATTTATCAATTTGTTCCAAAACCACCTCTACTGACACGTCAGTTTGGGACAGTTCCTCAGACTTGCCACCTAAAAAGTATGGCTCAGGTGTGGAGCTTCCCCCCTATCCTCTATGGTGAAGAGGCAATGAAGAAATTCATTTAAAAGGCCCACACTCGGAATGGCCTGCAACTCAGTTTATCTCGCAGATAAGAATAAAGGGTTGAAGTCAGCACTTCAGCTGTGTTTACAGTAACCTAGGGTCTAGGCAGTTAAAACCAGAGACCTGGCCCTCTCAATCATCCCCCTCCAGATAGACTGGGGCTCCACAGGATGGAAGCCCAGAGTGGCGCACGTACATCATACCACCTCAGCAGGGTCACCCCTCCTAGCTTCCATGAAAGCACAACTGGCAAACCCAACTATAGACATATTGAACTGACTGTAAATCGTGCATTTATCCGAGTGTGATTAATACAAATAGGATTGGCTTTTAATGATTGTCACTGCATGTGGGGGCGAAGGGCAAGTCCAGGGGTCCCCAGCAGATATCTAAGGAGGAGCAGCAGGGACTGCATTGTGCCAGGCTAGAACCCAAGTCATTTGAGGGAATACATGCATCCTGAGTTCTTTCCTAATGGGAGGTTGGGGGGCAGGGTTCAATATGGGGAGCAGAGATCTAGCACCAGGGATTATGGGGTGGGAGCCACAGGGACAGTGCAGGATAAACTCATTAGTGGAGCTCTGCAGCTAAAGACAAGCCACTCACTTCTGGGACACAGAGCAATTTCCGTTGCAGAAAATGGGTGATGCTGGGGTCTTGGCATTGGTGTATGCATTGCCCAGGGCTCAGGCTCCAGCAGCACTTCTACTGAGTGGAGATGGGACTTGGGGGCGTCGGAAAGGATCTTGCTGGCTGTCTTACAAAAGACTGTGAAGTGCTCCTGCAAACGCTTCATCTAGGCCTCTTCCTCGGTAAGTGAGTTCCAGCTTTCTCCTAGAAGAGCCTCTGCATTAAAACTGATTGGCTGTGATGCACGGCAGCTGGCAAGCAACATCTGGGTGGGAGGCCAACTTCATGGGGTAGGCTGGGGCTGTCCTGAGCACAGAAACAACAGGCTCCAAGAAGGACAGGAAGAAATTGGGGTTTTCTTTGAATAAAGATGTTTGAGCTCCTGTCTCAATGTGGGGAGTGCTGGGAGGGTATAGGTGGGCATGCCGTGGGCAGTATGGGCTCCTTCCAGCCTGGAATTTCACAGCAGTTATACAGCTCGTCAGGCGCGACCCAAGAAACTTCTGGTCTCAGTCGTAGGAAGGGCAGGCGGTTCTCGCATCACATGATTCAGACCCCGCAGAGACACACGACACAGAATACAGTAATACTCTGTAGAGGGGGGCAAGCTAGTTTAAATGATGCTTTCAGCTTCTCATACCTAATGCTCAGAGTGGGGATTTCTGGGACTGTTTCCAGGCGGGTTTGAAGAGATGCTGCCCTCACCCTGCTGTAAATAAGAAGCCGGGCCATTTAACTCCATGCAATTGCACTGCTGTAAAAGCAGGCCCAGGAGAGTTAATGACCATAGGTGCTGGAACTAAGGTGCGGGGGGGGGGGGGGCTGTAGCCCCCCTGACTTGAAGTGGTTTCCATTAGATACAGGGTTTATGGTTTGGTTCAATGGCTCTCAGCCAGGGCCGGCGCTCCCATTAGGTGACCTAGGCGGTCGCCTAGGGCGCTGCTATTTTGGGGGCGCCTGCGCCCCGGCCGCCCGTAGAAATTTGGGGGCGGGACCTTCCGCCACCGCTGTTGGGGGCGGGATTTCGGGGGCGGGACCTGCCGCCGCCTAGGGCGCCGGCAAAGCTGGCGCCGCTACTGCTCTCAGCACCCCCACTATACACATTGTTCCAGCCCCCGTTAACGACCCTGGTCAGTCCAGGCAGAACGGACCTGCCATGCGCCAGTGCTGCCATGTGGCGCGGGGACCAGAGGGACACCTGCCAAGCTCTTTCACTCAGAGTAGGAGAGAGATTAAAGGGCAGGGTGGTTGGCAGTTAGGGCTTAGTTCATTAGAAAGAGCCCTATTAATTAGGTATTAACTGGGCTCTGCTGGGGATCAGGGACACAGGCTGGGAATACAGAAGCTGCAGTGTGATGCTTGTCAGACGTTTGAATGCTGGCAGCCTCGTAGCCCCTATTGCTGCCAGGGGAAGGGCAGCCCCAGCCCTCAGCTGCCTTGTCAGGCTGTGTCCCTCCGAGATTCACTGATGCTGTTGTCATGGCCAGACTAATCCTCCTCCCTGGGACGTGGGGCTGGTTTCCTTTCCAGGGCCAGGCTGCACATTCTGCCTCCAGAGCTCTGCTCAGTTTAAAAATACATGTTTAGGTTTAATCCATGCTGCCCTAGGGCACAATGACCAGTCTTGCACCGAGATCACCCGACAGCCCCGAAATGACCCCTCCCCCACAGACAGAGCCCTCAGACTCTGGCACCTAAAGTCTCAATTCCTCTCGCTTAGAGACCCAATAGGATTGTCTCTGTTAAGTGGGATTATGGTAAAAAAAAAACAAAAAACCCTTTTGTTACTGACTCTGTCTGCTCCGTGGATGACAATTGAGTCATAGTGGATTAGAGGCTCATGGTTAGAGCCAAGGAACTGGATCTAGGACTCCTGGGTCATATTCTCAGCTCTACCATTGAGTTGCTACGTGACTTTGGGCAAGTCACTTAACTGTTCTGTGACTCACTTTCCCCTAGCCATGAAGTAGGGATGACACGGGTCTTCGGATGCTCAACTGTTTTGTGCTAACAAAGCACTTGGCAGATGGGCATTGCTATATCAGCAGGAGGCATTATTGTTATTCCTGCCTATGTCTGTGACCTGAGAAACAAAATACACACACGTGCCAAAAACTGGGAGAGCACCGATCACTGGGAATAGGAGGCTTCCAGCAATTACTCTCCCCCCTTGTATAAAATTACTGCTGGATCCCACAGTACAGTCCCCAGCACTACAGGCCAAACCTATGTCTGTGTTGAGGTGGTGGTGATGTGAAGCTGCACTGCCCCAGAGGCAGCTTGGGGGAGCATAGGACTTCAGGGAGGCACAATCCTTCCCCAAGCAGCCCACTGCACAGGCAGGGCTCATCGGCTGCACCCCTCCAGAGGATGCTTCCCCATATGCACCTCACTGGTCCTGCAAATTGGTGTAGTGGGGAGGAGGCAGGGCCGTCTCCTCTCCCTGTCCTCTGCAGTGAGGAGCACGGCTGGGGGTGCACAGAGGCATGCAGGGATGGTGGCTGCTCCACACATTGTGCGCATATGGAGTGTGGTTTGGGGCCTCCTTCTATGCTTCACCCCACCCTGATAAGTGTTGGTCACAATCTGGCCCTTAATCTCAGGCAATTAATATTAGCATTTTAGGCAAACATCTCAGTGTGTATTAGGCAATTACTGCAGAAAACTGTCAGTTTTTAACATCAGGGAATCCACATCTGTCCTTGTGTCTTATCCATAATAGACTTCAGGCTGCAGCAGCCCATCCTCCCTGACAGAGAGCAAAAAGCGAAGGGGAAATGACAGTGTTTTCTTACAGCAAACATTGTGCCCTGGGAGCTGTGCCAGGGTAAGGAGAGGCAGATCCCAGTTAAAGTGCGAGGGGAGAGAGAGTGCACATGTGCGTGAGATCTATACCCCGGTGCAGTGGGAGGGTGTGTCTGAGATCTACACCCCACTAATGTGCATGGGGAGAAAGGGTGGTCTACACTCCAGGTAAAGTATTTTCTACCATGATTCTCCTCACTATCAATGAGTGAACATCCCAAGTCCTTTCCCCAGCTCTCATCTGAGCCACAGGCACTGGATGTTGGCTTGTGTGCCTTGCTCCATGGGGCTGCAACCAATCAGCTTCCAGTGGCATTTACAAAGCAGCAGTAATGACTGAAGCCTCTTTACCTTTAAGGCATAAGGTGCAGTACACACAGCAAGAGGGTTTGCCTAATTAACTCCGATTGTATATGACATTGTCATGTTGATTTACAAAATATACATGGGAAATCTCTCTATTTCACCAGCTGATTGGTGACATAATCTGGGACTGTAAGGAGCAGGTTTGACACCAATTCCCTCTGGTTATGTTACCTGTCTTTTCCACCTGCAATCGCATCAATGAAGCCCACAAGGAACTTCAATACCTAATTTATTCATTTTGCTTCTGATTTATTGTAAAAAGGGAAGACTGTCAGGGTACACTTGTCTGGAATGACAATCAAACCCAGAATCCTTCAAAAGCTGGAGCCTTCTCAACAAGTATCAGGCTTCACCCATCGGTGTGTACATCATAGGGATCGCAATTACGGAGCCCCTTTTCACTACTGTGTAGACCCAGGTAGGCTGGGAGAAGGGTTTTAGCCAATCACAGCCTGGAAAAATCAATTACCCTGCCTTACCATTCACTAAAGATACTGGAAACCATGACTGACACATGACATCTTTGATCATGTTACTCCTTCTCCTATTTGCCCTTGGATCATTATTCACTTTTTATCAAGCCACACGTAGGAGCGGATTTTGACATGCTTCCTTATGTAAAGGGCACCACTGAGGCCCATGAGACTAGGTGCATGAGTAGGGGTTGTAGAAGCAAGTCCAAAGTTAATAAAAACGAAACTAGTGCTGATGGCAGCAAACTCCGGCTCAGGTTAAAGTGGCCCCCTTAGATCTTACTCATTATTCAATTGACACTGAGGCTGAGATTTCGAAAGCTGCTTAAAGGAATTGGACACCCAAAGCAGCTTTAAAAATCTCACCCTAAATATTCACCCCTTCAGGATGACTCAGAGCTACTCAAACAAGTTTGCTCTTGGCAGCAACTGGATTTCTGCACCCAGGCACTGCTCCAGAAAGCCAGATGCTCCAATGCACTGGGTGAGTTTGCTCTTTAGCAAAGAGGTATATGTCAATGATACCTTGTCTACGGGAAACACTGAATATTTCTTAAAAACAAAAGGCTGGGCTATTCCTCCCAAACCAACCTAGGTTAAATACATGCATTGTAGAGTAGCACTGCAGCTTTCCATTTTCATATAATTTCTGCATGACAACTGTGCAGGTTTGTACGCAGGCAGTATGTGGATATTAGGTAAAAGCTAGGAGGAATTTTTCAGTAGAGATCTTCTTTTCAGTTGTCCCAAACACAGAGAGGATAATATGCAGGATGTTACAGATTTTCCATTGAAAGTCCAGGTAGGAATGGAGAGGCAGGTAGACTGAAAACCTCTCTGGATGGTTGATTTGCAGCATGTTTATTTATTAAAGCTGTGAATGTTGAAACCAATGAACCTCTCAATCAACCTCTTAGATTTTTTTTAAACTAGTCAAGAGAATTCAAAGCAGCAGAGGAAGGAGATGCTGGCATGATCAATGTAAAAAAAAGAAAAGAAAAAAGAAGGAAAAAATGGCTCTCTGGGTAAATTCAAATTCCTTTTGGGTGCACATTATTCTGGAAACATTTTAATCCTGGAGTACTTCCAAGAGTCCCAGACATTGATGGGATGTGGATTCTTCCACTCCTAGTGTACGAGTTCAAATCCAGGCTTGGGCAATCATGGCCAAAGGTTGTCCCATCTCCTAGCTGTATTTCCAGGTCTGCTGGAAATTAGCTGGGGTTTCAGCCTTGGTTCTAGACCCTGAACCTGCAACTGCTAGTGCACCCACGTGCAGCTAATTGCAGGGTCAGAGGCCTAGCAGACAGGTGCCCACATCACATCCCCACAGCTGGCATTAAATGAGAACCTTTCCGATGGTCTCTGCAGAGAAGTGAAGGAATGAGTGGGGCTGAACTCTGCCCTATCTCTTAGTCCCTGCTCTTTGTATCAACAAGGGATTTCACTCCTTAGGGCTTCCCTCTGGCACCTTCCACCTGCACAAACATCATTTAATAAAATTGCCCAAATCTGGAGAGTTTATTTAATATCCTGTCCTCCTCCTCCTAAATAGGAGCAACTTTCTCTGAGCTGGTTCACTTTCTCCACAAACTGATGCCTGGAATAACTCAAGTAACAAACTCAAAACACTTCCCCCTGCACATGGCCTACCCTCATCATGGCCGCACTCCTCATCGTAGTGAAAAGAAACCCTCATCTGGCAGAGCAATCAGGAAGAGCAGGGTTAGCCGATCAAAAAGATTTTCAGATATTCTGTGGCAGGCATGCTGCCCAGCTCGGGAGCTGAACAAACAGGGAATAGGCCAACGTGCAACTCCATTGGATAAGAGCCTAGTTAAGATCTGTCTGTGTCAGCACAAAGCCTAATCTGGATTGATGCAAACTGCAGAAAGTATCATTAGAGGCTGTCTGGGGAAGCCAAGGAGCTTCACTGCTCCCTTCTTGTCTCCCTCAGTAATAGAGATATTTCTATTTACAGAGGTGGATTTGATCCTCAGAATTTCCTCTCTAGATCTCTAATATACACATGTGTCACCCTGTTTCTCCTGGCTAATTAATCATTCACTAAACTTGTCAAATTGGAACCACGCTCACTGTGTGCCTGCAACCTATTATGGGGGCTCTGGGGTGAATTCTTCTCCATTTGCTTTATTGCTGGCATTTAGGAATCCAGCCTGGAATACAGTCACCCCTCTTACAGTCTTTTGCAGTGCCCCCCCAGGTCCCCATATTGGAAAGGTAAGGATGCTTCATGCTACAGCTACTCTCTTTCTAGTCAGTCCCTTGTCCATGGGATGCTCTGGAATCCCCAGTCTAACACTGCCCTAGTGTGCTTGCTCAGTGTTTAATCTTTTTAAACTGGGAGCACTCTGATTTGATCATAAAAAAAGAATCCCAGAAAACTTGCCATCAAATTGGAAGAGCCAGGAAAGGGGACCTTGACAGAGGAAGGGGAACATTTGGTATTTTCCTCTAAACCAGCGATTGGAGAATTCCCAAAGGTTCAGGAGAAGTACAGATTTTAACCAAAACTATCTGAACCTCTTAGATCTGCAGAACTATGCAGGAGATCTCAGGAGAACAAGATTACTCAGGAGATTACCAAGACTTCCTACTTCTAATTATCATTAGAAGCAAGCTCTGCACAGCCCAGGACACATCAACTCAAAGTGGCACTAGACCTGCAGATATAGCCCCACTGCTACAGTATTCAATACCCCCCACAACACACCTTTCAAGATCCATGGGTCCTATGCATACCTATCACAGCATGTGGTGTACCTCATCCAGTGCATCACACACCCCAACAGCAGCTATGTAGGTGAAACCAGACAATCACCATGCTCTTGAATGAACTCAAACAGAAAAATGATAAAAGACAAAAAACACCATGTCACCTGTGGGCAAACACTTTTCACGAAGCGACCACTCCATATCTCACGTCTCCAACCTCATTCTCCAAGGAAACCTACACAACACCTTCAAAATACAAGCCAGGGCCCCTAAATTCATAACTCTGATGGCCTCTCAAAACCAGGGATTTAACAGACACTGGTTTTGTGGTCCATTACAACAATTTGTGACATACTACCCTGCCTACTAACCTTTAATTGCCCATTTCATTTAAAGTGGTCTTCTACAGAACTTGTGACCCTGTTACAGTTAATCTGTCCCACCTTGTATTTAGCTTGGACACTCTGGTTACCTTCTCCAGACCTGCTCAAAAGCTTGTCTCATCCACGAACAGAAGTTGGCTCAATAAAAGATATTCCCTCGCCCACCTCATCTACTTCTAATAAAGTCAGAAATCCCTCGAGTGCACCTCTCGTTGTGATGCATTGACACTTATGCTACAAGTCGGAACCCAGCAGGGCAGTTGTATGCAAAAATGTTCAGTGGTGGGAAAAGTGAACTCTGCACTCATCTCTGAGTGAGAGACGTGGGCTGAGTGCAGTAGGAACCAGGAGCTCCAGTTCAGCATCTACCACTAGCTCCCTCTGGGCAAGTCCCCTCCCCTCTCTGCCTGAGCTTTCCCATTGAGAAAGGGGACGGTAACACTTACTAACATCAGACTCAGTTTGTCAGAGCCAGATCTCAGCTGCAATGGCGTGAATACAGAGTAACCCTACTGTTATCAGTGGGGTTTCCCAGACTTACAACTGAGGTCATGTTGGACTTGTAGAGCATGTTAAGTGCTGCAGTGGGAACTAGTCTCTGAATTATTAATGAATGAAATCTCTGAGTCCTGCGTGACGGTTCCTGAGGGGGAGGGAGGACAATAATTGTGGCGGTTGCAGTGTGCCCAGGGAGTCCTTTGGGCCAGTCGCAGTGCTGAGGAGAAGATTCAACCTCACTCGGGGTGGCTGAGAAGTCTTTGTCAATCTCTTTCAAAGCATAGCTGTTGGGATAGACACA
This sequence comes from Platysternon megacephalum, assembly GCA_003942145.1. Lineage (NCBI taxonomy): Eukaryota > Metazoa > Chordata > Testudines > Platysternidae > Platysternon > Platysternon megacephalum. The sequence goes on from QXTE01000069.1 coordinate 2,918,154, forward strand.
CTGCTGAATCCCCCCACATAGAATTTGCTTTGCCTGTGTTTGATGCATGGTAGACTTGGACAAAGTTCAATTTTCAGGGTCAGATCCTCAGAATGAGTAAGACAGCGTAAGACCCTTGAGGCCAATGGAGTCACACTGATTTACACCAGATGAGAATCTGGCCCTTAGGATAGTTGCAGCTGAAAATATTAGTTTGAAAGTGTGCAGTTCACTGTAAAGTTCCCCTTGAAGTCTTATCTGCTTGTAAGAAAAACTGTACAAATATCTAGTTGGATTCAATTTATAACTATTCAATTTCCAGGCCAGTCACTAAAATAAAAATAATACAGCATTTGAAATAGGTCATCCAAGGGATAAAGAGAGCAAACTGTGAGAACAGTGGAAAGAAAGCCTTGCCCTGTACAGCTGCAGGGGAAGGACAGAGGATTGTCAGTGGAGATTATAACAAGCTCGTTATTTTTATTTTATTTTGTTTATTTGTAGTTTAGCAATGGACTACAGAGCCTGAGAAGCTACATCAGGGAAAGCTAGGAGTCTGATTCCAGAGAGTCACTTTAATACAAAAAGTTATTAGAAAATATTTTCTTTGTTTAAGGTCTTCCTTGACAAGTCAGAGAGAGAACCCAAGAACCCACCTTGTTTAAACCCCGAAAACTGAACTGACACATGCCCAGGGTTTAGAGGTTTGAGCCTGCTGGTTAGAGTTTCAATTTAAGGAAAGGAAGAACTGGTCTGGAGAATTAAAATGACCTGAATGTTAGTCCCAACTCAGCTCACAATCTATGCAGAGTTACAAAGCGTTCTATCAGCTTTTTATCCCCCCCCCTTTTTTTTTTCCCCCTAAATTTGTTTTCACCCTTGCTCTTTCTGATTTCAGCCAAGACTGGAAGTGAAAATACTAAAATGCGGTGTGAAAAACTTCTCCTGGTGAAGTGGCAAAATTTTCAGCCAGATTTCTAGACCAATGTGTGTACTAAATGCTTTAAGACTATGAGATAAACGCAAAATATAACATTGAACAGAATTCTCTGTGCCTCCTGAGGACCCTGCAGATGAACTATTTGGGGTGTCTAAGGATGGTCTCAGGGAGGACACATACCATCTCCACAGTCCTCCCCGTGATTTCTGTGCTGCTGTTAAATGGGAAATTAGCCAGAGGAGGCCCAGAAACCAGAGTTACCTCTTCCTGTTCAAAGCAAACAAAGGCCCCAACTCAGCAAACCATCCCTTTTCAGTAAATCACTTAAGCCTAAGCTTAACTTTAAGCACATGTTCTAGACCCACTGACTTGAATTTAAGTGCTGTGCTAACCTGGGGGCCCACAATATTTGATTTTTCTTTGATTTTCAGTTCAGACTAATCTTTGAAAGCTATACAGTGGCACCAAGATCAGTGACAGACCTTGAAGAAAGTGACTATTATTATTTGTCTATTGCTTCTTCACTCAGGGTGGGTGGTGCAGTAAAACAGTTGGACCTGCTCACCACTCAGGATTCCAGGTTTTAAAATTAATTTGCTATTGTCAGGGATGAGACCAGATTAAATACCCCAGACCGGCATCTGAACAAAAGTCAAGACATATTCCTGGTATTGCATTTAACTCTACATTTAACAATTCGCTTTTCTTTAAAACTAGCCCATTGCAATACTCAGGTATTTCTTTTCACCCTTCTCTTCTTGCATGTCAAACCAAAGCAAGTTACTATGGGATTGCAGCCAAATAATTTATGCTTGTTTAAAGTAAATACTTTAAGCAACCTCTGGATTGTTTTTTTGCTGCTCGTTGTGGACTCAATGGCTAGAAAGGAAACAGTTCATTTTCTCCACTTCACTGCTATGGTCAAATGGATTGAAGTGCAGGGGACCTGCTGATGCCCCAAAGCAGAGTACAAATGGGCAGCAGCCTCCAAATACAGTGAATAAACCAGGCAAATCAGCCCATGTTAGCCTCAGGTCCTCTACCTTATCCCAGGGGATCAGCAAATGCGAGAATTAACCACGCAGAAAGCCAACTGTTCGCTCGCCTCATGAAATGAGGCTGCATTCCTTCAGGGACAGACTGTTCACCATCACCAGAATCAGCAACATGAAGGGTCAGCAGGAGTGTTTGGTAGATAGGGAGACAGAGAAGTACAGTTATATGGGAACTGGGACTGCTGTGAGCAGGTGTTCTTCACAGTGAAGAAGTTTGAGAACAGGTCCCTGGTCACTTTGTGCATCTAGCCTGGATGGTGCATTCAGGGGAGAGGATGTTTGCACACCTTGAACACACAGAAGTAGGTGGGCACTAGGCTTACATTATGATAGACAACTTCATAGAACTTTGGACAATGAAGATGGTCCCAGCCAGTCTAGCACCAGGGGCCAGTCCAGGACTGCACCTCACAATATATTCACCATTTAGAGTAACGCAAACAATTCCCTTTGACTTTCCCAATAGGTTTGCGAGGGACATGCTATGCTACGTTCCTATTGCGCTGACTTTCTGTGCACATTTGAGTGAGTATTATGGGGGAAATGATCAAGGAAAGCAAATTTCAAAGTCACAGGAGTCAGTATCATCACAAACTCAATTTTTAATTTACACACGTGGGTCTTTATACCAAAATCGCTTACAGACTCATCCAATCTAGGGACATAATAGCTTGCAACTCATCTGACCAATCACAAAAGAGCGGAACAGCCTGAATTTTGAATATTTGTGTTAAATATATAGAATGAAAAACTCTGAATAGCTCTTCACAGAATGGATTAGAATGGCAAGGCACTCTACGAAACGCCAGCCTACTCCCAGGATAGACACGGCAGCTAGATCAGCACAGAGATTATTCACTCAGCAACGTCACCACTGCTTTGGCCAGTCCAGTGTTGTGTGTCCCGAACACTTGGGCTTCCGCCAACTCCCTTGGGAGATGATTCAAGGTCTAACATCATTCTGCTTTCCTGATCTTTGCCTAAATTCACCTTTTCGTATTTTCACCCCATTAGTCTTACTTTCTGCCTAAATACTGCGCACCCTCTCACACACACTTTTCAAATTCTTGTAAAGACAGCTGTCAAGACATGCCATGGGGGAGTTCATGTAACTGTTGTCATACCTTTTATTAATTCCCTGCTAGGTCTGTCTGACCACAACTGCTATGACAGTGACTACAGTGGGCCTGGCTTGCTACTTGCTGACACCAGCCTATGAATGAGGAGTCACTCCTTTGAAGTCAGTGGAGATACACCAGTGTATAACTGGGGAAATTCTGGGTTTGTTTACACTGAGAAGCTAGTTTGGATTAAGGTAGGATGTGGATTTAAAGCAGAATACTTATTCCTGATTAATTCCCTGTGCAGAACATGATGGGTAGGGTTTGGAGTGCAATGAATTGATTGTGTACACATGTACCTACATATGTACTGTGACAAAGTTCCTCCTCTGCCTTGGTGGGTAGTGCGCTTTCTGGTGGATTTGCTCGCCCCAGACGTTCACGGCAGCCTTCAGTTTGGCCGCTTCTGCTAGAGGCTCAAACCTGCCATTCACTCAGCTCCCCTCAGCACTGGCCAGCCTGGGGGAAACGGAGAACAATCCCCCGCAGTCTCTGTGTCCCACCCAATGGGTTGGGGACAGGACAGATCCCTTTCCAAATGAGACCTTCCCCTCTGGTGTGCCTCACAGACCAGGTCAACTCCTCCTGTGTCAGAACCCGGGCCCGCCCTCTACATCGGGTTGCAGCCCAGGGCCCTGTGGATAGCAGCTGTCTACAACATCTCCTGTATCAGCTACAAGACAGCTACAACTCCCTGGGCTACTTCCCCATGGCCTCCCCCCAGCACCTTCTTTATCCTCACCGCAGGACCTTCCTTCTGAAGCCTGATAACGCTTGTACTCCTCAGTCCTCCAGCAACACGCCTTCTCACTCTCTGCACCCACCCCACCCCGCTTGTACTCCTCAGTCCTCCAGCAACACGCCTTCTCACTCTCTGCTCCTTGCACCCCCCCCCCCCAACTGATGGGAGGTCCTTTTTAAACCAGGTGTCCTGATTAGCCTGCTTGCCATAATTGATTCTAGTAAGTTCTTAATTGGCTCCAGGTATCTTAATTAGCTTGCCTGTCTTAACTGGTTCTAGCAGGTTCCTGGTTGCTCTAGGGCAGCCCCTGCTCTGGTCACTCCAGGAACACAAAACTATTCATCCAGTGGACAGTATATTTGCCTTCTACCAGACTCCCGCACCCAACTGGTCTGGGTCTGTCACCGTATGTACGTGTGTGTGCGCACACACTTCCAGTTGTTAGTCACACTGCTGTTAGGTCCCCTCCTCCACGCAATAACCTTTTTACCAGCTCTGCAAAGACTCACACATTCAGCAGGCTGGAAATAAGACAGGGCGAATTCGCCCTCTTTGATTTATCGGCAACTTTCACCTCCCACTTCCATCCTGAGCTAGTAACATGAGCAGAGCAAGTGCCGGTTTGGGGAAGATGCATTCTGAATCCTTGTTGCCCACATTCCTCTCCACAGGTAGATGCCCTGACATCGGTGCTGTCTTTATTCAACTTTATAAAGAATCTGTGCTTTAGAGTGACACACAGAGGCATTTACAGTAAAAGGGGGAGAGGCAGAAGGAGAATAAACACATATTCTGAAAGTCAAGTGCAAAAAGCCTATAATTAAGCTAGTAGAAACTACAGCTGGAGACCTTGAGTCATACTGAGTAGCTGGAGTCCTTGTCCTAATTGTGTTGGGGGGAGGCATGTTCTTCAGATAGCTATTGACCACTAGTGCATTTCCAGATCTATTTGAAAGTCTCAGTACAGTTTCAAAACAACCCTCCCAAAAGAAGTTACTAGAAATGCAGAGCAGCTTCATAGGCAGTTGCAAACATGGTAGCTCCTATCCACTGGGTATAATTTTTAACAACCCAAACCAGCACCAGAATAAAGCAGAGAAAATCTCAGCCCTTTGTATGAAAGGCTTTTGAAACAGCCAAGCTGATTCCAATTTGCTGGAGGCATTAAAACAGCACATGTCACAGGGAGAGGCTAAGAGTTGGCTACAAATGCGTCAGATAATGGAGCTGCTGTTACAGGGCCCCGAAAGCCCTGGCTGTTGCCCCATTTGCAGAATCCCAGCAGCAGGTTTCTAGGATGCAGACACTCACTCACCAGGGCAGGCCACATCTGGTTCGGGCTGAGGAAATCGTTACTTATTTTAGCAGCCCTGCCGCAGTTCAGCTGATTTGCAAAAAGCAAGTCGCCACATCAGCAGCTTCTCTAAGAAGCACCAAGAGGCAAACTGACCTCCTGGAGTACGGGGGTGGGAGGATCACACCTCCACACTGCTTGGATGCAAGAGCCAGATCAGATAGCTACAGAACAGAGGAAACATACAGAGGTGCTTCCACACACAGCCAGCACCCTGTGCCCTGCTTCAGGAAGAGCGTCAGCAGTGCCAGGCCTGGGCATCACAAGGAGCAGAGCTCAGCCCTTGGTTGGTGTTGAGCTGCCTGAGATATTGTTCTGGGCTTTGCGGGACCTAACGTGTGTGTGGGGGGGTTCCCATGCAGCTCCCTCTCTATCATAGTCTGAGTCCCCTAACTCCATGGCACCTCTTCCCCGCTGCTTGCCTGGGACTGCCCCCTCATGCTGTGGAGATCCCTCTCTCTGGACGGTAGACACTGGCTTCTGGGAAGCTGGGATGTGCAGCTGAAGAGAATTCAGTCCCTACTAGAGCCTTTCAGTGCCAGCCATGGAAACATCCCATCCCACGATAGCAGGAAAGGAATGAGATGTGCTTGGAACCCTGAGTCCAAGAGGAGCAATAAGGATCAGAATTTCTCCTTACAGAGCAGGGGAAAAACTCATATCCAGCCTTTTATCTTGAAGCCTGTTGTGTTGGAGAGGGATGGTGGCCATGTCACAGGGGCTACACAGGACCCCAACGTCTGGTGGCAAGAGGCCCTTCTATCTTAATTTTGGTTAATGATCCAGAGAAACCTGCAGCGCCTGTGACAGAAGGCCCTCCCTCCTCTCCAAGGAGAGGCTTTGTCTGTGAAGACACAATTCCCTCCCAAGTCCTCCCCAGGTGCACATTTACCCAGCAGGCTGCAACTGGCAGGTCCAGACTGGCTGTAAAACTCATCCTTTGAGATTGTTCATTTAATCAGATTTACAACAGCGCTGGAGTCTGGGGCTGCACCAGTTCCCCATGGCAACTAGCTTGGGAGCAGGACTAAGCAAATGCACAGCACACCAGGAGAGCTTGTAGTGACCAAGTGGTGGCGGGAGCTTTTGAGGCAATACAACGGCAGCGAAAGGTGACGCATGCCCAGAGAGCAGTAGAGAGCCATGACAGCACAGGATAATTGAACATTACCATCTCCTCCCAGGCCTGGCCTTCTTCCTCTTCTTTAGATGACTGTTATTGTTCTGCCAAAACAATCTCCTGACCTGCAGTGGCTGATATGGAAACTCAGCATTATTCCCACACCCAGCCCACCTCTTCTTCCTTGTATTGACTGGAAGGTTTTAGTTCAGGTGCTGGAGAAGGGTTAATAAATAACATTGCTCCTTCTCCAAGGATATAACTAGCTCCAAGCCGGGAGGTGCTGGTTACACACAGCTTTGGTTAGTCAGGACCCTGGGGACATATAATCACAGAGAAAGACAGCACTCAGCTACTGCCTTCTGAGACCTCAGTCACCTACCCACACAAGCTACTACCCCATTCCCCCTCCCCTCCATGAGCTAGTAGATCTGTGGTATTGATGGTGGCAGGTCTGGCCATAAGGAGAGTTAGGCAGAGGTGTTTAGAAAATGGTAAGTATTTTCAGTGAACATTTTTGGAGGAAGGAAAAAAAAGGTACAAATTTCAAGGACATTTTCCATTTTTTTGAGGAAAACTGAAACCAACCCACATTAATTTTCAGTTTTCAATGAAAAAAAAAGAGAAACTTTGAACAAAACAGGCCATTATTTGACAGAACCAGTTCTACAGCTGGACAAGTGTTAAAAACCTGCTTCCATGAATATTTGTACGGAAATGCATTTGCTGAGGCTGTGTTCACACCTCTTTTGCATTGGCCTTCATTGATTGTTCCAGAATTTGCATTTACTAGCAAGAATGGTAACAAATCAGCAAACCCTAAGCCACCCTGGGAGAATATTTACAGGCCCGTAAAGGCCACTACTTGTCCAGTCAGGGAAGAGGAACACTATCAAGTGCCCTATTTGTCAAGCCAAACTAGCCTGAACTTTGAATGTAAATACTCCCAGTGCACTGCCTGCAAACAACCTACGTACTGAGAACTCTTCATTACTGTATGAATCACGCCAAATATCAAATTAATTAACCGTGATCTGATTGAGAACAGATAGAGAGGCAAGATTTGTTGAATAAACCACGTGTGCCAAATAATCTCCAAGCTTTAGCCTTAAAGAACATGGTCATCGTGAAACAGGAAATGGGATTTTTAATCTGACTGTGTCCCTTTAAGCACATGCAAAGTAAGTGACAGCTTGGGGCCATCCACCCACATGCCCTCCACAGCTCACAGCAGGGCTAGGGAAGCTACACCAGGCCTGCCTCCCCCCCTCAGGTTCCAGCAGTAGGACCAGATGAAAAACACCTCCCAGTACAATCTCCCTGTACAGAGACCTGGGGCTCTGCATTCAGTTAAGGGCAGTAGCTGGGAGAGCCCTCACAGGGCATCCATTCAGGTTGTATGAATCCAGGTTACAGAACAGTTCAGCATGAAGGTTTTAACCCTACGCAGAAATGCCGTTGATAAACCCCAGCACGGATGGGTTTATCGTTCTAGAACTGGGATGTTTCAACTATTCTGACAGGTAAAAAAGATGCCCAGATAAGAAGGGTGCAAAAATTAGTAACTAAAAAGCTTGTCTCCTTAGAACGCAGCAGGACTTAGCTCCTTGCACAGCACAAGCATGGCTAGGTTGCAGGGTGGGAGAGGAGGCGCACAGAGAGCAGGAGGCAGTGCACAGCGGTGGTGGTGGGAGGCTGGTGAAAGAAAGCCAAGCTCTCAAAACTCAACCCTGAGCTGGAGGGGCCACCTCTAGGAGCCAGAGAGGAGTTCAGCCTCCATCAGCTGTCAGTGTGTCACCTCTGCTGAGTCGCCCACAAAGGGCCAGGGATCATCCATTGCGATGGCTGGGTCTCGTGGTGTAGGAAGCACACCGATCCCTGTGAACATGGAGAGAAGCCACTGAACAGCCTTCCCATGGCAACAGCTTTTGCTCACTGCTGCTCTTCACAGACTTGACCCAGGGGGAGTCTCAATTCATTCCTGCCAGAGGAAGCCACCTTTCCTCTTGGTGAAAACGAGGACATTCTGCCTGAGGGCAAAGCTGTGAATCCACCACAGGCAGAAAGCCAGCAACTCTGCTTTGCCACCTGGGGGCAGGAGTCTGAGGCCTGGGGGGGGAAAAAAATACAAAAAAACCAACAACCTGAAAACCCTGACTGGGTTGTGATTTTTCTTGATGGGTCACAAAATAAATAAATAAATAAATAAATAATAATTAAAAAAAAAATGCCATTCTGGTGCATGTAGTGGTATTCAAAACTTTACACACGTAGCTCCTGTTATAGAAATGTGTTGTTCTGATATCAACCTAATTTTCCTTTCTTGTGGGAACAGATGTATCCAGTCCCAAGAACCTGAGCCTTTCCCCTAGTCCCCTCATCCTGGAAATATGCCATGGCCACCAGGGTTATTACAGTGTGCCACAAAAGGGTGTGACATCTAATAGATCTGCCTCAGTTGTTCAGACACCATGGGGATGGGCATGAGAGAGATGCATTTCCATTTTTAACCAAGAGGTCAAAGCATGTTTCATACAAAATTTTTGGCTAATTACTTTGGTATTTCATTAAAGACTGTGAGGCATTCAGACGCTACAGTAACGGGGGGTTGTAGACGTACCTTAGATGGATGCCGTGGTCTTTGAGATGTTTATCTAGTTTCAGTTATTTCTGTAACTTGTTTCAAGCTGTGGATGTAGCCTCCCCCCCCCCCTTTCTCCTTCCTCCAATGCCAGCGCCTTTCCAGAAGGCAGGCTCACTTTATTGATGATAATATTATTGGCCCTTGGTTGTAACACTTTGTGCTGTGTTAAATTACAGTGAAATGCTTCTGCACCATGACTCTCCAAAGCCCATCTCACAAGTATGAGGACATTTTCCCATCCTCTCAGTGCCCTTTTCTATTACACAGAGCTAGATCTGACCCACTCTATGTACTTCAAGTAGAACCCGAACAAAGGGGTATTTGTTTCTGGCTCTGCACATATGCTGCATGTCCTCATAACTTCCACTGCACCCTGCAAAGTGGGCGGGGAACAGCATGAAAGTGGAAATTGTCTAATGCTGCCTTATCAGCCATATGCTTTAAAGACTAGTCTAAAAGAAAATGACATTTCTTTCCTGGAAAAATTCTATTCTCTCCTGGCTTCAAAGGCAGCAGGATCACAGATTTTTAAGGGTGCCGAGAAAGCAGCTATTATACCAAAGAAAATCTTGGCACAGACTGATTTGTGACTGCCATGTTTCTTCCACAGCCATGACTGCCAAAGAGGCTCAATGTATTTCTTCTGATTTTCTCTTTGTTGATATTCTCTTTGCTTCCATTCTAGGACTCTAGAGGCAGATCTAGTCTCATCAAGGTTGTTGTTTTCCAGGGATAAGAATAAGATCTATTAAAACCATCCTGCATTTGATAGTATTTTTGCAAGAAAATAGGCAAGGTACACACATTTAACTCTCATTAATATCTATCTCATTTGCAGCTACTCCATCTGCTATTTCCGTGTGGAGAAAGGAAAGCTCAGCACAGGGACTCAGACAAAGGCCTCTAGATCCTGCCTTTACTGAAAAGTCCATGTTCCAGCCCCAGGTTTAGTTCTGCTGCCTGTTACACTGATAGTTGCCTAGGAAGCAGAGTGGGTTCATTTGTGAAGGTTCCAGTCAGGGTCCTTGTAACTTGACCCCACCCAGGGCTGGCCCACAACATTTTGGCACCTGAGGCGGGGAGCTCAAATGATGCCCCCATGCCCCTTCTCTTGGGCCAAAACTTTGAAAGGTCTCAATTCTGCCTTCTTCCTGTTCTACTCCTCTCATGGTACTGCTCTGCTACCTACCCCAATAAAGGAGAACTAACAACTTAAAATGCCTTGTTCAAAAATTTTAAGTAACACTTAACTTTCAAATGCCTGAACAGCAAATGTAACTTTTCTTGTCTGCACAGTAAACATTGGCATTTTTATCTCTTTGAATAATCAAAGTGGTACTTTCGGTGCCTTCTTGGTTGCAAAGATTTGAACTGCTTCCTGAAGGTCCACAGTCTGGGCCAGCTCATGCTCTATTGAGATGGTTGCAAGGCCGACCAGCCTCTCCTGTGTCATTGTGGAGCGTAGATGTGTTTTTATTAACTTCAGCTTGGAGAAGCTGCATTCTCCACTGGCAACTGTTACAGGAAGTGTTAGAAGTATGCGCAGAGCAACAAAAGCATTTGGAAAGAGGGTGGTCATCTTCTTTGTGCATATATATTCCAGAACAGCCTTTGGAGTTGATCCTGCTGAAATATATCTTGAAAGAACTTTCAGTTCATCACCTAAATCACTCGCATCAATATCGCGCATGTCATCATGTGTCAATGCTGTCTCTAGTGCCCTGCATTGCTGGTGTAGGTCTTCTTCAGGTACAGTGAGGAGTTTTGGAATATCAGACAACATCCCAAATATACTGCTGTGTTCCTTGAGCTGCATGAAACATTCTTCAACTGACTGTATTGCACAATCTAGCACCTGGTTAAAGAATTCAACTTTGAATTGTTGTTTGGGGTCTCTTATGGGATTATCCCATGCCTCGTAATCAAAATGTCGTCTTCTTCGGTGACTCTTGTATTCTTGAATGGGTGGGAAAATAGCTTCAGTGTGAAGTTCCTCTGCCAATTTCTGTGCACTCTTCAGAACATTTTGAAATCCCTCATCTAACCAGTAAGACTGTAGGTATGACTTTGCTTTGTCCAGTTGTTCCATTGCTCCAGATATATCAAGGTCAACACCTTGGAGTCTCTTGCTTACAACATTTATTTCAAACAGTCTGTCATGCCACAACACTAAGCCACACAGAAATTTGAAGTTAGGTATGATTCTGGTGATTCCATTTCCCTCTGCCACTGTTCTCCCATGAGCAGTTCCTGTCATAGCATTATCCTCCATACTGGCAACTATGGCATCATCTATCTTCCCAATTTGGTGTCTGATAGGCTTTATCGCCTCCACTCGACTTTCCCATCGTGTGGCACTCAGTGGTTTCAGTGTCAGAGAGGATGTTCCCAGATGTTGCTTCAAAATGAGTTGATGCAGAGAAAAAATACATAGATGCTTTGAATTACATTAAAAAATTCAGCAGCCTCACTAGAAGCTGATGCTGCATCACTGACCACCAAGTTCAATGAATGAGAACTGCCTGGGACAAAAAAAGCTCGAGGGTTTAACTCTCGGATCCGTGTCTGCACTCCTCTGTTCTTTCCTCTCAGGTTGGCACCATTATCGTAGCCTTGACCTCTCATGTCAGCTATCGCAATTCCCATATCTTCCAGCTTTTTAAGAAGCACATTTGTTCTACCAGCTCCTGTAGTATCATCAAGGTCAATAAATTCTAGAAAATGCTCTCTGACAGTCACCATTGCAGGGACATTTTCACTAGGTTCTGTTGTTGTTACAAAATGCACCATTAAAGTCATTTGTTCTGTGGCTGATGTCAGGTGTGCAGTCCAGAATAACAGAGTAATATCTTGCTGACTTCAGATCTGACACAATCTTCTGTTTGACTTTTGTTGCCAGTAACTGTATGATCTCATTTTGAATTGTTTTTCCACGGTAGTGGTGTATGTACATTTCTTGGGTGGTGACTCTTCTTAGATGCTCCTGGAGTACAGCATCAAACTCAGCCATCAGCTCCACAGTTTTAAGGAGGTTTCCATTGTTTGGCACATACAGCTGATCTGAAGTGCCACGCAGTGCTAGGTTTTGGGTAGCAAGCATTCTCACAATGGCAATGAGCCTTTTCAGAACATTTTGCCAGTAAAGAGACTCTGATGCAATCTTCTCTTGATGCTGATCATCTATGATGGCCTTTAACCTTAGTCTCATCTCAAGCTCTTTCCACGTATGGAATGCTCTCTGGTGATTTGCTGCCTTCTCATGGCATGCCAGATTTCTAGCCAGATTTTTCCAGTCCTTTGTTCCTGTAGAACCCAATGTGGCTGGAACATTAGACTGGAAGAGTTTGCAACAAAAACAGTATGCAGCATTCTGGGTTTTTGAGCGCATAAGCCATGGCCTCTCCACTTTGTCACCATTGGGGATTTCACACCAGTAACGTGTTCGATGGAAACTTCTATTTTCATTGTCTTTGGGGAACGAAGTTTTTCACTTGCTGTGGCCCATGCAGGAAGTCCCTCAGGCTACTGCTCAAGTGGGTCCACAGTCCTGGATCATCTAGACTTAAGAAACTAAACTCAGCAGCAGCTGTTTCTTGCGCCTCCACCACACTCTTCTCTGATCTACACTTTTCTTCAGGAATGTGCATGGTTACATCCATTTGAGATGGAGATATGGATGCTGCAGTAGCTGCCAGGTCACCTGCACTCTGACTAACTGGAAGATCAGGCATCTCCTCACCACTCACATCCTCACTGGGGCCGGAAGGCTCACCGTGAACATTTGTGTCTATGTATCTCAGGAGAGCTCCTTCCTGCTTAGATAGAAAAGCTTCCTTTGCTTTCTTTCTTTTTCTGAATGCTGCCCCAGAGGGGCGTTTTCTTCTTTCACTCATGACTGCTGTTCTGTGCCAGCTATAGTGGCTCTCAACACTCAATTGAAGGGGACAAATAAGCAGGCTGGTAGCAGGGCCTGAGTGAGGGAAGATATCAGCGTCTTAAGGGCCTAACTGGCTCCTACTACTTCAGTTGACTGCCTGTTCTCAAGTGGGTTCAGGGAAGCAGCAGGAAACAGGAAGCTCCCTGAGAAGCTGGTGTTAATCAGTCCAGGCTCCTGGGGGTGCTAGAGACGTACATAAGAGCAGGGCCGCCCCAAGCGGCGAAGAAGGGGGGAAAAAAAAGGAAAACCCGATTGAGCGGCCACCAAAATGCTGCCGAAGAGGAAGAGGAAGTGAAGGACCCGCCGCCGAAGTGCCGCCGCAGACCCGGATGTGCCGCCCCAACAACGGATCGACTGCTGCCCCTTTCTATTGGCCGCCCCAGGCACCTGCTTCCTTCGCTTGGCCTGGAGCCGGCCCTGCATAAGAGGCTCCTCCTCCTCTCTCTCCCTGCAGCTCCTGCTGCTTTCTATTATTCCCTCTCACCTTNCCCCAAGTGGCGAAGAAGGGGGGAAAAAAAGGGAAAACCCGATTGAGCGGCCACCAAAATGCTGCCGAAGAGGAAGAGGGAGTGAAGGACCCGCCGCCGAAGTGCCGCCGCAGACCCGGATGTGCCGCCCCAACAACGGATCGACTGCCGCCCCTTTCTATTGGCCGCCCCAGGCACCTGCTTCCTTCGCTTGGTCTGGAGCCGGCCCTGCATAAGAGGCTCCTCCTCCTCTCTCTCCCTGCAGCTCCTGCTGCTTTCTATTATTCCCTCTCATCTTTTCTCCTGCCTGCCTGTTATGTCTCTTGTGCCCTCCTTCCTCCAGCACAGCACTCCACCATCTCTGTGCACCTAGAGCAGGGAGAATACATATGCACCAGACACAATTTTCTACACTCTGGATCCTAGTGGTGCCACCCCACAGTCTGGCACCTGAGGCAGCTGCCTCAGTTTGCCTCATGGTAAGGCCAGTCCTGACCCCACTCTCAAGCAGAATCCTTCCTGCCAGTTTGTATAGCTATTGATAGAGAAAAAGCACAATGGTTTAAGAGCACAAGTGATTCCAGACACTAATAGTAGAGACTGAGCAAATATACTTCAGTGTAAGACTGAAAACAAAGAATGGAGGGTGGCTCGTGACCCATCTAACTCCCTCGAGGATGGTAATAGAACTACTGTCTTAGGTTATCCAGCATGGCCAGACATATGGACACACATTGCACACAATGCTGGAGTCAATGGGGAGAACGTCTGCCACTTACATAAGGCCTGTGGTACCAGATAGACATGGTCCTCTTTTGGGACTGACTAACTTACAGTCTGTGATGCTGACTCCAGGACTGTAGAGCAATGGATAGGCAACTGCACTTAGGCAGATCTAGTGTTAACCGGGTTGCTGTTTCCAAAGGATCACTCACTGCATCCGATCTCAGCAGAGCATCGAGTGGAGTCCGTGCTGATCCAGGTGAGTAGAACAGTCTCTTCTGCTCACCTGGCTCAGACTCAGACCATTCTCCCCACCATTGGCTTAATAATTAAGAAGTTGTTATTACCAGGTTAAAGAAACTTTTTTTCCAGCACAGCCAGCTCTGCTCACTTCTAATTGCACTATAGATAAAAGGTTAAGAGGAGGAAAGATCTCATTATCTGGGTGAGTTGAAGAGAATCCCCCTACCAGCAGGGCCAGTGCAGCTGTTCATGCCTTCACAGGTAGGGTTCCTGCCTTTGAGACCTCCTCAAATCCTGATCCCTACCCTGGAGAATTAATTATCTGCTCCTTGTGTTCAGGCAGAAAATGGAAGATCTGATTTCTTTGTATTAAGGCAGAAATTCTGAGAAGGGTGAATTAGGTCTATCTCAGTGTTAAATTTAATTGCAACTTAGCATGGAATAGCTCTGATCTGCACATGACCTATACGATATAGTTTGTGCATGTGCGTGTACACACACACACGCACACAGTGTTGACACAGTTCATGGCAACTGCACCTGTATTCCCCTACCATGGTCCAGCCAGGGCTTCTAGTTCCCCACTCCCTGCTGACTGGGAGATCTCCAGGCTGCACAGTTCCCTGCCTACACTGCAAATTCCCCAGCAAGTCAGGCCTGCTTTGCTTTTCTCCTCAGAGGCTAGAAACAGCATAATTGCCTACAGTTATCACACAGCTCTTTCTAAGCAAGCACATTTATTCTTAAGGTGAAAGCATTACAGAGAAAACATGAGAAAAACAATAAAAGAACCTGCACGCATGCTACTAAGCTTACCAGAGATCACCCCAACTCCAACAAGGCTCTGGCAGGTGACTATCCTTCCAACCCTTCTCTAAGGAATGGGGCCCTCCCCTTGGACAGACGTTCCTGTCTCTTTGCTGGATCAGAAAGGTGACCCTGAGTCAGTTTAAACTCAGGTGGTTTATCCCAAAGTCCTTTCTTTGTCTTTGGCCTCTGGAGAATCCAGGTTGAGCTAGCAAAGGCAAGCCTCCTCAGCAGGTGCTGGGTGCCTCTCTGGAGAGGATATAACTGAATGAATTTGCCTAATCACCCTCTCGCTGTTCTGAGTCCCTGGAGGGTCTGTGGTTACCCTCTCCCATAGAAATACAGAGAGGCCCTGGCCCACAATGATACATCAACTTAACACAGTAAGATCTCCCAACGTATCATCAACTGTAACACAGTAAGATCTCCCAAAGTAACACAGTAAGATCTCCCAACGATATTACAGGACATTGCCATGTCTGTTACAGTTGCATTGAAACCGAGAAAGGATTTCCATTTCAAGGGGCTAAACCTGCTCAGAGAAATCCTATTGATTTGGCCAGGTCTGCAGGATGAAGAGCTGTAGGAGCTTGACATTGCTCTTAGTTCCATGGGTCACACAGAATGCTACGCCTGAAATGCCAGCTGCTGCAAGGCAGCCATGAAGATGCTGATTTCAGGGCACCCGGCAATGAGTGTCCATGTATTGGAGGCAGCAGTGCTCTGCCGCGTGAAGCCCTGCCCCACTCAGAGAAAGGAGAAAATAAAGCCCAACTAAAATTCACCCTCAACTCAGCCACCTGTGCCAGTCGTAGCTGAGAATGTGACAGAGCGGCTCTTCTAGATGAAGGAGCCATGTGAGGCAGCTGCTATGGCAGCCCAGGTTTTATTCACGCAGAACTCAGTAAATGGGAATTGAATAAAGAAAATATAAAGAGACCTCAGAACACCCCTCAGGAGAATGCTCTCAGTCAAGTGGAAGGATGAAAAGTACAGAACTGGGGGCCAGGCTGTGAACCTTGGTTACTCACACAAATAACTTCAGTGAGCTACCTTGTGCGAGTAACTTCTCACTATCACTAGCAGCAGTAAGGGAGATCACAGGCTGGCTGTTAACTTCATTAATAAGAGATGTAATTGTATTTCGTTCTTATTGTTATTGTGAGTTCTTTTTTTTAAAAGAAAGTATACTTTTTAAAAGTGGGAGTTAATTACTATACTAGGACTCAGTAGTTGTATTGTGGCACGCATGCACACCCCCCCCAAGTAAATACTCCAAAAATGTCCCGTCCCTGCCTTGCATAAAACCCTGTAATGAATTAGTCAGGGATTCTGTTTCTGTTCTTCCAAAATCCCAGTCCCAAGCCAAGCTGGTTAGAAAACAAAAAACCTTCCCTGCCCCCCAATTGAAAAAAGTTAAATCACTTTTTTTATTTATTCAGAAAATATTCTTGGATAAAATTTCCTGGTGTCTCTAATCTCAAATAGAGCAGAGATTTTCTAGAGCACGAGGGGGACTGTCATATGGGCAGTCTTTTTTGGTCAAAGAAATGCAAGGCCCATTATAGGAAGACATGTAGTTTGGGGTAATTTGCATGAGAGAGATGAGCTCTCTGATACCATACCCCGCACAATTCAGAACACATGCTCATCTTCTCCAGTTAGGAATAATTTTTGACATGGATAAGAGATTCTGGAACAAATTCTCTGTGTGAAGCACAGTGAATTCATGGCAGGAATCCCCTCCCAATCTCCTGCTAGCGCCAGTCAAAATTTTGAAGCAATTTCCCCCCTCTGTTAACAATTTAAAGCCTTGACAGATTACCTAACTTAAAAAAGAATTTTGAACTGTACTTATAAAATATTTCATGGAAACACTTCTTAAATACATTACCACCTTCACTCCCCAGCCACGACAGTACTATTTGAAAGGATGTGGCAGAGAAATGCCTCTCTCTCATTTAAACTCACATCTCTTGAAATTTCTGCTGCTCCAAGCTGATATTTATATTCTGTATCCACTTAAAAGGTGGGGAAAATAGGCAGATTTGGTATCAGATTTTGTTGTTTAAAAACTTGTGGAAATAAATACTTTGATCTAATCACATGTAAATTATGTGTCACTGCTAAAATATGGAACTGCATGTAAATCTCAGATACAAAAGAAGCCATCATCATCTCCATGTAGAATGAAAAGAAATGTGGAATTTTAAAACCAGGGCGTTCAACTTTATTAGCATTACAGCTTTAGTTTATATTCAAACACAAAAAATGCACTCACAGCAAAATAACTCTAAAGAAACTGGACTAAAGCTCGGATTCAGCAAAGCACATGCTTAATGTTAAGCAGGCATTTAAATCTATTCAGCAAAGCACTTAGGCATGTGCTTAACTTCACTTTTCTTCAGTGAGACTTATGTTCTCTTAAAGGAAGCATTTAAGTGCCTTGCAGAATTGGGGCCTAAATTTGGTGCGTCTTTGGTCTAATTAGACACTGATTCTCATCTAAATAATCCAGCCTTACTGGGCCAGTAAAACTGGTCTAGGAAACTCATTAGATTTCCAGTATTTTCTGCTTCCAGTTAGGACCAAACCAGGAAGGACAGATGTATTAAAATGAAACACAGTCCATTTGTAAAATGTTAGACGAATGTTTGCAAACATAAAAAAAAACCCACAGCACAAGGTTGGGGTTTGTGGTTCAGTTAAAAAGTTGGGCAAGGGATTGGAGCAGTTCTTAATTTTACCTGAATCATTTTGTCCAGCCCTAGAACCAATCCCTGTGAATTCAAGAAATCCATTAGATGTATTATCCCCTGCAAGCCAAGGTAGCAGAGCTCCTGGAGAGCACCACCGTTCTTCAGAGAAGATGGGATCATCTCAGCAGCAGGAGATGCAATGGCACGAACCACTGAGGAGCTCCAGGGTTCATGGAGAGAGGTGGGCTGACATTTTTCTCTCTCTGAAATGGTGCTTAGATTGTGGCGAGGTCCAAATCACCCCTTCCTCTCCTGCTGATGGGGCTGGCAGCCTTGCCCACAGCACCTCATGGGATCCGATACTTGTTCCCTCCTCCCTGCTCCGTGGGGCTGTGCAGAAACTCCCATTAACAGCAGTGAGTTGTATGTGGAAACGTCCTCAGTCCCTGTGCAAACAGAGAACGGGTCTGTCTGGGCAACTGAAATGGCTGTGACAACCCCAGGCCACAGAAGTGGATCTCCCCCCGTTCGGAGCAGTGGTGAGTGCATCGTGTTTGCTTTGCAGGAGGCAGTTTTAAGTTATGGTTTCTGGCACTAAGGTGGCTGGGGCTATTTTGTATAGGCTTAGAGAATCTACAGTGTCATGTCGGACACTTACAGCTTTCTCAGCTCACTGATCAGGGACAGAGCTGTTACAGGCCATCAAGTCAATGAATCCATGGCTGTGTGAGTGTGTGTGCGCACGTCCCTAGCCCGTAATGATCCAAAAGGATTTTGTCTTGGGGAAAGTCATTACCAATAATTCACAGCATATAATAAAGAACAATATTTCTGGATGCAGGAAACATGAGGATGGTAAAAGCTGACTATAATAAAAATAGTAGGGGAATCATTTTCAAACCACTATTAACCAGAGAAAACCAGTTCTTCAGTTCTTTCCTTCCAATAACAACAACATCTGTCATCAAAACAGAGCGAAAACAAGAGTTATGAAAATAAATTAATCTCAGTTCAATGTCCACATCACAAAACCCATAAGCACAACTACCTGAGTCTAAGGCCTGAAGGGACATCCAAACCAACTCACCCTTTCTCCCTAGAGGTGGTCCTGGTAGGATATGGGGAGAGCCCCACACCTGATCCATTCTTTTTAGGTGACAAATACGAGGAACTGTCCTGGACAGGATGTGTCAGTTGAGGTGGTTTTGGAACAAATTGATAAATTAAAGAATAAGAAGTCACCAGGACCAGATGCTATTCACCCAATGGTTCTGAAGGAACTCAAATATGAAACTGCAGAACTACTAACTGTGGAACTATAACCTATCACTTACATCAGCCTCTGTATCAGATGACTGGAGAGCAGCTACTGTAAAAAGGCTCCAGAGGCAATCCTGGCAATTACAGGCCAGAAGTCTAACTTCAGTACCAGGAAAATTGGCTGAAACAATAGCAACACCACAAAATTATCAGACACACAGACACGATCTTTTTGGGAAAAGTCAATATGGCTTTTGTAAAGGGAAATCATGCCTCAATCTATTAGAATTCTTGGAGGATGTCAAAAAGCATCTGGGTAAGGGTGATCCAGTGGAAATAGTGTACTTAGACTTTCAGAAAGCCTTTGACAAGATCTTTCACCAAAGATTGTTAAGCAAACTAAACAGTCATGGGATAAGAGGGAAGGGCTTCTCATGGATCAGTAGCTAGTTCAAAGACAGGAAACAAAGGATAGAAATAAAACGGTCAGTTTTCAGAGAGAGAGGTAAATAGTGGGGTCCTCCAAGGCTCTGTAGTGGGACCTGTGCTGTTGAACATATTCATAAATGATCTGGAAAAAAAAAGGGTGAACAGTGAGGTGGCAAAATTTGCATACAATACAAAATTACTCAAGACAGTTAAGTCCAATGCTGATTGCCATAGGCACCGACTCTGTGGGTGCTCTGGGGCTGCAGCACCCACAGGGGAAAATTAGTGAGTGCTCCGCCCCCACCAGCAGCCAAGCTCCCCCCTGCTCTTCCCCCCCCTGAGCGTGCCACATCCCTGCTCCTTCCCCTCCCTCCCAGCGCTTCCCACCGCCCGCCACCTAACAGCTGCTTGGCAGCACTTAGGACTTTCCGTGAGGGAGGGAGAGGAGCGGGGACGCGGTGTGCTCAGGGGAGGAGGCAGAGAAGAGGCGGGGCAGGGGTGGGCCCTTGGGGGAAGGGGTGGAATGGGGGCGCGAAGGGGGCAGGGCGAGGGTGGGGCAGAGGTGGGGCTGGGGCGGGGGGGGGGGGGGGG